>JAJEKV010000028.1:16124468-16657977 GCA_021234155.1 Isoetes taiwanensis
ATCGATGCTTCGTTCAGTTGCGTATTGCTCTCTAAGATGGTTAAGCCATAATAGATATACAGGCACTATTTCTATTTGATGCGGACCTATTAGGCTTTCCAAATTATGCTCTGTGACATGCCTTGAAATAGGAAACACAGCAAAGGGCAGTTGTAAGATGCGGGTGCCTTACTATTTTGGACGTGTGCTGCTGCAGGCCTCCTTGATCCTGCCTCAACATCAATGATTTGATGATATGGGCCTCGGTTCTCGGGGTTGGTGTGGGGCCGGTGGGGCGGGCTGTGGACCGAGGTCGGTAGGTACGGTCGGGCCCGGCAGTGGGAGATTGCTTTAGAAGCTTGTGGGATGACACTTTTTGGTTTCAAGGTATTAAAATTAATAGGGTTTGTCGTTTATAGAGGTAATAACTTAAATGATTGGATTGTGATTCTGAGTGTTTTGAAATGTGCAGTGGGCTGGTTTGGAGTGGCATTTGACATCCATTTGATGAGTCCATCATTAACACATTTTAAAAGATGCGACATTTTGGTTGGGGTTGATTTGTTATTAGGGTGTGATGGGTATTCGTGGGTGGGTGGTTCATATTGATGATTGGGTTTTGATTCCATTGAGGGGTGAGATTAGGGCAGTAGGGTGGGACGGGGTGGGGGTGGGACAGGGGTCAGGCGGGGCATGGGTGGAGGCAGGGTGGTGCGGCAAATGGCTGATTCCATTCGATGATGCATTTGATTGACTTGGGGTGTTTTTGGACGTGACGATTAGGGTGTGTGGTGGGGCCCTGATCTGGGTTTTAGCAGGTAGCAGGATTATGGGGTTTTGACATGGATTCCATGATAGATGTGATTGATTTGATGATTGGTGACGGTGGCTGGGGTCGGGGTTGTGATCCGGCCAATTTTCTGCCCGTCGTAGCTTCTCTATATGCCCACAAGTAGTCATGAATAGCCAGCGTGTTCCTTTCTTATCTTAGGAGAGCTAAATCTCTCTTATATTCTTGAATCTGGAGCTAGTTCGGATCATAGTGTTAATAACTCTATGCCGCACTCATGTATGCCCGGTAGAATAACATCTCCATGAGGCATAGTTTGTTGGGTCTAAAGCTACGTGAAATTTAATTCCATGCTCCATCTAGGAATAACATCTCGAGCATAGATTTGCTGGGTCTAAAGCTACGGCCGAGGGCATTCAGAAGGCCTCTGTTTAATTGATCCACTATTACATACAATTTCTTCTTGTTTTGCATCAAATTGTTGAATGAAATGAAGAGTGATGTTATTTTTTCAAATCCATGGCTTGACATCCACATATCATCCAAGACAGCCTAGGTGGTTTTCGGCACCTTTCTTTTTCTACAGTGGTAGTGTGCTTGTTAACTCTGATGTTCAATTCCATCACCGGGTATGGTTCCTACATTTTGTTTGATGTGTACACCTTGAGTTTCTCTAGGTTGAGAGTTTAAATAGATGCAAGTTCAAAGTTCCTTGGCCATTGTGTATACGAGGTTGCAAATATCGGGGTTTGAAGAAAATTCTTACTTCGTAGCGGGCTTTTATGCAAGTAGACTTACAACTAAGTTTAGTAGAGCATTTGTATTTTGTTATTGTTTCATCTTTGGAAAATGCTGATCTGACTTGACTCATTGGCTTTGTATTTATGTGAGATAGTGGCATGCATGGCACTGTTTTTTCTGATATGCTACATAGGTAAGATCAATGTCCCTCTTTTAGATATATCGTGGCTGTATCCATGAATAGTGAGTGTGGGTGAGGATGAGGGTGTGGAAATGGCCACTGGATTATATTCTTTCATAGAAAATAAAATTACAGTAGCAGCGGCTGGAAATAGTGAAAAGTCAAGCCAAAAATGAAAATTCGATTAACCTTTTGAATGATAGAAAATCAAATGACTCTTTATGCGAAGATCTTGAGGCATAGAAGGCGTAGGAAGAGGGAAAGATTTTTATCAAGACTTGTATTTTCAGGCATGTCCATGTTAATCTAGACATATCAAGACACAATAGGTAATTTCTTCTCTCCTCAATGGTTTCATGACTTCTAGTTTGAGACCATGATTTATCTGCAGAACTGATTTTAAAGTAGAATTATGTATTTTGTTGTTTTCTCCTTGAGATTTGTCTTAGAGTAGCCTTTGCGATATTTATTTGCCATGATCTATATGTAGGAAATTTGATATCTTTCCAAAGCCTATGGTCTTGAGGATTTAGGGCTTTGAAGATAGTTAGATTGATTATATCGGTGTCACGTACAAGATCTTATATTGGTGGAATAAGATCTTACATAAGAATTTAGGGAGAGATGGGGGAATTGATGGGTGGATGGGGAGAGATCATGTTGCCTCTCACATTTTTGTGTTGAATGTAGATTTAATTGTGTGGTCCATGACATTGGTGAGCTTTAATTGAAGTATTGTATATCATGTAATCGAAAGTAACATTATTCAGCAAGGGGCTCCGTCATAACTCCACATTGTTGAAAAGTCTTTAAAACTAGAGCAGTGGAGTACTTAGAGAAAGATGTGAGAATGTTTGCGGCTTTAAACAACAAAATATGTGATCTATAAGATATTAGGAACAATTGAAAATAAGCCCAGGAAGGCTTTAGGCCATGGTGACCTACATTTTAACATGTTTAAAATTCACTGCGTACTAGCCTTGCTAGTTTAATACCTAAATACTGTATTAATAGTTTAAGGCGCAAAACCATATTGAGTAGAAATCCATCATATCAAATACTATTTCTGAACCATTTAACCATTTTATAATGCAGTCTTCTCATGGGGAGACAAAGGAATATCTCTAATTCTACAGGTATATTTCACAAATTGCATTAATAGATATATTGGTGGCTCATAATGGAATCGATTCATAGGTTTGGAAGGCAATTACTTTGTGTAAAACTTCTTAATCACGGTGCTTCCTTCTAGAATACAAGGTGAAAAATGTAAGTCCAATCATGCATGTTTTAAACATGTGACAACATGAATGAAGAAATGTAGGCGTAGCGATAAATTTCTTGTATATATAAAGGGTCTTTCAATGAAGTCTTGTGTAGCCATCTAATGATGCATTTAAGCACAAAGTTTATCTAGCGGTAATATCTCTCATCATATAAAAATTATGTAGGTGTTTTGAAATGTGGCGTGGGGCAAGAGAAAAAGATGAGTAATGCACGAGGGGGAAAAATTCCACGTGACCAAGCCCGATTGGGATGGAGGCGGGGATTTCTTGGGGCTAAGCGGCGGGGCTTTGGCGTCAGGAGGAGCAGCAATGGGCCTGCTTTGGGCTTCAGATCGAGGAGAAGGAAAACCTCTGGCGTTTAAGCGGGGTCTTAAGCTGGTATGAGGGGCACGGAAGGAGTTAGAGTTGAGACAAAGTAGGTTGTGTCGCAGTGTTTTGAAAACCACTGTCTTTTAAGATATTTAGAGTTACTTACTTGAGGGGCAGCCCGTGATTTTCATCCAATAAACTAGATGAGCTAATTCCAAGCGGTAGCACTTGAGTAGATTATTTGTGCAGTACTGTCCGCGGTGTTTGAGTATCGAAGGAGGGCTTTAAAGGGTGGGGTCTTAAAGGCACCATAAGCCCAGGAGCTTAGGTTCTCCGTTCAACGAGAGGAACTTATCCAGTTTTCTCGAGGGTTCCATTTCTTACCTTGCTTTCTTCATTTTGGTTTGCCACCTTAAGCTATAGGCCAAAGGGACGAGCATTTTGGATAGATTGGGCCAAGAAATTTATGTAGAAGATGATTTGGTGGCATCACGAGGATACATAGAATTGCGGAAGATTAGGCGTTAGATCGCCCGGCGTAGGCCAAAATTCCGAAGGCCACAATTTTGCTTATGTGATGATTTGGCATGCAGCTGGCTCCTTGGGATAAGCACAAATGGGCTTGATCCTTAGTAAAATAAAGGCATGGCCCAGGTGAAATAAAAATCTGACATATAAGCTGATATAGGGAGATTGCGTAAGAAGAAGTGGTCCATAGTGAGAATAGCGGCCGCCCGAGGCATGGCGGGGAAAAGTGGAAGCCCAAGTGCTACTCATCACATCAAGCTATCACGAATAGGAATCAAAATTGCAAGGAACATGAAGGTGATTACAAAGCGGATCGTAGCTCTGAGATCTTTTGGTCAAATCCATTCTGAGGGCGGACCATTAACCTTGAATCTTTGCATCATAGTCCGATTGTATTGTACCGGTTGTGTGCGGCTTTGGGGCGAGAGAGCACACAACCTAGCGAGGGTGGCGTATGCGTAGAATAACCATCACGAAAGCTAGAAGGAATTATCCTAAAGAGGCGACCCGGTCAAGATTTAGGGAATCCTGGAAATTGCACGTGGGTTGAAAATTCATTGATTAACCAGGTCGCAAAGCATTTGTCCGGTTAAATTGCAAAACAAAATATTTCTGTGGATTGTTCTAAAGTGGGGTATATAGCTTGATTTATATGGCATTTAGGTTATGTTCCTAGACTCACAAGAGAATGATGCGTGAGTGTGTATCGATTAGTCAAGTGACATCATTTTAGGCTTTATAAAGACCATCAAAAATGAGGAACTGCTTTATTTCTTGCGGAAGGTGCTCATGTTCCAAGTATATTTGAAATGCCCGGATCATGAAGGGCGAGAAAATCCATTTGGATTAATTCCTATATTTCTCTGTGCATTTGGGGAAAAGGCTCATAAAGATGGCTTCTTTGCTTTGTAGAGGATGCTGCTTGCTGAAGCTCACAGGTGACTTTAGCACCCTAGCATGGGCTTGATATTTAGAATGGATTCAAATCCTCAAACAAATAGAATCTCTTTTATTTAAATCCGGGCCATAAACTAACAATTTGGATTGTATTTGTGACCGCGAGCTTAGCTTTAGTCTTGCAAATAATGTAAATTTGGGTCTCAAATCCGGCCAAACATGGAAGAGTTGCTTAATATGCTTGGCATGTTATGCTGATTGTGGAAAACTGCAATTTTATTCTGAAATGGGATGAGGAAGCCTAATCTATTAAAATTATTTAGCATTTAACTTAAATGTGCATGTATGCTTGCATCCTATCACTATTATATAAAATGCATATAGAGAAAGTCACATACAAGTTATAGAAAGTAGGTTGTATCTCTATAGGTGATGGTAGCATCTTAAGACTACCTTTTTAATTTAAGATAATGTATCTTAAGAATATACAATCTTTAAATTACTTTGTACACAATTAAGGTAGATGGTATTGCAAAATGAAGATTCCATTAGAAGGCTTCGTAAAAATATATCCAAACTTGACAATGATAATTGAGTCAAATGTCTATAGTACAAGTGATGTGTGACAATTTTATTTGCTAATAAGCAAGCATGCTATATAGGGTGTTGAATACCCTAGCTAAGATGGTGGCTTACATCATTCATTTTCTACCATCGAGGAATTCTTTTTACTTCAAGAGTCCCTTTTACCGTACATAAAGCTAAAGATGATATTGTGGCACATAGTGACAACAATCGTTCATTTTAGTTCATCTTTGCTAAGTCCTTGCCATGCATAAGTTCTTTTATGTTCTTTGGGCATATCAATCTACCATCCAAGCATGTCAGAACATACATTTGCCATCTTTTCCTATTGATCTGGCATGTTATGAAGGTATAAAAGATCTGACCTTATCGACAGAGATATGGTGATTTACAAGGTAAATGGCAAATATGGATACTAAATATTGTGTATTGGAGTTGGAGCGGGATGGTTTGCAACATATTTACATGAGAAGTAGTATTTTTCATATACATACTCCTCTAGCACGGGCCATGAGATAAGGCATTTCTGTGAAATCCACGTTTTCTACCATTGAAGTCTAGTTAGGACAAAAATACGAATTGTTAGAAGCGATAAATACAAAGCGTGAAAAGAACTTTCCTACTTTGTTAAGCTCCACTTGAGGGATAATTTTGTTCTGCATTTTACGTGAAGGCCTAATTATTAAAATCCATGAATATATAGGTTGCTTGCTCAATCAAAGGATTCTTTGCTTTTGCATTCTTTCTTTGGAGGGCCTGTTGTTTTATTTTTCCGGCCTTTTCTTCTATCTATCTATCTATCATCACCTTCTCTATCTATCTATCTATATCTATCTATCTATCTATCTATCTATCTATCTATCTATCTATCTATCTATACATCTATCTATCTATCTATCTATCTATCTATCTATCTATCTATCACAAAGTTTGCCAAAATAGAATTGAGAGTAAGATTTATTCACTGAAAAATGTGCATCTAACTTCTGATTACTGTGACCATGTGGTCACACATCCACCTTTGATTGTGTATAAGCTGAAGTCCATATCTTTGAACATGTCCATATGCCACCAATCAGCTTGCAAGGATAATAGAGATTTGATTAAGATTCACTGAACTTGGTGCATAGATCTACCGTAGAAAGAAGTTCTTAGATAATACAAAATAAGAAGCCAAAAGAAAGTGGCTATGAGATCAAATGTTCTGGTGGAAGAAGCGAGTAGCTTGTTGGAAAATGCAGTACCGCCCAGAAAAGAAAAATATGACTCAGCAATGTGGCGATTTAGCCAACATACTTGCTACCAAGCAAATACCACACGAAGAAGTTGCGGTCGATCCAGCGGACCATTAACATCCATTACGTTTGTAGAAAGGTTCTACATGTAGCTCGAAAAGAATCCGTTCAGATCATTACGGTTTCTATTAACCTGCCGATAAACCCCAACTGTTCATTTGAAGTCTTTGTGCGTCTCCCTACATGGCCATCACGTTTATCGACTAACAAAAATACGTGCATCGGATTGGCCCTTAACCCATTCACACGAGGAGACTCACTTGCTCTAGAAGGGGGTGCATTTCAGAGAGCCATCTCCTTTGTTTGCCTCATGAGTCCTCATTTGACGTATATTTGCATTATTCCAAATACGTAATGAAGAATGTTCCAGCACATCAACCAACTAAATTTAATGGTATTACGGCTAACTACTTGACTTAAGAACATAATTTAACACACTAAAGAGGAATAGAATTTTTCAATCTATCGCCTGCGAAATGAAACAATGCCAGCATTTCCATTTGATTTTCTTTCTTTGTCTTTAATGAAGTAGGAAGTGTAAGCGAGAGTCATAAACTTATAGCGTTACCTACCTATAGCATTATGCATACCTACTTGAGAACACTTGACAATTGAGACACTCTTTATAGTGATTTGGAAATTGACCACTCTGTAACCTTGATACAAATATGCAAATGGTAGTAGAAAATATGCGGTATAAAAGAATATGCAAAATGGCCTGTGATGTTTTTCTTTGATTCTTTCTAAATAATGCGATGATGAAATTTGTCAAGCTGTGTGCGAGGCCGTCAGAAACATGCCAATAGCATGCCTTAATAATAATATCGGCTCTCTAAAGATTCTTGATTAAAAAGCGCAACATCCCTTAAAATCTAGCTTTTAGCAAAGCAGTTTCCAAGCAATTACTTGCAAATGGCCCAAAGAACAAAATCTAGAATGCGATAAGCATACATAGGTCCACAAATGCATTAAGCATACCAAAGGGCGTAGTAAGCTTTTGATGTGACTTACTGCGACATGACTCACATCCCTGTGGACATACTCAACCAGAAGCTTTGTTTTCTTAGATTTCTAAAGGCGACCAAAAACCGCGACCGAGAACCATATGTTTTCCGGCTCCACATCCAAAGAAACCCTACTTGATGCGAGGGAATGCGGAACCACAGAACCGCGGTTTTAGTGCAAGGGAATGCTGGCGGCGGAAGGATGTCGGAGGCCATATGCCAGTCCCAATGGCGGGATCACTCCGGTTTATAGCTCCTTCTCATGGCAGCCCCAAAATCGCAACAGGAAGAAAAATAATGGCAGAAAACCCACCTTACTGTAAGAGAAAAATCCATCGGCGCTACAACCCTAAACCTGAAATTGTGCTGCATCAATCTCAACCATCACGACAACATATCAAATCCCTAGCCTTGCGTCAAATTAGGTCTCCATTGAAGACCCGCCAAAACATTATAATAAAGATGTGACACACCTAGTATTTTGTATAGAAGTTATGATAATTTATTTTCAAAGTCTTTGATATACTCATATAAATATCTTGGTTGCTACCATTAACTCATGGTGCATATGGATGCAAATGGGAGATTTTGGTTTCATACAAATATATTTGGAGCTAAGACAACCACGGACAACAACGACACAATATAGTAGTGGGATCGACCTTTTAAATGCGCGTCTATTAAAGTTTCTCCGCGTGTCTACTTTATGGAAACTAACATGGAATGGAAATAAGCGGAGAACTAGCGGAGTTGCCAGAAAGTGGCTCACATGATGATGAGATCAACATCTAGCGGATGTCAAAACTCAAAGCGGAGGGGTGTTGCATCACGAGGCTTTGGGTCAGATCATGATGCCATTACTTGAAGCGAGGATTTTTCACTTGTTGCCATTAGATTTTTTCGGGATCCACACTTGATCGCCCGGACCTCCCGAGGTTCCACGTTTAAAGATGGAAGCAAAAGAAATTTAGGTACTTGCTGATTTTGTGATGCGGCGAGGATTATCTAATGTGGCGGCAATGCTTCCAAAGAAGCGATCGGCTGACCCATTTTTGAGCAGTTGCTATCAGCGGGATTTCTTCCCTATCAAAATTTAGCATGTGACCTCTTTATTTTATCGCCATTGGCGGCATTTAAACTGTTGTGGGATCATGTAATTTGGACCCTTTTGACGCGGAAGCGATTCCGTATGCGCCTCTCTCCATTTGTAAGCCTCTCTCCTGCAATTTGAACAAATTCATATCAGCATGATTCATGATTTTAGAGCGTGATAGGAGATCACCGAGGCGCTGGCGGCGATCCGGTAAGTGCGGCGAAGAAAAACGGCAAGACTGGAATCTTCACTCACGATCCTCTCAAAGTGAGGCCTTCATCGCCGACATGAAGGAGTGATGTTAGCGAGGTTCATGTGACCTTACTCCTGCGCAAACGGTGAAGGGCATTAGGGGTTAGGTCAAGCGTTAGGGTTAGATAAATTGAGAGCATGCGGTGAGTTACGGTGGAATTTCCTTGCAGCTATCCTGCAGGCTGGAATAAAGGAAACCTCTTGATGGATCACGAAGCTTTAGCGGTCTTTAAACAGTTTATCTTCTTAGGATCTTGGCCCGGTGCTTTTGCTTATGTACGTTCCATGATAGCATATTTTCGATCTTTGAACTGTATTTGGCTCTTAAATCGACTATTGATATTTTCATTCATTCTTGGCAGCTCAACGGCTTCAATTTGGCCAGAATATCTGAGCTAAAATTTGAGACCACGCTTATTGGTGGCAGGCCAGTGTGCCTTGAAGAAACTTATTACATGAGGGCTCAAAAACAAGTTGAATCAGCTTGATGAGCGAAAAGTGAGGAAAAGGCGCGACAACGGGGGAACCACGAATCGAATTTTGATGAACCAGGCCCATGATTTTTGACCATTTTGTTTTAGCTTGAATCAAAGCTCAAAATCGCAAATTATTACTTGCGATCTTGCAGAGTATAAAATCGATCTTAGCAGGTATAACGAACTTTGGTCTTCCGTTTTACCTTTTCAATTGAATTTGTTTGCTTTTACGCTTGAAGTGGTATGGAATTTCAAAAAAGTAAAAGTCACGATTCGAGGCAAATCCAACGAGAAGATACAATCTTGATAGAAATCTTGAGGACTAAAATAAATTTGGAATGAAATTTAGAAAGAAAATTTTTGGCCGAGATCCGCGGTCCCGAAACAAATCCACGAGCAAATCCCACTTGGGACTAATTTGATTAACTTCCAAAGTTGTACTTGCATCTATGATGTGTTAAGATCCGCATGAATTTGGTCAATGTAACAGCAGCATAAGGTACGAAGTGAAAACTAATAGAGATCTATATTGTATCCCAAGAGTGAATTTGAATTAGGCGAGTTTAAGTAAAAGGCATGCATCCTAAAGATAGATGTCAGAGTTACGGTAGGAGATTGACTCATGGAGTGAAAGAGATAGAACCCAATGAGATTTTAGATAAATTAAAGAGCATCTAAAAATCTTTCCCTCCATAATTCGAGATACCAATAGCCAGGTTAAAATAATCTAAAAGAAGCTTCTAGAGAATCTCGATAGATGCATATGTTTTTTGATAAAATTACTTTATCTTGAAATTTTAGGATACTTACTAGATTAAAAGCGAGCGTGTTTACTCCCTTCAAATACCCATTTACAATTTGTGCATAAATGGCGATTAATTTGAAGAGGTCTTCTAGGAAATGTTCACTACATAAAGGTATTGGAAAATTTGAAATTGTCATTGTCCCAACAAAGAATTCAAACCTACATTCAAAGTTTATTTGTGATTGTGATAACAACAAAATGCAATGAAGTAAATATATAACCTTTAAATAAGCTTGCTTATACATGTGCGTAATACTATAAAGTGATATTTAAGCGGTTTATACCATGTGGGAGACATGCAATATAAGAAGTCCATCACAAGTAGGAACAAATATACACTAGTACTTATTTAGGATTTCGTATGTTTCCTAATTGTTTTAAAACCATTTACGTCCCCAGACAATGTTGAGTGAAGCGAAAGGTCAAAGAAATGCGACGGAGACCTACTCCTTGCAATATCAAGTAATATTCCGTAAATACACAAATATATGCACATTATGGCACAATGTTGATGAGCAGTTCGGATAGGCGTATCACATGAGGATAAGAGGGTTAATTGATCATTGAACCATTGCGTGTCGGCTGAAACTTGACATCAGTCCATATAATCATGGCGGTGCCAATTCGCTCAACAACACTTCCAAATGTATATGTAGCTTTAGATAAATAGAGACTCTTTGAAGCTCCTCTGATCCTCAGTTCTAAATCATGAGCATTGACTCACAAATCCATTCAAAGCTTAAAACTAAAACAATAAACACACATTATAAAAAATGTGACTTTTTATTTACTATAAAAGAATTTGGCGAGATTCATTAATGAAAATACTTATTTCATACAATTCTGTGACTCTTAGGGAATCCCATATGTTTCCACATAGTTTCCCTTTCACATAAGCAGGACACAATTTCTACATTTAGAAGTCCATCCGACCAATCTAAAAAGCTGGGAATTCAATCACATGTCGAGGAGAATCATGAGTGTTTGTTTGGATATATCATAGTGTTTGTGGTTGTTGAATTCCCGTATTAGCTATTATCGATCAATAATGTGTTCTTAAACCCGATGTGTGATAGTATTCTTTGAGGTACACTCTGGACATGCTAGTTGAGAAGAATTTGGCTTATTAACCACTTCAACTTTGTGTTAGTCGCAGTCACCTAATTTCAAATAAAAAGAAACACTGCTCTTGTATGCACTGCGTAAGTTCCCTCACCAAGAGAGATTGGCACTACTTTGAGCCATCTTGTTTCACAGCGCCTTCAGAATTTTAAAGAACACCATTCTAAGAACTCATGTAATCAGAAGCCTAGAAATTGGCAGCTTTGAAGCGGTGACGAATTTTATAAGCATAACCAGCTTGGTTAATGGCAAAATCTTCTATGGAAATGAAAAACACGGCGGAGTTTTTCATTTAATAAAGGAATGGCGGTGCTCAATTCCCCATTAAAATCTAAGACAAGGAGGATCTCCCGATTAATGCTTGGAATTTTCTTGGATTGAGGGAGGTAGTAGCGTAATAAGGCATACTACATCTTATTGAGAATTCAAGGTTCAGCATCCAACTTCATTGGCGCATCCTCTATGGCTCATGCTTAAGCAGTCTGAAGAACCAAGTTTAGGAGAATTACTTTTCCCCTCTGCTTGATTTGTAGGACTTTCTTCTGTGGTGAGATTTCTTAGTCTTGGTGCATAGAAAGTAAGATTATACATACTGCAATATAGTTGACATGAAAAGATCCTGATCAAAAGAAAAATGTCAATATATAAAACCACCATTACGTAGCCTTTATTACTTACTTGATATAAGCGTATTAGTTCACTATCCAAATTTCTTTTTAGAGGATATTTGCTCGAGAGCGAGGATTTAATCTGAAGTATCAATGGACTCAATTACTTAATTTTACTCGAGTGAGTATCTTGCGATATACTTAGTAGATTGATGCAATATAAATAAAAGCTAGAACAAGGTTAGAGATGACAATATTTACACTCAAATGAGGTGTACCCAAAATATGGGAATGTGATAATTGGTGAGTTGCATTCATTTATGACAACTAGCAACAATTTACCCTCCCATTTTAAACATACGTCCACAATGGGCAATCTTCATCATGCTCTTCTTACGCCATAGGAAATACTAAAAAGCATAGAGATCCTAAAAGGATATCATGGATCTTATCTTAAAAATCTCAAATACTAGCATTGAGGTTGTAGCTCAGTAAGGCTTCACATGCACTTAAGCTTAGTTCAATTCACCGCTAGTTTCTTGTTAAGCCCCGAGGGGGTAGGAGTTTTTGTATGCTCTGAAATTATTTTTCTAGGCATTATAAAGTTCACAAATCGTATTTTTAGGATTCCAAAAACATATTTCCGTATTTTTTCCTACTTGGCCAAAGAAAAATTGGCGTAAAAGCGAAGTATTATCACGAAAATTAAAAAAATTAATTTTCTTTGTGGCAGAAATAAATTTATTTAAACATCTTGAAACTATTTTCTTGATGTGAGAGCATTAAACTACATAAATTTTTTTATTAGAAATTCTTTTCCGCATGAATTTAAACTACGTAAAAGCAGTTCAGCGTCAGTAAGCGGCTAACCCTAACCCATGAAAAGTTTATTATTTGGAATTTTTTTTTTTAATCGTGTTTTTTGAAGCGTATACTTTAAATTTATGCAAGTATCATTCAAATAATATGTAATGAGTATAAAGCGTGCTCTGATATTGAACTTATTTACGGTTGGTTAGTCCAACGAGCAACAACTGTATCATTTGTCTCTTCATCCCTTAGTTCACTTACAGCGAACACCCTTTCTTGCTTTTGGAACACCATCATGATTAGTACGCCATTTTGTGCAAATTAAGCTCACTTGCTTGCGATGCGTTGCGCGGTATCCATGCGTATGTCATGTGCAAAGTATCCATTCCTTTAGAAGTCTACACGTAGTACGTAGCACAAACCACTACCTTATATAACCGGCCTTCTAATAATTATAAATCATATAACGATGGCGAATACCACAATCCCTACACAACGAGCTACCATATAAACACCACAAAGCCTACGGTAGCAATACCATTGCTTATCTGACCCACCCTCCCCAGACCCGCGGTAGTACACCATACCACCACACCGCATACTACCGGCCCCAGCCACCACTATTGAGTAGCACAACACCCTGAACTACTTCACCTTACAAAGCGGTTTTCCATTAGCGTACTTGACATCCTGCACCACACTGCGGTGGTGCACCATACGACAGCTGCACTACCATTGTCACCATAATTGGTACGCATAACACCCTACCATCACCTGATACATGCATGATACAGTGGCATCCCCAACACCATGCATCACATCACACCGCGCCGCTACATTTATCACTTTGCTCTGGCGGCACAATACCTACACTACATCTGGCCCGGTACACCACTCCCCACTATACTATCACTATCATCCCTTTTCGATCTAGGGGCACAGAGGAGATGGAGCATTTTGCCAGTGGTCGATTTGGACCCGATTTTGACTTTCGCATGAGTCCAATGCATTCAAGTTGGCGTAGGGACCAACTTCCATAGCCAACCTATCAAAGCTCTACTTACTCTGAGAGAACAAGTCAACCTTTAGCTCAATGCATTCTTTTTAGTGTCTTTAGTGAGAGCCGGTAATAATACTCGGAACTCAAGTATATCTCAAGCGGATGTAGTTAATGTAGCCACATCAGATGCTCAATGGGGTGGTTAATGTGGCGAAAAAGTGGATTAATGTGGCCAAAAACCAGAAGCTTCAAGCTGCTTGGCCGAGGGCAAAAATTCCAGTCGGCTAGTTCTTTTCTGCTCTATGGGCGGTTTGCTTGATCTAAAACCATGCCAATAAACATGCGCTCCTTTTATGCTAGATTGAAGGGGAAGAGATTTGGCGAGAATGGAGTCGGATCGACCACGCCAAAAAGCAGGTTAGTTTTGGGCTAGCCGTATTCTTACGTGCATTTGTCTGGTGTACATTAACCACATCTCGCTTGAGGATATACAGTTCGGTATGTACTCGACCTTTTTTTCTCAATGCACTCTTTTTTGATTAATGCTAGACAAACCCGGTATGTGATCAGCAATCTGGACGTTTTGATCTTACGCTCCTTAAACATGTGTCTAGCTTCAACTCTAGCCTTTACAATATTTACCGCGCAATCGAAATGTTATTCTGTACTATTATGGCAAGCCCGGTCGCGAGATGCCCAACAATGGAACCAACAGTGAAATACCGCCGCAGGAGGGTCTTTCTGGATTTTGCTCTTCGTGTCTCTCTTCCAAACCCTCAAATGAACCTTGTACGCAAGTTCTCGTCCACTATTGAGACGGAGGAAGGCTATCAAAAAACTGAACTTACAACCCAAATTCCCTAGCAATCTTCCTTTTCATAGCTCTGAGAGATCCATATCAACTCTTGACACTACTATCTATGGCGTGATCCAGTGTCTTATGGTTCAACATATTTAGATTGATTACAAAACACACATACCCATAAATTCACGTTACATGTTCATACATATCCATAGCAATTGGTTAATCCTTGACACTGAAATGCCTCTTCACGTTTATAGAGGCAAAGACCCTGCAAGACATACCCTGTATATTTAAACCAAAACTCTACATTTCTCATAAATACACGGGAAATGTACCTTGTCCTCTTAGCTCAGTGGAACCTGAGAAACAACAGAAGGCCTATTTAATTCAGCTGCAGTCTTTCTACGTTCTTTCTCTTTCCAAGTGGGGTATCCCTCAAAAGAAGTGAGATTTTTGCGGGTCAGATGAGATTTTTCTCAGCGGGTTCACTGAATCTGATTTTAGGACACTTGCAACTGAGTACAGCTTGGGTGTGTCTTCAGGTGGACTTTTAGGTACTTCATGGCCAAACAATGGTCCTCCAGGAACGCTCAAAGCCATGGCACTGGCACTCTGATTGGCTTTGATGTTGTCTCCTCTCCTTCATTCCCTCCTTGTCTTTTAATTGGAACAACTCCACGAGCCCATGTATCAAGTGGAAACAAAACTGGCTCTTGAGGATACTGCCATTCCTTTGCAACGTCCTTCACATTAGCCTGCCAGCTTTCCATCCTCCTTATTTGACTACATGAAACCATATGCACCATCTGCACTTAAACACCAAGTAAAATGTTTTAGACCTTTATAACCTCTCTCTTCATGAAAATCAGGTAAATGAATAGCATCCTATGCCTATGAACATTTAATGTAAATATGACACGTTACCGAGTTAATCTAGAGTCAAATCCTTACCTTTGCAACCGTTCTAGCCACCATGGCAAACAATTCTCGGAAAGATCAACTTTTCTTTCAAATGTGCTTCCAAGCCATTCCATAGGCATTGAATGGCTAATGCAACACACTCATCCCGTAGTCCTGTAGATGGCTTGGGACCTTTGCCACCTTGTTTGCTCATATTGCATGCTTAAGTTACAAATCTTCTTCTCACATGAACTTTATGATGGTGTGTCATAATGCAAACTCCATATTTTAAAACATACTTACCATGCTCCAGCATTCCAACTTCAATAAAGAGAGCGAACACTGGCCACAAGATTTATTTAATTTAACAAGGTTAGCCATTACACACCTAACCCCAAACAATTATATTAAGTTAATATACCAATACCAATAGAATATAATGGACGAATGCATGAATATGCATTCACACAACAAGCTGTTAGGGTTTAATTATCTTAACATTTAACTAACATAATGTGTACAAATGCATTCACACAACAAGCTGTCAGGGACCTCCCCCCTCAGCCTCAAGTGTCTCAAGTTTCAAACCTATTATCTTAGAAGCCACAACCTGGTACAAGCGTGTGCTTATGTTATGATGCAAGATGGTAGTAATCACGACAAAGCATTGTCTGCAACAATTGTATTCAATCACATTTTTGTTGAGATGACTGTTAAGAATGCTACAATACTAGAGCTTTCAAGTCAAGTGCAATATTATAGCTTTCAAGTCAAGTTCTATTGGCAGGTTGACTCAATACTTTTTATTTATTCTCTTCTTAATTCAATATGGTATCTTAGGATATAAGTTACGAGATCGAGCATATGTACGAATCGCGGACAAGTAGAATATGTTCTAATATGGTGGCATATCAAAATATGGGATGTCCTTGCATCCCATTTGTAACAAAAGTGCCATCAGACCATCATGTGGAGAAGATGGTTCTATTACACCACATAGGAGGCACCCAGTTCCTTGATTTTCTTAATCTATTACCAAAGGTAAAAGACCTCTAGTTCCCTGGTGAAATACAAGAGTTCTACGACCTATAATTGAGTACAATCAGCAAATATGAAAAGCTGAAGTCCGAAATCATTATACTTGGCATTTGAAAGTGCATATTAGGAAAGCTCTGATTCCATAAACATAAAATTTACTATGAAGAAGTGACAAAGATTCATTATGTATCATGTTCGTGAAAGTTAGATTAAACAGATGCAGTAAGGCACCTAAAAAAATAGATTGGAGAATTGAACAACACGCCCAAAAGACATATTTTTTCCTCTCTAGGAAGTCAATAAAATTCCCTTCAAAAAGTGGCTTGTTTAAAATAGAACTTTCAAGTTCTAGATCGACCTATACAAGCATTAAAGTCTCCAACAAGATTTTTGTATATTGTATGATTTCATGAAATGATCTTGACAACCCAAACATGAAATGGTTTGACACCCCAAAATTTAAATATCAAATTGTAATGCCCAGGTTATATGAGAGATCAAACGAAATACTTGACAAAGAATTCTAGAAAGGATGGAGGTTCTTATTTGCCACAGTTGGCAGTTGAGGCACAGAGAGTATGCAATCTTATTTCTGGATAATCCTTGAGCTGGAAACGCAGCCATAAACAATAGCACAGCCTAATATCATTCATGATCTTAATTTATTGAAACAAGCCTGACTTCCATAAGTAGCAAGCAACTTGCCTTCTTGAAGATGATCGTTAATTGACTGAATCCCTTTTTTATTTGTTTATCATAGAACTCCCAACTAATTCATAAGAATTGTTTCTTATCTACCCAGAATTCATCAAACATATGATCTAAGGTGCATTTTTCTCGTGACACTCAGAACACCCCAAGAATTCAGCCCAACTCACCAAATCAGGCTCTATTGATATTTTATAAAAAGTCCTCGACTTTAACTCCCAACGAGACATCTCCCTCACAAAGCATTGACGTTCTCATTGCATTGTTGGACTGTATGGCTGAGAGGCTGTTTCTCAAGGCCGTTTCTCTCGACGGTTTCTGTACTATGGAGTAGCAGCTTATCCTCTCTGCCAACTAGAAACCAGCATCTCAGTCTCATCTACATAAATCTGTACCATTGTTCGTAGTAAACATTGAGTGAAAGCATATCACCATATCTGGACTGTATGTAGTTGTACTATGCACTTGTACTGGGCCCTCAAGATTGTTGTTTTCATCATATATCATGGTTATTTAAAAGCAGGAATTTTTAAAAGCTGCTAGTAGATGTGGTTTCTTTTCTTTAGAATTTCAATTTAAGTCATGTATTGGTTTCAATGGCCAGTTTTACCAAGTAAGAACAAGCAATGGGCTAAACTACGTAATGAGCTGGAAATTCTCTGGAAATTTTTTGAGTAGGTTCTGCTCGACAAGTTCGTACACACCCGATTACTTAGTCAAGTTCAATTGCCTCCAGGCATAGGATGTAAGGCCCCTCTAAACCCTGATAGAATAGCACTCCCCTGTGCCATCTTATGATCCTTTACTTCCTACGAAGTTCTGAAGGGCAACTTTACTTAGGGTCCTCCTTCTCTGTGCCTCCTTCCCTTGCGTTCATGCTTAAACATTTGAGCAAAATATGACGCATTCGCAAACCTGCTTGTCATAAGCACCAAAAATTCATGCGGATGTGGATGTTCTTAGCAGTCCTAACAAATGTTTGCTTTGTTTCATAAGTTGTCTATAATATTATGATTCTTCATACAGTCATGCCTTTGATGTATAGTAAAATAGAGTTTTTTATGGAATTTTATAACCTGTAATTAAACAAGAAAGCACTTACGGTAGAACTCCAGCACATTTAAACCAGAATAAAGACCCTTGAGATAATCCTTCCACCCAATTGAGCTGCCTGCAAAAATCTACATATGCCTAACACGATATCGTCTATAACCGCAATAAGAAATCCTCAAACAATTATCTTAAAAATAGAAGTTACAATAAGAAAGAACTAGATAGTTAGGCATTACGCACCAAACAAAATACGAAGAAAGTTGGCGGACAAGACTGCAGCAGGTGCAGCAGGTTACGGCAGGCTGAGGGTCCACTACAGGACTTTCTTGAAGTTGGAAGCGACGAGACTTTCTTGAAAGGACACAAGCAACTAATTTTCAACATAATTCAGCTAAATCACGCTGAGTCTAAACCGAGAAAATAATGTCAAACAAACAAATTAAATAACGCCAAATGGAGAATTAACTGTTCCAAAGAGGAATTGTCAATTCTATTGCATCCGTACTCCTTGGGAAGCTTAGTCAACAGTTTAGAGGATCCCTATGCAGAGGTATCCTATTATACTGAGCATATGCACGGCCCTAAACATGACAAATATATTCTGAGGCAATTGCCTGGAATTGGGAAGCTGCCAAACTATAATACTCCATCTAGCCGCTAGTTTAGAGGATGCCTATGTCTAGCCATTAGTTTAGAGGATGCCTATGCAGAGGTACCCTATTATACTGAGTATAATCACAGACCCTATAATCCAAGGAAAGGTAGGAGGCTTAGAAAGCAATATGCAGAGTCATAACCTCAAAAACGAACCAAGAATTGACTTTGTGCCAGCACATATATGTTCTTTACCAGTTTGCAACATTATGTGCTGATATAATAAACCTAGGAAAGAAATGGCAAGCTGAAGGAGCGATGAGTGGCCACACTAGAGATACAGAATGCTGCATTTTCATATAGAATTTTTGGTTCTGCAACACATCAGCAGCAAGGTACGTAGATCAAAATGTGGACTGACTACCATTATTGTCCTACATCATAGCAAAGTGGGACGTTTTGGTCTTTCAAATTCCAATAACTAACGTAAACGAGTCATAGCCATATGATGATGCATTGAGTTCAAATCTCCCCTTCTTATTTGAAGCATTGAAGGCAGCCGGCAACTTAAGAGACATACAGACTGGCATACCTTTGTGTTGACGAATTAAAAGCCATAGACTGTATAATTGCCATATAAAGGCTAGAACCAGAGAAATTATCACTCGGGCCCTGTTCATCAGATAAAACTTTTACTCATGTCATGCAGCAGTTTTTGCTAAAGAATGCATTGCACATGCCTTTGCAGCTAGAACTAGAACTGACCCCACCACATCTAAACATCAACTTGCACAGATCACAGAGCAAACTCTGGCAAACAGACATGTTGGTCCATACCAAAGTGAGAACCCGAAATGCAAATGGCATGGAAGAGTAACTCACGTCTCAAATGCCAGGACGTCGTCATTCTGTGATGACGGGAACTACAATCTTCTTGAATATGATCTTAATTAAAACTGGGTGAAGCTACAATAAATAGGAGCTATAAAAACCCTAATTTACCTTTGTGGAGCTTCTGACCTAACCATAGACGACGATCCATTCCTTTGTGGAGCATCTTCTGATCTAACCTAGGCGACGGTCCAAAACGGCCATTGAATTTTGGAAACAGTCTATTCTAGATCATGATCAAATGGCTTAAGCCACATCCAACTCAAATTATCTTGTGATGCCGGGAACTATGATCTTGAATATGATCTTAATTAAGGCTGAAATAGAGTTACGATAAATAGAGCTAACAAAACCCAGATTTATTTTTGTGGAGCATCATAAGGCGTCGATCCATACCTTTGTGGAGCATCTTCTACTCTAACCTAGGGGACGGTCCAGAAGGGCCATCGAATTTTGAAGGACCGGTTAAGCCATAACCACTCAGAAGCCCGCCACATGCAAATTTTCTTGCTACTGCTATTTTTAATTCTTGCTACTGCTATTTGGAAGACTTTTTTTTTTTGCCCTTTTCAGAGGACCTTAACGTCCTTGGCCTCTGCATTTAGCCGTAGGATTGAATCTCGGCCGTCGATCTTTAGATGTTATATCCAGTAGCATTCTGTCGCCAAATTTGTTATGACCATAACAGGATGTTATGTCCATAACATTTCCTCTGTTTTCACGTTTGGGCCTCCGCCATAGCTACGCAAAGAATCTGCCGCCATAGCCAGGCAAAGAATCTGCCGCCATAGCCAGGCTTCTAAGTGTTGATTTTCGTGTTTTGGAATTTCATTTTTGCAGGCCTAAGCTCGCTCCCGCCCCTCGCTCGCCGCATCACAAGCAAAAGGTCGAAAAATCTTTTGCTTCGCTTTTGTTTCAGATTTTTTCGGATGATTTCTAATCTTCGATGATTTGGATGATTCCACGTAAAAGCTTAAGGAAATGGAGGTCGAAGCGGGAAAATGAAATACTGTGTCCAAACTTCTCGCGAAATGCCCCAAAATTGCCGATTCTCGTGAATCCGACTCATTTATGCCTCCCCCATTAAAATCGACTCCTTACTCATTTTTGTCCCCTCCTGGCCTCACATGTTCTATTTAGAAAACATAGACTTACATTTAGTTTGTTTTTCTTGCCGGAATGCGATCGGGTCGCCAAGCTTGGCTATGGCGTATGCCGCCAAATGCGTTAAAGGCGATAACATCCTCCCCTCGGGAGTTATGGGCGGAAAAATGGCCTCGTGGCCATGTGGCCATGGTAGGTCGCGGGCGGCTAATTTCGTGGCCACATGGCCACTCAGCCATTTTTATGGCCCATAACTCCTCGGGAGAGGACGTTATCTACCCCGTCTTATTTCTAAAAGTATCCAAATAAAAAATAAAGGTTCGTCACTTAAGCGAAAGAGGATGAAGTTGTTTTCAATAAAAAAATAAAACATGTCTCATTTTATTTTATACTTGGGGGACTTCCCCCGACATAAATAAGATACCATTTATTGACCAATTATATTCAAAATAATAAGTGATCTTATTTTGTGATGGTTTTCATACTAGTGTTTGTTAGTGTCTTATCAACCCTTTTAATTTGGGATTTTCCGATTTGGCTAAAAAGGTTTTTGGAATTTTTCTTAGTCACATTTCCTAAGATTTTGAAGTGTTTAGTCGCCGGAAAAAAGTTCCGATTATCTAAAAATCGAAAAAAAATAATAATTTATGGTTTTAGAGTTTCATTCCTTTTTTCAATTTAGGTTAGGTTCCTAGGGGAAAATAATTTTTGACTGTGGAGGCCCTAATTGTTCACCGTGGAGGCCCGGAACACAGACCAAGCCATGAACACAGAGCTTGCTAGCTCAATCGGCCCTACTTCCTCTTCTTGCGGCACGTCAACACCTTTGCCTGCCCTGGCCAAATTGGGATCCTCTACAAATTGATTACTTCCAGTATTCATGAGCCAGGTAAGGAAACGATTTTGTTTTCTTAACTCTGGTTCTATTCCTTACATTCCAGGACTGCACCAGCAGATGGGTCTGCCTATGTTCATTGTAGAATGATTTCTTTGATGTTCTTTCTACTCTAAGGTCAGAATCTGCTTGACGACGCCTTGGATTTTGCAGAAATTAAACAAGGAAGACTGTGGCTGAACTGGTCTTGCAAAGGAAATAGGCCATAATATGGCATAAGGTAAGAAAATATGGCATCGTTCGGTTTGGAGTTTGCAAAAGGGAAGCATGCTACCGATTTAATCATGCCTATGTTTTGATCTTTTATATGTTTATTTCTTGGATGAAGAGCGTCAGGACTAAAATGCAATCGAAGACTGTAGGCTTAGGAGATGTTTTTGTTTTCTCAATTCTGGTTTTTGCAGGCATCTGGTCACAGAAATAAAGGCCCTTTTGCAAAAACGATTTTAGTAAGAGGTTCATATGAAGATACGAGGTGCCTTTCCTTCTCAATGGCAAGGCTTAATGCATGGAAAGATCGTTTCTGATGAAGTATTCTGATAAATCATTACCATATCTCATGTCTGTTTGAATTTATCTGACAAATCATTACCACACCTCATGTCTGTTTGTTTTTGTTACAGAAACCTTAATGAAGTACCCGATGAAGACAAGCTTTTGATTGCTCATGTGCATGAGCAATCAAAAGCTTGTTTGTATAAGACTACAAATAAGACACTACAGTGTGAAAGCAACTTATATATGTGTGTCTTATTTTTTGCTTTGGAGTCACAAATGATGTCTTATATAAAGTGGGACAACCGTATTTTAAGACACCGTGTGGAAAGGGTCTTAGCTGTTCATTTGGAGGTCGCCATTATCAAAACAAGATCTGCTTCAATATAATCGAAGAAGGGCTTCTCAAGTCGCCATTATCAAAACAAGATATGCTTCAATATAATCGAAGAAGGCTTTCTCAGGTTTTCGATTCAATCAATTTTGGAATTTTTGGAAGTTATTTGGACTTGAAGTTTTGTAAATAGCTCTTTGTAGACCCGCAGCCCAGCTTGGTCGAAATCTGTTGACATTCCGTCAAAGGTAAGATACAGAAATACAGCATTTTGTGTTGGGCACCCGAAGCTTTGGCCCCAATCCTTCGGCCACAGAGCTGATGATTTACAAGTTGTTCTGATATGTCTTTCATTGATGGCAAGGTTGCAAAATGGGTATTATTATTTGGTATTGAGAAACGTCCTTTCTGATCGATTATGACGTTCAATCCAAAGCAGCTAGATTCCAGTTTATGAGCGCTGCTCCTGAAAGGGCTTTTGATGCATGGAATAAGATTGCAGGTAGTTTTACAGCTGAGGCCCATGTTAGATATAGTTATGCGCATGAAACCGATCTAACTAGGAGCTTGGGTATGATTTTGGAACAGAGTCTTGGAATTAAGTTCTTAGAATACTTTGATAGTTGTAAATGAGACGAGAACAAGACCTTGCGGCCTTCTCTTTTTTTTTTTTTTGGAAGGATGACAAATTCTTGTTCAATATTCCAGAAGAAGTACACACATAGATGCAGAGACATGAATAAAATCTCAGCAGACAAAGATAATCCACTGAGTTTAACCGCCTGTCTATGTATAAGATAAGATACCCAAATATTCCTCAAAAATCACACCGTTTTTTCACAGGAGCAAGCTGAGAACATAAGTATGCCTTCACCAATTTGTCTTGCGCCTCGTAAAGAAGTTGGTCGACACTAATTGATAAGCTTTTGAAGATACATAACCGCCTTCTTTTTCAAACAGATCACAACAACCAGCCTGAAGCTAAGTGGAAAGCCTGTTGCTGCAAGCTATTCCAAGTGGAAGGATAAATGGCGAGAAGCACCTGCTGGCTAGTCAAGGCCACATGGAAGAGAGATAGTAACCATGACCAAACTGGCTGAACTTGGTCACATAGAAAGAAGCAGTGCTCAAGACTCTCAACTTGCCACTTACACAGTAGGTAGAGTTCTGAAATGCGGGGATAAAACTTATGAACCAGCACATTAACCCGCAGACATCTGTGAAGGAGTTGCCACCATAAAGTAGAAGCTTTGGGATGCAGCAATTTATTCCAGTCATAGGACCACATACGCTTCCAATGAGGAGGGGGGATGTGGAGCTGCCAACTAGCCCGAGGGAGGACAATGTCAACATCAACCAGCGATATAACGAATGCACAAGACGTTGTGCATTAACAATTTGGGGACCAGTCCAGATAGGCACATCAACTGATTGTGAAGGAGCATCTGGCAGAACATCAACCAGCTTTGAGGTCTGTCCCATCGAGATAGCATAAACTTAGTCTGAAAAGCATCCCAAGTCAACAAGTGTCCAGCCCCATACCAAGCACCAATTGTGAGAATACCAGCAAGCCTCCAACGCTGTTGAGTCAATGGATATACAGTAGCACACAGAAGCATGTGATTATCCAGAGGAATCCACTGACAGAGAGAACCTACCTGTGGACACACACCTGGATTAATGTTAAATAGCACACGAACTGTCTCCCAAGAATCAACCCTTCAAGAAGGGGAAAGCCAAAGACAAAGAATCAGGTCAGTTTAAACTTTTTGCTGCTGTGCATTTGCAAGCTGATATTAAGTACTTGAGAAAACATGGAATTGTGAGTTCTGATTGATTTTGCAGCTTCTTTGATTTTCAGGGATCATAGCAAAAAGGAGTATGTATGCTTCAGCCATGTATGCAAACCTTTCACATTGTTTTTGCTCAATATTCTTGGGTAGAGGTTTTCATCTGCAACCTGAAGGGACTATACCACGCATGCCAATAATGAAAATCTCCATGCTTGCTTCTTAAAGATAACTTTCTTCCATATCCGTCATCTGATTCAATAGCATGTAAGTCGTATTTAATTAAAGTGGGACTCATTCCATTCCCATTTTTTTTCGGAACCCTGTTAATTTACATAAAAAGGAGCACCCCGACCCGAAAACTATCCTTAATTCGAATTTTTGTCTAAAACTCTGCATCCAAGCTTTGCTCCAGTTTTCTCTGGTTAGCGAGTCGAGAACAAGAACAATGCAACTGAAACAAAGGAAATTCATTAAAGATTGAAACCAAAGATCTAGTTGAAAGAGAATTTTTATTAATAAATTGAATAGGTACAATGTATTTTACATCGGACGCAGAGACCATGGCGGTCTTGCTGTCACTACAGTTACATCATCGTGGTAGGTGGTCCACCTTAGGGGATTAACTTGCGGCGCTTCTTCACGCCGACTGTAAGCCTTGGGGGCAACCTGAAGAGTGTGGAATGCCTCACGTGGAGGTGCCTCTGGAGCTACCGGCAGACCTGTCCACCCGACTGCTCCACTCGCCTCCCGCAGCCTTCCATCGAATATGCTCCTTCCCCAACCTCCGTGGATGTTATGCAATGCTTGCAAGATGCTTTGAGCTTCCTGGACTTTCTCTTTGTTCTTCGCCTGTTCTTTATCCCCAGGGTGTAGCGAGCAACCTCTGAATTCGCGAGCAACCTTATCCCAAAGGCCGGGCAAGAGTGTAGCGTGACCGGATCCGTGCTGAAACGGTATTTCTTCCGCCTTTGAGCGGATCTCGTACCGCTGGGCGGTCTACGTGCCCGAGCGGGATCTCGCGGCCGGTGTCGGATCGTGCACGAACCACGGAGCAAGGAGAGTATTAACAATTACGGTGCCATTAGTCAAAACGAAGAAAAGAATGTTGAAATCAAATTACAATGGAGAACATTCATTCCATACAACTGCATCCAATGACGTGGGAAGTAGTGTCTTTCTCGACTCGCGAGTCGAGAAAGGCCCATAAAAGTGAAAGTACAACCAGTGCCTTTCTCGACTCGCGAGTCGAGAAAGGCCCAGGAAATGCAACGTAGAAGCATTATCATAATAGATTGTGGCTGCATCCAGTCACACAATCAAACATACAAATGGTCTCATCAACAGAACAAGCATGCCTTTCTCGACTCGTGAGTCGAGAAAGGCATCGAAAACTCAATATACAAGTATATTCATTACAAAATGTTCAATACATGTGTTCACGTTTGTTTACAATATTCACACAATTTGACTATCTGAAAGCAGAGGTCACTCTTCTTGTTCACCAAAATATTTGTCGTCCATAGCTTTCATGATCGCCTTTGCTCTCTCGATCGGGTTCCGTGAGGGCTCGGATAGTTCCTAATCACATCGGGCGACAAGAATGGCAAAGAGGGATTCCGCCAAGACAGACACAACCGAAGGACAACCACCTATCCGCCTCTCATATTCTTCAGTCGATATGGCTTAGCAATGATTGTATTTTGCGCGTTATGATAGCACTTGTAGGCGAGTCGCCTATGATCGGCCGTGTTGTGTTTGCCATAGTCCTGAATTGCTCATAAACCCCGGCCCAAATTTCTTTTCACCATTATAGGCTTCCCTTTGTGATGGCTGGATCGAGGTCCCACACATGCTCGACCCTTTCGCTTCCCCAAACGAACTTGAACTTCAAAACTGAAATGCCGAGAACACCAAGAACATTGACAATATTTTTCTTTGCCATACAAGACCATATGCCCACTTCAATCCCCTTCGGGCACCATTCAACAATTTCCTTAGCTCTAGGCCTCGGATACACTATTTTATGCTCCGCTCGCCTGGGATCTGCGAGGTGTTAATCTCGGGGGCGCCTTTATCGTGGTATACCGCAGCTAATACTCCATTGACGCCAAATATTACAAGCTTGGCGGGACCAGCGGATCCCGCTTGGAGTTTGGCTCGACCATATTTCCGTTCATCGGGATCCAAATGCGGGATCATTATCTTTTCGGTCCTTTCTCGGGCCGTGGAGCGGTGTCTTGCTCGATTGTCTTTGAGGAGTGCATTCTCCTCCTCGCGACGTGAACCGCCGGTATCCAATGACAATGATCCGAGTCGCTGACATGGAACTCCCCAAATGATATCCGCCGAAGGAACGATGAGTTTTCTCGACTCGCGAGTCGAGAATGAAAAGAAAAGGTATTGAAAGGAACGAGCTTTCGACTCGCGAGTCGAGAAACACCGATAGAGCAAAGTAAACTCACCTCAATCTCGATTCTCAAGAATGTGTTCGGCAAAGATTCTTGTCTAAACCTTCGACATTCACGCCTACGCCCCGCTTGGTCTCCCTCGTCCTCGCCGCCTTTATTTGCTTCCATTTGTCTTCCTCCCCTGAAATGCTCATGAAGCAGATCCGTATGACCGAATGGTTTCAACCATGTCCTTATTTCCAACCACGGATATAGGTTTCATTCCAAACAAAGATAGCCCCCGAGAGAACAGGCCATTCATGTACCACTCGCATATAATTTGATCTTCCTCGACCAAGTCGGGTTATGAAGTACTTGATAACTCTTGGCCGGATAGGAATTCTATGTATAGGACCCGCCGCACCATCTTTGCTGACCTTGTCCATCGATGGAACATCCTCCATAAATCTGCCCCCCTTCTAGGGTTCCATCTGCTCTTGAGAGCATGAACTGTCGAGATAATGATGCTCGCTAGACCACCACTTATCCAGTCTCACGATCGATCTTGAAATCAAAACCAAAACTATGTTGGCAAAGCTTGGTGCCTTCGGCAAGCCAAGTCTACACTCATGATCAAGTTCGTATATGGAGTACATGATCTTGTTGGTGAAGTTAATATCAGCTGCCCATTGGGAGACAAAGTAGTTATGTCGATTGCCCTAAGATGCAAAAGACAAGGAAACTGAAAGTATCAAGGTCGGTCATGTCCAGACACGTCTTGTACCACTGCTCTATGTCAGCTTTGTCATAAAAAAGGGTGGGGTCTTCGATCATATTGATGACAAATAGTGCCACGGGTCCAGTGCCGGTTCCTGACCACCAAATCCCTTGTGTCCCAAAGTTACCGAAATGGGGGAGCTATCGTCGGCCTTAAATGGGACCACCCCTCAATCCAAGCTTCCTCTTGAATTGCCATAGCACGCCGTTCGGGGAAAGGAAGGGTTTTGACGTGCAGCTTCAGCTTGGTGTTGATGTAGGGTTGACATAGGCGGTTCAATTCCTTCATGTCTTCCTCATCAAGGGCAGCCTTTTCCTTGTAATAATCAAAATCATGGTATTCATTAGATGCAACGTTCTTGAGAACTCCGTGATGCCTTCTTCTAATGACGCTGCCGCTTTAGGACTGTGGCATAATCCTTTAGCGCCCCGCATTTTAGAACTCCTAGTCTTCCTTAGCGGGATTGTTCCATCCAAGATTACGCCTTTGCGGTCAAGCGTTTCTTTGTCCGGTGAGGCCCTCAGATCCTCTTCATGAACTGCTTGTCAAACAACTTGGGGTCCGGCCTGGATGGAAATTCTCCATTGATGTCCTTCAGCTTGCCTCTTGTCCATTGAGCCCATATCTCAGTCCATTTCTCCCAGACCACCTCAGTGCTAAGAATGAGGTCATATTGGTCTGAGAGAGACTCCCTGCCTTTCCTTGGTGTTCTCTTCTTCTTCTCCTCTTCATCCTCTCCCTCATCATCTTCCTGGCCCTCCAGCAGAACATATCTGCATAGTTTCTCAAAGGTCTTCCACTTATCCGAGGGAGCCCTGTTTCCTTTAGGACGCTGAGGACAACCCAATGCTTTCCACTGTTGCCTAGCGTGTATGATCTGGTCAGGATAAGGGCTGCATTCAGTCAATGTACCAATGTCAGAGCATGATAGTATCTACAAACACCCGAAATAAACAGTAAATAGTAGCCCCGGGGTTTCTCGACTCGCGAGTCGAGAAAGTCCCTTGAATGTCTAATTTTCTTTTACTTCTCTAGGTTTTCTCGACTCGCGAGTCGAGAAAGCTCTGCATCCTTTGATTTTCTGTGTTCCCCTGGCTTTCTCGACTCGCGAGTCGAGAAACCCCAGTGATAATCGGAAAATGTTAGGATGATAGGGCTTTCTCGACTCACGAGTCGAGAATGGAAAGAATCAGAGTTATTTACCTTACGTAGCTGGCACTCGCTGCTATTGTGTTCTGGCAGTGGCTAATGCTGGCCAGTTCGGTTGCTGGCGTCTCCGCTGAAAGAACTCTGCACTCTAGCTTGGCATATCTATCCTTGATCCTTTGCGGCACCTCCTTCTCCGTCGCAATACTTGCGCCCTCCTCAGCGAATCTTGCCGTCCACTACCCGAGCGGGGACGTCTTTTCCCTTCGTCTTCCTCGGACTTCCGTGAACAACCGACCCGGTCGATCTGCTAAAAGGTATGACATCCGCGGGCATTGGATCTGCAACGGATGTCGCACCATCGTTCGAATCTCCAGCATGTGTGCCGGATTAAATTCCACGTGGTTGAACAAGGCGGCATCTCCTGCAAACCTTCACCGCCTAATGTCCAAAGAAATTTTGTGTGATATTCCCAACGGATATCTTGAGCCAGGTAGCTCCATTTTCTCGTGCCCCTCTCGTGAAATCTGATCTGATCATCCGGATCAATTATTGGGGACTTCGACCATATCTTCATCTCCTTCATCATCTGATTCCTCCCGTGTGGTGTCATCTTCTCCATCTTTGGTCTTTGGCGGACTTTTTTCTGTATGAACCACAACTTCATTCCCCACTGCAGAGTGTTGTAGAGTCTTCAGCAGTAGAAGTGAAGCTCCCCGTATTGAACAGTTTTTCCCTGACTCTGGAAATCTCCATTCCAAGCTCCCTGGATGTTAGGGTTCCGCCTCCTTCATCCCTTCCATCTTTCCACCCAAGGTTCTCGACAATTTAAAGGCGCTTTGCCTTTTTTCTCTCGTTATTTCGCCTTGCTCATGGAAGAGTGAGAATAATTTGAAACTGATAATTTTTTGGTGTGATAGAACTTACTCTTCTGGCAGTCCTCGACATGTAGTGTTAAATGCTTCGAATCTGGCGCTGAGACGGAGAGCACAACACCGATTTTCTTGTACTTGTCTCCGGAGCTCTTCTTGTCTCTTTGGTGGAGAAACAGATCTTTCTCCTTCCCACTTGTTGATACCTCGACATACCACCAAGAATCTGGCGGTGTGTCAAGAAGCTCGTCTCCGGTCCCTCGATGACCGAAGAACGGAGTTCGCCCCGGATCACTAGTGAGTCCGCGGTGAATGTTGCAAGAAGAAAGGATGGATCGGGTTAAGGTATTCCGACAAAAAGATAAACCTCGAGCTCACACGGGGTGTTTGTCTTCTTCTTCTTGGTGCCGCTAGAACTAGCATCCCCTCCGGCCTGCTTCTTGGACCCGAGTCGCCATGTCAGATGCCCCTCATCCTCTTCCCCGATCGGACCCCACAAAAATTAAGTTTCCTCCAGCATTGTGAGTTTTAGGACTGCATGTAAAAAAGATCGGGCGTGTTCTTTAGTTTGAATTTAAGGACATGCAATCATTTATGAAAAAAAGCGGGCTAAAAGGTACAAAGACGGTTAAGCCTTTAACCCGCCCAAACACTATTTCAAATTTAATCACATCAAGGGACTTAGTGAGTGGAGCGTAGTTTATCTTGATCTGCGGCATTGGCGACCTTGAGTTCGGAGGACATTAGCATTGATCGACTTTACTTCTGGAATGGCGCCGCGACGCGGTAAGTCGCTAACAAATGCTTTGCATATGTGTGTTTTTCCGACCGCTGGCCCCTATTGCAAGCGATTGATTTGATCGATGAGCACGAGCTAAGGTAGGAAGCGGAGAGGAGCCGCCGCATTAACGGGAACTCTACATGCTTCTGCGCCATGGAACGGGGGATACGCGAGAATCGCAGCGGGACACAAGTATTAGATCTTAATACACTCTTGATGAGACCGGCCGGAGGAAGAAGCAAAGACTCTAGGTGAGGCTCATGGGATCCGTGATACAAAGGCCCAAGGAATTACCGCGTGAAGAGGTGAGTTTCGAGAGATGCCTATGTTATTTCGCTTGTAGAACATGCCGCCCGTGTTTAAATAATGGAACTATTTACGATAAGCTCGACCAGATTCATCGTTTCCTTGTCCAACATTTTTCAGCTTCGAGAGATGATTTACTCTCTGGGTTGAGAGATGCTCGGCGATGAAACAATGGATCGGGGGTAAAGAACAGTTCCGTTTTAGGTGTATTTTTTCTTGGACTGTTTTCTTGGAATGTTGTACATAGATCAGGCTAGGTCTAAGGCTCAGGAGATGCGGTTCAAATGCATCCTCTTGTAGTTAGTCGGAGGGGCCTCCACCTAGTTGGAACCACTCCTCTTCGCAATATTCGAGGAAGATGGTTCAAGGAGAGTGGCTCGCATGTGCTAGAGGCACTTGGGACTAAAAAAAACAGAGAACAGTAAGTGCAAGAGTTGTAGAGAATGCAAGCCTTGGTCGTAAGGGGATTCTCGACAGGAGAATTGGCTGCAAGGGATTCTCGACTTGCGAGTCGAGAATGCTTGGCTTCCTGTCTACATGCTTGGCTGGCTAGAGGATTCTCGACTAGCGAGTCGAGAATGCGACTGTTGGCTTCGTGTCTACATTCTCGACTCGCAAGTCGAGAATGCCTTAGCCATCGAGAACTCCGGATGGTACACATGGAGTGCCGGTTGGGTAAGGCATTCCCGACTCGCGAGCCGAGAATGCATACAAAGAAGCTCGGTGGTTTCCCTGTGGTTAGTTGTAGAGGCCTCCACCCAATCAGAGCCCATCCCCTTCGCAATATTCGACGAAGATGGTTCGAAGGAGACGGTCTTTGATTGGGTAGAGGCCACTGCGACCACACACAGGAGAATTGGGTTGCTAAGAGTTGGCCTCCGGGACAAATCAAAACCACTTCCCTCGCAATGTCCGAGGAAGATAGAAGGAGAGTGGTTAAGATCGCCCGGCAGCCAGCTCTAGAGTGCACTAGAGCTGCGTTTTCGACTCACGAAGTCGAAAGCCGGCATTAGTCGCCGAGGCCTCCATCCGGTCGGAGCCGCCCCTCTCGCAATATTCCGATGAGCATGGTTCAAGGAGAGTGACTCGAGGCGGGTGGAGGCACCTCGCGACCGCACAAAGGGCCATTGACAGTAGAGGATATTCTCCTCACGAAGTCGAGAAGGCTGCGGCGAGCTTAAAAAGAATGTGAAGACATTGGGTAGTCGTGTGCAATCCCGAATCACGAAGTCGAGAATCCCTCAACGGCCAACAGTCCGTAGTGTACACTCCCTCTTCTCCCATGAAGTCGAGAAGTTCTCGACTCGCGAAGAAATGAAGAAGGCCTGTACTTCCCGGATCGCTGGCAAGTCAAGTATTCTCAACTCGCCACTCCTACGCAGAGGATATCTTTGTGAGTTAGAAATGCAGATTCTGTGAAGCAATTTCTATTCTTAGTTCTTACTGGGAGAAAAACATTCCTAGTTATGTTCTCATTATGAAACATTCTTAGACGGTTTAGCTATATCTTTAGTGAATCTCTTACATTAATGCTCGCAATATCTTACTTCCTAACACCTGCCTCTCGATGAGTGACATCTCGGTTGCTTGTCGCTACTCTAACCATTATTCTCACTTTTGCCTGTACAATGTATTCAATTCAACCACAAGCAAGAAAAAGATAACAAAAACAGAAAACAATACAAAAGGAAAACAGATAACAGAGAGGTTAGTGAGATTAATGAGAAAACAGAGAACAGTGGAGACAAATGAGATTAATGAGAAAACAGAGAACAGTACAGAGAAATGAGATTAAAAAAGGGTATGATATTACAAAAACATACCTGGATTTGCTGGATGAGGAGGAGGCTTCCGTGTTCGATTCCATGTGGGTATAGTCGTTCGCAAAGCGTGAATAAGGATTTGTCGGGTCAAAATTGTATCGTGGATTAATAAGAGCCTCTAACAACAGAATATAAGTAAAAATGCACTAAAGGACTTCTGAAAAACTAAAAAGCAAAGACTAAAAAGGGCCTTACTTTCTTTCTCGCGATGCAGAACGCTCGAACACTCAATCTAAAGAGAACTTCGGCGCTGGAAGCGTCCTGATCCGTCGACCACGCTACTGTCATAAGATGGCCTTGGAATGGCTCGGTTCGATCGATCGCCTGATCGGAAAAGCGGGCGCTTAAGGAAAATACAGAGCTCGAAGAGTGATCAGAGAAAACAGGGGAGGAAGAATGGTCGGGGGGGAGAGGAAGAGGGTGCAAGCACTACGGCCGCACCCTCGAACCTCGTAAAAAAAAGTGCAATAATAAACTTACATCACGTGTGGGCCATGCCCTCCATGACCGTGGCGGTCTTGAAGTTCTTGACATGGCCACGCTTTCAGCCTCTGAGGAGGCGCCACGTGGCCATGACAAGATATGAAAGGTTAGGTTATATGTTTATATATGTTACCTTATATATTTAATATGGTTTCAATGGTTGAATAGTTTCAATGGTTATATATGGTTACAATGTTTACATATGGTTTAGAATGAGTATGGTTGTATGGTTTAATATGGTTACATGATTTTAGTTAATATGGTTGTATGATTTAATATGGTTATATTTAATATGTTTGTATGGTTTTATATGGTTCATATGGTCATATTTGTGGTGTTTGGGGCTATATGGTTTTAATGTGAGCTTTTTCATTCAGGGAGCATGTGACATGAGTAAAATGGAGCCAAGGAAGTCCAAACAGAGGCCATTGCCCTAGGCTCCAATGGAGGAAGAAGGGTTGCCTTTTGTTGCACCCTTGCAACCGTATCCGGTATTTGCAGAGGGCATAATAACCTGCTTGATCCATTTGATAGTGTGAATGATGAGAGGCTGGGAGATGAACATCTTGGAGTTGGCATTGTGAAGCTTCTTATCGAAGTTGATACAATCATGTCCCGTGGAAGCTCTAGTGATTGCATTGTGTGCTCGTGGGCTGCTTTGGAGTCCCAAGCTCGATTTGAGATGGCCAATTAGATATATTACACACAAGAATGGTGATACTCTAGAATGCCCCTCTTGAACTACACACCCCAAGGCCCACCCAAGGCCATGTGGAAGATTTGGTGGTCGATGAGCATCCTTTGATCACAAGGAAGAGACGCTATGTCTTTCATAAAAGGCAGCCAAGGGTGCCCAAGAGGCCTAGAAGTGACAAATATTTAGAAAGGATGGAAAGTATGGCACCAACCGGAGAAAACCCGGAGGCAATTAGGGGACAAGTGTGTTGCAACCTAGATTGCACAAGGCAAAGACAATGTGGATGACCTCGTGCGGATAAGGTCCCAAAGACATTGGACAACTTCAAAAGATAGGATTAATTTCATTTACTCCTTGTGTAGGAATTCCAAATATGATGAAAACACAGGACGGCTACTATATCAATTGAGGGGCATGAAGGTATGTATGAGAGCATTGAGATGGATTCTTGGGGTGAGCAAGTCTTCATTTTACGATCTTTGGGAGCAGGTTAGAAAAAGGGCACGCTTTGTTCCAACATGGTAATGCACTCACTTTGAAACCTAGAGCAAATACTCTCAAGGCCATTGCAGTCTTCGAGCTTTGTGAGATACATGTCTCAATCTATGCCCCACAAGTCGAAGGTGAACGAAAGCACGGTGTGCGAGTGGTGCAAAAGAGTGTTGCCACAACACTATATCCAAAAGGAGTGCCTTAAGGAGGTCAACTCCATCCTCGAAACTACCGGAGGTAGGCCTCTTTCTCAATCACATTTCAGCAAGTTATGGAGCACTCACTTCTCGACGTGAGTGTCCTACAACACATGCCATTCTCAAAGTGCAACACTTGCATTCAACTCAAGGATACACTTGCATCAACTGCAATAGAGAAAGAAAGAATGGCAATTAGGGAGCAATTTGCGTGATCACCAAAGGGACCAAATATCATGTAGACAGGTTGTATTGGCGGTGGAGAACATTTTTCCGAGATGCAGGCCGGACAAATTTTTGTGTATAATTCATGATAAGATGGACCAACACAAGACTTTCTTGCCAAAGCTAGATCCTTTACCCAAGCGTTGTCAAAACGCTTTTTGGATGAAAGTAAGTCCGGGTGGGTGTATTAACACATGGTCATGGAACTGGAACATATGGTCATTTTGTGCTTGATCTATGGGGAGATGATCCAAACTTCCATGTGAGCTCTATTTTCAAGTGCATGAGAACACTAGAGAAAGGATCGATAGAAGGGAGGAGGTATTCCCCTTCAAAGACCCATTTTGAGGCTTTGATGGATGATTGAACCGCTTTGTTACCAAAGGCGGATAAAAAAAAGCTCACATCCAAGGTGTCTAGTGAATCAAGGAGGACTTGGGATGATTTCCCCTTACTTGAGAAATCACCACCGAGGAGCTATGTGTTGATTGGACAACCTGTTGGAAAGAAAACAAGAATAGATGGATGTTTGGGGCTATGTCATACTTGACAGAAGGGGAGTATTCAAAGTTGTGAAAGTGGGATTCATGATGGTTGGGCATACGCATGATGATATAGATGGATTCTTTGGAACTCTCTCCACCAAGCTCAAGAGAGAAAACGTGACCACTCTCCCTGAACTAATGGATGTGTTTGAGAGCTGCATTGACCCCAACCCAATGGCTTTCTTGATGGATGAGGTTGCAGATTGGAAATCATTTGTAGAAGGATACTTGCTAGATGGTAAGGACCAGTTGACAGGACACACAAAGCCACTTCAGTTCAAGTTTTGGGTTAGGGATGGAATACCAATCATGCAATATAAGTGGAGACCAGGTGACAAGTTGTGGATGCCTGTACAAGGTATCGAGTTGTGGCAAAGGGGTGCTGCTGGTGAAGTTCTCATTCCTAAAGGGCAGCCAAAACCACTACCTCCCTTCAAGACAGTCAAAGACTCTAGCCAACTGGTGAAGGGCATCAAGGATTACATAACGCACTGGGATGATGTTCGAAATGGAAAGCACACCTCCACTCTTAAGAAAAATCAAATGGACTCCCTAATCAAGTACTGGGAGAAAGTTGTGACATGCTTAGAAACTGAACAGCCATGTGGGAGGGAGCTAAGAGACGGGTTCTTGCCAGAGTCAAGATGGGAGGGTTCTCAAGGTGCAAGCACGTCTAAGAATGCTCACTTGGGTCCCAACAAGGGTTCCAAGTGGTTTGTGGGAAGTAAGGCCTCAAAGCCGAAGTGGTTTGATCTTCCCCCGAGTGGGATCCCTTTGAGGACATCAAGGAAGGATACTTTGTGCTAGTAAGGCCCGATGATGAGGACTTGTCCAATATGGTTAGGGGTGGCACTCTCTGATGTAACCACCACTATGCCTGATGGAGAGGAGTTGCGTCCTGGATTCCAAATTCAATATTGGGAGCCCATTGGGAGACACAAGAAGGGCAACTTGAAGGAGCAATACACTGACTGCTGGAAGAAGAAGTGGAGGGCAAATTATGCTGACCCTCAAAGGAGGGAATTGGTGGAGTGTGTGGTATGGTCATATCCAAGTTCTCACGTTGCAAAGGACAACACACACAAGATCCCAAGAAGGGAGATGGACAAGGCCATGAGCAACCTCCATGCTATATCATTGTATGAGGGTACATAATATTGAGAAGTTTGAAAACTTTCTCAACTAGTGGTTTGTAAAATTTATGAGGAAAACAAGTAACCCAATTCTATGTGTGTCATTTGTAATTCTATTCAAGCAATCAATTCAGAAATTTCTTTTATGGTGTGTGAGTCCCATTTTCAGTCCGAGTCCCAAAATTCAAGATTTGTCCCACTTTAATTAAATACGACTTATGTTTATTCATTCTTCTCTATGTTTAGTGGTAACTCTTGACATCTTTGTTTATTAGATTCAAACGAAGATAACCATTATAATCTAGAGATTAAGCTATTACTTTAGCAAGGTATAATCATGCTTTTTCATTGTTGGCTCTCATTATAATTACTTGACTTTTGGTTCCAGAATGCTTACAAACTAGATCAGGCTGTTGCGTAACCTAGAAGGTGTTAAAATATTTGTTTTTTTGTGTCCTGATTCACATATAAATATACTAGACTCTTTTTTGCATTTCATGCAGCAGAAATGGCACCTCCAAACCCAAGCTCTAGGGTTGCTACTCTGAAGTGGACATCATTTATCAGTAAGTTGCGCCACCCACCTTCTCTCCTGTTCCTTTGACCAATTTTCAAATAGATATAGCTGCCTATAATGCTACTATTCAATTTGTACAGATTGTTGAGCCCTTGATCCATTTTAGGCAGACATCAAAGACTGCACTTTCAGTTTTATCACCTCAAAAACGTTGCCCACTAAAATGTATTTGCTGCATACTTCAAAAATATCTTTGTTTTGCAGGTTTTGTGATGGAGACCATTGTACATGCTTCTTTTTTCGTGCGGCTAAGAGGCGTCGCATGACGTCATTGCCGAATGGTTCGGTCCTAACAGAGCTAACTGAACTCAAGCAACATCTGCATAACCACTTCCAGACTTTTTCGCTGAGAAGCATCTACCCTTTCAATCAGAAATGCGAGATGCTATTTTGTCTAGGATTTCCCCCAGCATCTCTGATGAGCAGCGCGAGTCAATAGAGGCGGCTATGACAGCTGATGATTTAGGTTCGGCAGTCTTTGACCTGAAAAGAGGCAAATGCCCAGGTTTGGATGGTTTGCCAATTGAGTTCTTCCAGGAGTATTGGGAATGCCTGGAGCTAGATGTGTATGATGCTTTCTGTGACTTTCGGCAGTCCGCTGCTTTGAATAGAATTCTAAACACAGGTGCCATATCACTCATCCCCAAGGTCAAGGATCCTCAGACTATTTCAGACTGGCGGCCCATCACCTCATTGTCATCCGTATATAAGATCTTCGCCAAGGCTTTTGCAGAGCGGGTAAAGGACATCTTGGCAGAGTCCATCTCAACAACTCAGTCAGGTTTTCTTCAAAAACGGTGCATTCTGAACAATGTTGCTGCTGCTTACGAGGGAACTTATTGAGCACGTAAGAAAAACCTTCCAGTTGTGTACCTTAAGCTTGATTTTGCAAAGGCTTATGACAGTGTCAGCTGAGAATTCGTGCGTCGATGTATGCTAAGACTGGGATTTGGGGAACAATTCACATCAGATGTTATGAAGCTGCATATATCTGCTCGGGCGACTGTTATATTCCATGGTGAGCCGTCAGATGCCTTCTCACTCGGCCGTGGTATTCGCCAGGGATGCCCTTTAGCACCATTGCTTTTCACAATTGTTGCAGAGGCTTTGTCACAGTTATTCACCGTTGCAACCACAGAGGGACTTCTCCATGGTCTTGCAATGGAGGATGGCACACAAGAGGTTTGCAATCAATATGCAGACAACACGTTCCTCTTCCTAGTCGCTAATGCTGAGAATCTTGATGCTGCCAAAATGCTCTTAGATGCTTTTTCACTGGCTTCCGGTGTCCTTGTGGGGTGGCAGAAGTGTACAACTTTGTGGACATTGGATACTCCAGTTCCGGCGTGTGTTCATGATTATCCATGGAAATTACTTGCGCATGGACAAGCCATCAAGTTGTTGGGGATTCCAGTTGGCATCCATGTTACTATGGGAGCTGCATGGGAGGAGATTATTAGGGGTTTGGAGAAGCACTTGTTCTGGTGGTCCACCGCAAAGTTGTCTCTTGCGGGTCACATTACAGTGGCCAAGTCAGTCCTTAGTAGTACCCATGTTTATATGGCATCCTTACTGCTAGCCCCACATATCAAAGTGTGTGAGCTCATTGCAATAGTTCGGAACTTTATTTGGGGGGTACTGAGGAAGGTGTTGTAGTTAAGTTGGCTTGGTGGAAGTGCATCCTTCCAAAATGGGCAGGTGGTCTAGGTATGATGGACTTCTTACTGCAGAGCAAAGTGCTTATTTCAAACTTCATTTGGAGACTCCTGAATGGTAAGGATGACTCTCCTCGTTCATCCCTTCTTAGACAAGCTCTTGGTCACTATATCCCTCTAGGCAAGAAGGCTGTCAAACCAGTCCTACCTTGGGCTTTATTTTAGACTCTGCAGCCTTTTCCAAGTGCTTCTCCATTTTTGCGTGGCTTGTTGACAGCATGGGAGGCGATCAGACATCTTTTCTGGCCATGCCCCTCTATCCACCCCCTATTGGAGACTCCATGGTGGTGGGCACCACTGCCTCCAGACCCCTCAGCACCTCCATTGGCAGCATCAGTTCATCCCCTTACACAGAGACATAGGTTCTTGCAGGTGTTGTCTCTATTTAAGCATGGTATGAAGCGGGTCGCCTACTGTCTCGGCCTGAACTTTAGGCAAAATTCTTGCTCTCTCGTTGGGATGTATCTCTATGGGAGAAGGTCGCAGAAAATTTGCCTCTTATAGTGCAAGTTGGTGTTGCTGAAAGGGTGCTATGGGATGTCATGAAAATATTCACAAAGGCAAGCACTTTGTCAGATCAGTATATCGCCTTCTTTTAGCACCACAGCCCCTCCAGTTGCCAGATGGGTGGCATCTACAGGTTCCACAGCCTACTTTATGTCGTACATGGCGATGGCTTTGGAATAGGTTGGTCCACCCTAAAGTCTTTGTACTGTGGTGGCAGGTTATCCACAGGTGCCTGCGGAAGCTTAGGGCTATTTTTTCTTGTGATGGTCATAGGTATTTACAACCTTTTATTCGTGAAGGCCACTTAGGAACAACTTACAAAAAGAAAGAGGAAATGGGTAAGAATGATGGTATTTTAGTCCATTTAATCTGGAACATTGATTCTGTATTCTTTTCTCTATTAGAATTGCAAATTAGAAGATGCTAGAAGGAAAGGTCGAAAGGTAAACTGTCTCGGGCGATAAGATAGATCATACAAATCATGTTCTAGACTTTTTTTCTTATTGATTGTCCTCTTGTTTTGGCAGATACACTATTGTGATCTTCTGATGGATTGCTGAAAATGCCCATTATGCGTTTGAAGCGAATCTGCATGAAAAATAATATTGTTGAGAAAAACTTTACCTGAATGCGATGTATTTCTAGGAAAATACCCACATTTTGCCATTCTGTAAGGGTGATCATCCCTAATTTTAGGTGTGGTCACTTGGGGAGAATCGGCCTAGCAAGTGGTACTCAAAACGTTTGAAGTTACCATCTAAAATTCTTAAAGTTCCCTTTATATTGGCATTTAATTGCATTTGTCCCTAAAGGTTGTAAGATTTGGATGTAAGATCTGGATTATTGATACACGCAATAATTTGACTGCCATGTGTCTTCCAATGTTATTTTTCTTTAGAACTAGGGTGGTGCCATATCATCAATAAGCTAATATCTAGTTCCTTTATATTGGCATCTCAAATCTTAACACCTTTGTTTTCAAAGAGAGTATATTACCGATTTTCTCATCAAACAAAAGCCATTGGAATATTGGAAAAGCAAGTTTAAGGCGCCACATAGTAGAGATGCATGGTGTCTTGGTTGTGTGGCAAACATATTGAAGAGCTTAGTTTCCACATATTGGATGCAAAGTCTGCTCTAATATGATGCAAAGAGAAGAAGAGGAGAAGGATAACTTTTTAACATTCACGATGGACTAGTTGGTTTATAGGAAATACACAAACACGAAATACACAAACAGGGGCATCGCTCTATATTGCCTCCATTCGCACAGGTGCTCACCATCTTCGCATCGAGACGGGCAGGTGGATTGGGGAGCCCCGCCAGGACAGGCTCTGTCAGTGCTGTCAAACGGGTGCCATTGAGGATGAGTCTCACACTTTCCAGAGTTGCCCAGTGTTCAGTCAGATCCGGGCCAGATACGCTCCCTTAGTACGGCCGGACGTGCCCTTGCATTTGCTGATGAACACACCGTCAGTACGTGCCCTGGGGTCATACATCCAGGAGGTACTGGACCTGCGAGGTCACATTTGCCCCCGCCTGGCTGTCCGCTGACTAGGCACTACGGGGGTGGTGCATGACTGTATATATTGGGATGTTTCTGCATTTTATATGATTAGCACAGTTTGTCAGCAGGCTGATTGCTGCCACGATTTTTCCCTCGAAAACCCTTCGGGGCAGGGGTTTTTTAATCCGGGCAGTAATCCGCTTGCTGCGTTTTTGTATTGGGTCCCATAGACCGATTGGTCTCCGTGGACGATAAAAGTACCTTCCTTCCTTCTATGGTCCCCCATTCATCTCATATTTGGTATGGTTATGGATGTTGCACACATTCCCTATGTGATTCACTTTCTTACACACAAGGAGCCGGGAAAGAGAAATGTTCGCGGCAGCCTTGGCCGCCACGATAAATTCCTTGTAGGAATAAGGGGAACTCTACGTTAATCTTATAGGAATAAGGGGTATTCAGATAATAAACTCTGCCAACTTACTAAAGTGTGTGGATTGTTAACAGCCCCGAAAACTTGTACATGGTTTTGAACCATTGGATCAACCAAGGGTGTTTACATTTCAAACTTGAAAACACAAAACATAGGATCCCTCCATATTCCTGATCAATGTGCATCATTCCATTTTGTTAGCTTTGCATTAACATGAATGTGCATACCAGCTTCAGCCCCGCTGGTAATACCTCATACTTCACTTTCCCGTAACTTTAAAACAGACATCAGTTAATTTAAGCTGAAGCCTCATGTTATGTACATTGGACACTAACCCCCATTGGGAGTTTACTTCCAAAAGAATAGTATCCACTCCATGTCTTTTCCTCTTCATTGACGAACCATCACTGCAGAATGTAGCTACACAAGCAAAATGCAATCATTCAAAGACAAGATATGGATTCATATACACAGTAATATTGCAAAGAAAATAATTTCTGTAAGTTTTAGAAAGATCATCACCTGTCTTCGCTCATAGGTCATGCATCTGAACTGGGATGAATAACTTATTCTCTTAACTGCTAAGCCCTTGCTAATCCAAGGTGATGGCCATTCTTCAAGTTAGCCCATATATTAGTACAGTCATGTATATTAGCACAGAATTAAGACACAAAAGAGTACTTACCATGCAGAGGACACAATAGCATGCCTCAGCTGAGTCAAATGTAGAGCCAAGAAAATAGAACCTGCTGACTATCAGGCACCTTCAGCGACCTTGCGAAATATACCTTTAGGAGCATCATAAAGCCACCTGCATATTGAAACAAACTAATACTAATGCCATCTGTACTTCTCTCAACCAGCTTATATTGATATAAATAAACTTGTGAAGGTACCTGCAAATGTAGATGGGATGGAGATCTGTGATCTTCGACCCACTCTTTTGTAGCTTCACTCGTCTCTCCTTCTCCGTATAATATCTTTGAGGTGTTAGTACATGGCAAGGACCTTGGATGGAACCCACTAAATTGCTATCGGAATGATTTGACTCATAAACCTGGAAATTTATTTATCAGGTCAACAGCATATGCAGAAAAGGACAGTTAACCCTTCAAACTAGCATCTAAACTGTTTTTTTAATACATTAACCTGTTTTATATTTTTAGATCATAGACATCACCTCATCAGGTTCAGGTTGTGCAGGACGACCAGCCACTGATGGCATATCATTAGGATAATAGCACCAGTTCACTTTCACCCATTTTGCTCCTGTATCAACATCCTCCCATAGAACCTATAACACCCATAGACATCAATGTAAATATTCATGGAGAGAACTAAGCAAATCAATAATATAAATAAAGAATAAGAAGACAGATTGCACTAAATAAAATAATAGCCAAATTATACTAGAAACCAAAACGAAAACTATATTGGTGATGGCCAAATTACAACAGAATTGTCATAATACACAGCAGTATCTCAAACTTATAATAAGCAAACATAATATAAGCCATGCCATTCGTATATTCTCTAACATGGCAAGCATGCTAACAAGTTGAAAAGGTTTATACAGGTGCAAAAAAGGTAAACCTTGACAGAACACATATGAAAGTCTTATTAATAACCTCTACCTTAATCAACCTGATCTCATCTACATCCATAAATTTATACCTATAATTTGCAATATTTGCTACCAACACCCGTTTCAATGAGCTCTCTAATGTAAATTGGGAACTAGCAAAATTTAAGCGCGAGTCCCATGTAGGAATGCAACTTGGAAATGAAATGCAGACATTGCATACCTTGCCGAGCACCCCTTGTAGAATGGAATTGAGAACCCAATAACGAACAAAGATTTTTGAACTTAAGTACACCACAGAAACAGAGGAACATAACAGTAAACGAACAATGGCCAACTTATACCTGCAGTCTTGCAATATATGGAGGTATTTCAGGAGATTCTGGACGAAATAATGCACAATCATGCAGCTTATATGTATGCTCTCCAACATGACAGGAGCCATAGTATGCCTTTCCATCTATAACTTGCAAGGCATCCCCAACCCACTTAACAGAGACAGGTGGCTGTCCCATATCATCCGGTTGATTTGTACCAGGCCCTTGTGGTTCATCCGTATAAACTAAGTTCTGCCCTGTCATGTTGTTGCCTATCTGAACTAGCCCCACGTTTGCACCAGATATCGCTTGAGCAAGCAGGCCTTCTGCAGACGGCATCAAAATTGGGGTGGTCATAACTCCCTGGTGCAAACCTTCTCTGCCAGAATCTTCCAATGCTCCATTACAATTTGCGTGACTACTGCCATTTTCATTAAAATATGAGGCTTTTGATTCTTCTCCTTTACGAGCTGCGTCTAATGCATACTGACCAACCTCTGGTTGAGGAACAAATACTTCTACATGATCTGGGACACTAGAAGGTGGTGCATCTCTGCTGCACACTTGACTTACAACCTGGCTTTCAACTGGAATGACTGCAGCAGGAGCGAGCAGTAATGAACCATTAGATATAACATGATTCTGAGATATACCGGCATCATCTTCCACACCATGACCATCTGCTGGCCGGTTTTTGCTTGTAAAAATGCGCGAAGATCCTTTAATGGGCCTGTATACAGGTGGTGGTTGCTGCCCCTTATTTTCCATCGCACACTTTGGACAAAACCAGTCATCTTTGGGAACACCTTTCAAATACAATGGCTGAATGCATTTCACATGGGAAACCTTCTCACATCCATCACAAACAATAGCGGACCCTGTATCCTTTATAATAGTTTTGCATATCATACAAGGAAGTGGGGTGTTCATATATGACCTGTTAAGACTATTGGGTTCTATTGCAACTGAAGACGGAATAAGTTTTCTAATAAGTTTGACCAATTGCATATGTGTAAAGGATGATGCCTGCAAATCATTAGGGTCGTGTTCCATATTCATTCCCTCAAATTCAAGCAATCCATATGGTACGGCGCTTGAAACGTCATGAATAAGGTCAACATGTTCTTGTCCATTAGCAATGTGTGGATTCTCAGGTACTTCAGCATGCAAAGGTGATTTAACATCCTCTTCAGTAGTGACATCTGCATATAGAGACATATAAATCACTAGCTTGAGCTGCTAAGAAATGAAATTTCTTCAAAACAATGGCGGCTAGAACTAACCTGCTAAAGTGGAAGCCAAAGTTGGGATCTCCTTTTCCTCAGGAAATGGCTCCTTAAGCTGAAAAATAAAAACCAGAAATTGAAGCTAATAAGCTTAAATCTTGGTTCCACATTTTCTAACAGTAAAACTGCAAGAACAAGTTGCAAATGTAACAGACCTCTTGGTCTCCATCAATCTGCGCAGAGTTAGCTAATGCTTCTCGCCTCTCAATTGCTCTTCTAAACCCCATATCAGAAATCAACTTCTCTATCGATTCCTTCGACACCAAGCTTTTTGGGGACAGCCTCGAGATAAGACGAGCCAAATTACCCTGTGCTTGGAGCATAAGATCCATCTCCACAGGAGTGGGCAACCGACCACCTCGCATTTGCCCTAAACCTGCTAACACCAAAACAATCTCTGCCGTGGTTCCAAGAATACCATCTATCTTTCTCTTCTTCGCCAAATCATTACTTTCTTCGCCATTACTTTCCCTCTTAACGGCTGCCATGGCAACTGAGCCTCTTCAGTCCAAAGAAGCGGAAAAACGCAGAGCAGTCAAAATGAAATCTACCATTGAACTATTTGTTATTCCATTCGGATCAAATACGTGACAGATTCAGGGGCGAGGAAGATGGAACCGTGGAGGAAAAAGGGCAGAAAGATATTGGGCTTGTTTTGGGTTGCCGGAAAGGGCTAAGGTCGACGGAGATGGAAGCATTTAGAGCTATGGCGAACGAGAAAGGACTTCAAGGATGTGGGATTTCAAAACGGAGATGCAAAGGCTTACTGCAGCGGCACTCTACTAGCCTTCACAAAAGAATAGCTGATAATGGAATTTCGTTTTCTCCGGCCAAAAAAACATAACTCCTTTTGTGATTGTTGAAAAAAGGGAAAAAAGCTTTAGTTGGAAACAAATTGGTGTATACCCGTATATCTATACTATACGATTTTGAGATGTATAAATGTACTTTTGCTTGGTTTCTAGGTCAACCATAGTGGTGCAAAAGCTGCATGGTTGGATTTATGTTCTAGATGCAAAAGTCAGTGGTGACGTAAAATCCACGTGGGCTTCTTTCAGCTCCCGTATCCAATGAAATCATGGCACGTGCCAAAAATTCATTTCCGGGAATGTCACCCAAAATTGAGACGAAAGACAAAACTTTTTACAGAATTTTTTCCAGAATGTCGACTAAGGGAACTTTTTTAGATCATATTTTTACACAGTTTTTAGCACGCCAACCCAACCAAGCCTACAACCTTTCCTGAAATTCTAGCCTATCCATGTAGCATGTCCACCTCATCAAAATACGAAGTGGCATTAATCTACACCATTAAATCCCCAATATTATAAATCGAAGGGTCAGCAAAATTAGAAAATAGCCAAGAAAATACAATGGAGATGGGAGAAAGCGCAACCCGAGGTCTTTCATAGCTTTCAAATTAGCAATGGCATGCAAAGGTAAGGCAGAAAGGTAAGCCTTGTAGGCGATAGTTTTCAAAACCAGCATTTCATCATTTTTTTTCCTAATGTTGGGGATGGCGCTCCGCTTCCGCCAATGAGCTAACAAGGAATAGACGATCCCGAAGATGGTGATGACGGTAGGTTGACCTCCTATAAATTTGGTATGGATCCGCAGGATCTTACTCAAGTCTCGCTTTCATATATTTGAGCTTGGTAGAAGAAAAACAGAATGGTCGGTTTGCTTTTGACCTACTTTTTCAAAAAAGTATGCTGCTTCAGCTGAAAATTACATCCTGGCAACACAATACAAGGGTTCAAGAAACACCCAACAGATTGCTCGAATCTCACTAATGGTCTAATCGAGTTGTGCTAGATTTCGTTCAAATACTGCCATGCATACTAGCTAGTATATTTTACCTGCTTAGTAACGAGCGGCTTTGCTTCTAGGAAAAATACTACATGGATTGTTGTATAAGAGGGGTTGCAAAATCCAGAGGAAAGGTGGTTTTTTTTTAGTTCATTGTGTAGATTGTAGCTGTAAATATGTTCTTGGATTCAGTCATGATTTAACTGGTTGAATTGCGGGCTGTCCATTCTGGAGCAGACCTCGATTCTGCGATAGCTGCATGTATTGGATACTCTGCAAAGATAGTCACTAATTTTATACGGTGGCCTTTTATAGTGGACCATCGGGCAGCTGAAATTTGCTTAAGCGAATTTGTGAAATTCGCTTAAGCGAATTTCACAAGGGAATATTCTTTAAAGATCCAAGTTTTATGAAATTCGCTTAAGCGAATTTCAGAAGACGTCGCCGAAAAATTTTGTCAGGGTCTTGTCTAATTCCGTCAGAGCACGCCTGCATAGGTGGTTTTAAAAAAAAAACTGAAATTCGCTTAAGCGAATTTCAACCCAAAGTTTGTCCGTAGTTTGTCCACTGTATGGGGACATCTGGGTGCATCACAGTACCAATAAGTGGCCAGACTATGTATGCCACGAGCTGTTTGGGGGCCCAGACGCCTGACAGTCAGCCATATACCTCAATACTCCCTACGTGGCTTTCATAATCAGCGCCTAGACTAGCCTACCAACCATACTAGTACAAAGGAAAAACCCTAATGACAACAATGCAAGTTATCTAATGGGGTCTGAGGGTACTTACCAGAAAGTGATGTATCCAATCAATCCCGGCTGTCCGCGGTCGACGTAATCCGGGAGCTCACTCTCATCCATCCCTATCGGGCGACTCTCCTGCCTAAGATCTCTGCCCCATCGGTCACCTGTCGCCATGTTGTAATGCCTGCACATTATGTATCGGGTCAGCAAAACATCGCTAACCAGAGTTACAACCGTTTGAACAGAAAATGGAAACATCATGCACCTGGTGATGCTACAAGGGTGGAAGGTGCTGAAGAAACGTGGAAGAACTGAAATTCGTTTGTAAGCAGGAAAGAACTTGAATTCGCTTACGCTGACTTGTGATAAGCGAATTTCCCTGGTCAAATCGAGCCCGTGCGCGCCAGGCCGCGTGTCGCCGCTCGCATGCGATCCGTGACGCCTCGGTCCACGCGTCGGTCCACTCGTGACGCCTCGGTCCGTGCCGGCAACAGTTTTCCGGCATGAAATTCGCTTAAGCGATTTTCAATGCCAAATTCGCTTATGCGAATTCGCCTGCGGCACGGCCCCCTTTCGGGAGCCAAAAAAGGCCGCAAATTTTATAGGTTCTTAGATTCAGATATGCGCGTCTTTACATTTTTATTCTACTTGGAATGTTTAGCAGGTAACTTCTGATATATTTGTACTTCCTGTGATGGATATTTGATTTGTTTCCTATATTTGAATGTAAATAAAAATGCGACAAACAATTTATTGCAATGTATAAATACTGTAGGATTTGTGTTTTAATAGATTCTTTATGCTATTAAATGGTGGAAATGTATCATATTATGTTGCAAATGTAGGCCATGATAAACAGTGTCTGCGCTTTAATGTGTTGTTAGCGATCCTCTTGATGGTCTTGCAATGTTAATGTAACGACTCCATTCTCTTTCAGGGCTTTGACTTCATGAGAGATGTTCATATTCAGCCCATCAATGGATTGTCACCTTTAGTTTCTGTATGTAATTTCTAGATAATACATATTCCAATTCCATGCTTTCTGCTATCCACTTTCCGTTTTGAAGGAACTCATTGAGGACAAAGATGTGATTCCACTTCTTGAGGTTGGCTAATCTGAACAATTTTCTATGACGAATTAATTAATACTAAATTGTTGTCTTCCTTGTTTCTTCTAGTATACGCCTAATAGGCTGTCATTATTCTTAAAATTTGCAAGCTTATATTAATCCCCTAGATAAATCAAACAGGCAATTCTGGGAGCTCGAAGAGAATTATGGCCCACACTTCAGCAAAGAAATGATCGTCTAAGGGAAATCATATTTCTAGATCTTGCTCTTGATGGTATTGTCAGAACAGCAGTTGAAATATCGTTAGATGGTAAAAATGCTGCAAAACAGGAGCCCAAGGACCGTGGCTTCTTTTGTATCTAATTCGTGATGACTTGTTGTTGTTGTGGCTTCCTCTCTTTTGCACAGATATGCTATTTTGGCCACGACATCTTGAATGACCTCAAGTTTAAGGATGGCAAGGTTGTGAAGATTACAGTTGGAAATTCATCTGAACTGAAATTTAGGTATCTATCTTGCAGTCACAAGATGTATGTGTGTTTCCTTTGGATGAGCTAACCCTGATGCCGCAGATTCCCATTTCAACCTCTTCCTGTAGTTGCGAGAGGAAACAACATTTGCTTCTTCTGAAGCAGTCCTAAAGTCATCGGCAGGCCATATTCATAAGGTAATATTAGTCTATAGTCTATTGTAAATTAGCATGTCTTTTAGAATGATCAAAATTATATACCGTAGCATAAGTTTTCTACGATGATCAAAATGATATGCCTATATTATTTTTTTCTTTCTGAGTTTTCGGTTTGTGAAGCTGAGGCGAAAGTCATGGTGTGATCCATATATCTAGTCGTTGTCTATAACATGTTGCTCTTCATCATGATGTCTAGATTCCTTTGCAATATGTAAACCAAGGAGAGCAGAGAAGCATAAATAAATTCTGATAAGAGTAATGTTTATTTGCCAGGTTCCCTTCACTCTCGAGCAACCAGAATGGCAAAACATTATAGACAGATGTATTCTAAAATAATTCAGACCAAATGACGCTTGAAGGTCCAGAAATTTGTAATATTGTTCACGTAGATCGTATGGATCTTCAATAATTGTGATTAAATATATATTTTTTTTCCTTCTGAGTTTTCTGTTTGTGAGGCTGAAGAAAAAGTCATGGTGTGATCCATATATCTAGCCATTGTCTATAACATGCTGCTCTTGGCTATGATGTCTAGATTCCTTTGCAACATGTAAATCAAGGAGAGCAGAGAAGACTAAATAAATTCTGATAACAGTAATGTTTATTTGCCAGGTTCCCTTCACTCTTGATGAGCAGAGATTAATTTGTGCCATGTTAAATATGTTTGTTTACCATGGTTTTTTTTCAAAATCAAGACACCAGTTTCAATCTTTGATGGAGGTCACTTGTAGATGTCTTAGGTTGCTATATGCTAGAAATTGCAGACATTGTTTTTGTTCACCAGAGTTGTGGCTCTAGCAATTGATGCAGAGGCACACATATAGCAGCAGGTGCAGGGCCCATGAAGTAGCTTCGGCCTATTTAAGATCAGGGGGCACTCTGCAGGATCCAGCAATGGGGTCCATTCTCACTGCAATTCCTCATGTCATGTCTTTTGAAGAAAGGTATATCTTTGATTTATCCACCGTTTATAATTTGTTGCTACGTCATTTTCCATTCTACTCTCTATGCAGCTGAGTCCATATGCTAAGCATATATAGAATTTTTATAGTAGAATCCTATATATGGTCTCTATAGTTCATAAGCAACCTGCTTTCAACAATACATGAGAGTGTGCCAAGGATCAGGAGCCTTTAATAACAATTGGGAACTTCTGATTCTATGGTGGCTTTGGTTTACCTGTTCGTGCTCAAGGTAATTTGATTTGTCCCTTAGAGATATATTCGTATTGCCCTTAAGATGTGCCTTCTTATTCCTTGATCATTTACAAGTTTATTTGGTCAAATATATTGATGATAAACTATCCAGTCTCAACATCGGGTATGCCTAGTACCATGTTGTTACCAGCATCATAAGGGTATCATCTTCTATGTTCTCTTCCCATTTGAGGAAATGATTTCCTGCAGTGTATTGGATTGATGTAAGCCTTGGTTCAAAAGTTGACCTCTATTTTTCATGCATTCTGCCAGTAAGAAAGACTTTAATAATGCCATTCATCTCCTAAATAAACTGCTCTCTTCGCACTGAAAACTCATACCTGTGAAATCAACAACAGATATATGCTATAATGCAAATGTTGTTATGTAATGCCATTTTATTCTTTTAAATATATTGATAGCTAGTTTACTGAATTGCAATGCCATAGTATACATATTTAGAGAATTAATACGAGCAGATAAGATGGTCAAGAAAATGGGAGGAGAATCAGTTGGACCTGGACCAGGTTCTATATTAGTTTCAATATATCGTGATCATATTATTGAAGATGGCCTTGCACAACTTACTTCTTTGGGTTCAAAGTTAAAATGTTGCGTTAATGTGTCATTTACCAATGAGCATGGGCTTCCAGAGGCAGGAATAGATTATGGTGGCCTCTTTAAAGAGCTTTTAACAGACCTTCCAAAAGCCGCATTTGAACCAGGGTAATACTAATATTTTCAATGGTCTAACATACTACTAGCTCTAATATTTACTTTTTTGCCATTCATTAAAACCTTCAGTCATGGATTGTTCATTGCAAATAGCAACAGAAGAAGCACTTCTCTTTCCTCACCCTGCAGCTACTACTGTAGGACGGGGACTAGAGACCATTCAATTCTTGGGGCGGATTGTTGGAAAGACGTTGTATGAAGGAATCTTATTAGATTTCATCTTTCTTCATTAGGAATTGATTATCAGGTGATCATCCCTATGTATACAAACGAACATAACTGTGTCCTCTATTTTTGTTTTCAGCAGAACAGAACCAACCATTGCATTTGTTTATTATTAGTAATAATTCCAAGAGTATGGATGATATTAGATGGCTTGCAAAAATTTACTTGAGACTGTCAAATCTGATCACTTCGTAAACATGCAGGTGTCTTAATGGATGAATTCTAGTAAGGTGCAATTGCTTTGCTTTTGTTTATTAACCCTTGATTATATTGTTGATTCATCCATCAGGCCATTCCAGTATCTGTCTGTGTATAGAATGCCTGCCTAGTCTTGTCAAATTATTGTCTCATACAGAGGACGACTTTATCTTGCTGTCATAGTTCATTATATGGTCCACGACCATAAAATAAATCATTCAAAAATAAAAATATGATGGTAATCAAACCTTGCCACTACATATGTAATTTAGATTGTTGTTTTCCTTTTTTCTTTTTTGTTCCCTTGAAAAGTTTCTGGGCCGCAATCTAAATTCATTATTAAATGACACGTGCCTTTGGATTTAAAGAATACATCTGGGCCATTCAAAATATCCTGCGCCATTCACTATCCGGGCTTCTGCCTTCGCTTCCAAGCTTCAAGCTTTTGTTGAAATGAGGCATTGTGGCATTCCAATCCGCCATGCCCTAACTCTGTAGTTGCAGCGGTACTTCCGTTTGCATTCATTTCAGTGTAGTCAGCTGGGGATCCAGGCGGTGAACGCTTCAGACGGTGCTAATCATCTGGGCCGCAATCTTAGCGGCTACATTTTCTTCTGGAACATCTCCTGCGTCAAAGCTTTGAATCCTGGCAGTGGCCCTGTTCTGATCCAAGTTGTGGCAAGCTATCGGCCTTGGTTCCACAAGCTGGAACACTGCTCCGACGATTTTGTCCGACTACTTCTGCCTTGCCCGACAAGATAAAGCATGAAAATGATTTCGTACTTTGATTTGTAGTTCGGCTATGGTGTTCTCCAGTCTTTGAAGCGATCTTTGGAGAAGCGCTTTCAGGTAAAATTGCACCTAAAGCCCCTCTTTTTGTGAATCTTTTTAGAATACCGTTAGTGCAGAGGATGATTCAATGCCTCTTGGGTATGTTGCTCTTGCTCTTGGGTATCTAGTGGGTACGATGATGGCAGACCAGAAAGGCGTGCAGTGCTATTGGCACATCGTGCTTCAAGGCTTCTGCATGTGATTCAAGCAAAAGGTACATCAATATCGTTCTCTAAAGCATTTTTGTTCTCTACAAAGATGAAAATTCTCTTGAGTAAAGCATTTGCAGGTAGATGTGGGCATAAGAAGGCAACGATTGGAAGAGTCCATGAGGAAGGACAGGATTTTACAGTTTGGAAATTGGAAATTTGAACCAGAACAACTGCATGGTTATTTTAAGAATGAAAGTAGTGCAAAAGTCCATATATGGCAGAAAGATGAAGATCCAGCTAGCAAGCTATTGGAGGAGCACACAAGCTCAAACAACCAATTTGGTTTGATTTAAATATGGTAAGCTAAAATTTTCGAGCATGCCACATCTGGGTGCCAAGCGAATGTGGGCGATGGCGATGTCCATGTGGGCAGCTACTCCTTCTACATCTGATCCGGCTCCTTATACCAAAAGGTCATAGTTAACCCTTAAAGCAAAGCTGAGTTTCATATAGGCATGCTTGGCTTTATTACTTTCTTTCAATTCTCAAGCACAATGTTTTCTATCTAAGCTTAATCTTTGGTGCTGGAAAAGCTTGGGTTCCTGCCTGGTCTGCAAACACAATATTCTGTTGTGGTTTTACTCACAGTGCAGATCAGACTGTCTTTGCAGAGTAAGAATGGCATAATTGTATCTTTAGATGTTCCTTTGGATGTTTCTTTAGATGTTCCTTCGGATGTTTTGGAAACGAACAGAAACCTCTACTCTAATGCACATTGATTGAAAATTGATTGAAAAGTGCTTTGGTAAGGAAAGGATACTTAGGATAGTTATGTGTGACTTACAAAGAGGATTTTTGGTGTTGCCAGCTTATATCTGAATGCTTAGCCATTGAAAACATCTCTCTCTCTCTCTCTCTTTTTTTTTTTTATAAATGCTTAAGTGTAAGCTTTTCTTAGAGGTATATACCTTTGAACCAAATTGGGGCCTTGTATATTATGCCATGATTTATACAGGGATGTATTAAGCAAGGTGTTCGCCTTTCTTAGCCATGGAGACATGCTGGATTTCTAAACTATTCATTATGGTGTATAACCACTTGTGCTATTGTGTAGAATAAAATATTCTATGAAATGCAAAGTTGTTGGCATTTCATTAATCCAAGGTGCACATAATTGCACTTTCTATATGTTGTTTTCTATACTTAGGTTACGCGGCCTTAAGTTACTTCTATACTCATGGTCCTTATTAGGACGTGCTTTATAGGCTGAGTACATTGCATAACCATTGTTCTCAAGTTGCTCGTATAGTTGAACTTATTCCTTCCCAAAAGGGTGCCTTGGTCATATGTATCCCAAAATGGCTTGAAGTTTTGTATTTATGAAAGGGGGCTGAGATGAAGTCCAGCACACAGAATATTCTAACCTTTTTGGCTAAGCTCAAGAATATCTTAGCGTGCCATATCCAAAGAAAGTTTTTTTCCTGTTTCCCGGCAAAAATACCATGGTCTCGGCTGGTTTAGATCCCCATGGCAAAATTTTCTTATCCGACTCCATTATTGAAGAACTGCCCTAGCTTTTCCGGGCAAAAGTCCATATGCCGTTTTGCCTCTGATAGGAATTTGGCGGCATGCTAAATAAGGGCAGAGTGATCTATTTTTGCAAGAAAGTAATCCACAGTCCAGTTTTCGGGGAGTTTTTCCTGTGTAAAAAATGTGGCCTACGTGTATTTGAGTCGCGGTTCTTGTTGTTCAAAGTATGAAGCATACTTCAAGAAACTATAGAGCTCTCATAGGCAATGAGATGCTGAAGTTTCCAGTTCTGTTTCTGAAACTCAAAAGGAAGATGTGCTTGGATATGCTACACGAGAAAAACCAGGTACTATAATGATAATTTATGATAAGGAAAAAAGCTTCTGAGTAGAGTTGAGATTTCATTAATGCATATGAACGCAGTTAAGATTAAAGCTTGCAAATGTCTTATGCGCACAATCCTAATGTTCTGAAGCAGGGTAGTATATGCTAAAAGGACCCCTGTTTCTATTACAGTTATGGTATGACGATTTTATGGTTGAATTTTCGCTGTTAATACACTTGGGTTTCCCTTCTTTTAGAAGGTGTAATTTTACATTCTTTAAGCTGAAAGTATATTTTTGCACAAGTGCACTTTCTTGATAAGGGTTGCTGAAACCTTTGTTTGTTTGCTACGAAGGAAATAATCAGCTGGTACAGTTTAAACAATTCGTAGTCCTTAAATGTTCTACTGGTCCAATATCTCTAATTTTTTGTTATTCTTCACTGATATATCGTTTAGATATAAAAAAATGGGTCTACTTGGCAGATGTCAGATTTATTCGATATGGCCCTTATGTTTTCCTTCGTTGGTCCCCTTATGCACTAATATAAGAGGCCCTGAATTGTTTGCCTTCAAGCATAGGCAGCCTAATTGCAAGCTGTGCGTGACATAATGGATTTCCTCTGGCATTTGTATTGCTGTAACCCTTAACCTTAGGTTTCTGATCTGAGCAGGTTCCATTTGGAAGGCTAATGCCTATAATGACTGGTATAAGTGCTCTGGTTATAACATGGTTGTTTATCTTGGTTATTCAAGACTTATTTTTGAACCGTATTGCTTTAATAGTTTATTTGCATTATGATGTATGGGACAGTTGTTCTCTTTCTCTTATATTTAAACTAAGTTTATTCCCTGCCATGCTCATTTAATCTGTTGGGCAAAAGGTTTACATTAGGTGATCGGTTGATAACCGAGAAGCCTAAGGTACCTTTTGGCCCTTGCATCTTTACCCTTATCAGGCTAATGATGTATTGGTTGGCTGCAGGTACGTGCTTCTCCTCTTAATATATTTCTTTTGTGCAAACTGTATTAGGTGAGCTTGGGAGTTTGCAGTCGATAGTGACCAAGATCAAAGTTTGACTATGGTTGAAAACAGAATGCATGACTATGGAAGTTTAGGCTGAAAATGTGATCTGAGGTGGGATCACATGCTGGTTTTTTGCTCTACATTTCTCCATACCAATGTACTCTGCTAAAAAGTCTTTTTGAGACTACTGCATAATGTTTTGAGGATATTCAGTTATGTTGACGTACAGTTCATACTTTAAGCATTAAAGTAATATTTTTTCATGATGATATGCAGTTTGGGGTGCTGGTTCTACCAGCATGACCAAGTTTTCTAATTTTACAAACGTACTTGATCTTTCTTCTGTGCTATTTGTACTGGCAGCAATAAGCTCCATGTTGTTTGGTACCATTCTAAGTTGGTAATGGAAACTCCTTATTTATAGGATTATTGCATGACTTAAAAGTTTAGTCATACTATTCTTCGTTCCATTGTTTATGCTTGCTGTGGCAAATTATATTTCAGGGGTCCCTAAAATACAGTATATGATGTTTTCTCATGTTAATCCCCTTTATCTAATAGGGGTGGTTGCTAGCTGTAAGTGATTTAACAGAATGCTTTACTGAATACATAATGTAGTTGTCAATAATTCAGGTTATGACAAGGAACATGACAGCCCAGTTTATGTGGAATCTGGTGTAATCGGTTAAGAAATATAACTTGGCATTTCCGTATGTTTATTTTGGATCAGTATGTAAAACTGATAGTAAGGTCTCGCTTGCACATTTTCTTGAGACCGGATCCTTGAAAAATATGGTCAAGTGTACACAGAATGCAAGCAGTTGATCCGTGCATAAATGGCTGATGTCTTCTTGTGGCAAGTGGTCCCTCGTCTTTTTTATTTAAAAAAACGTCGTTCCGTAAATATCTCACAAAGGTTGTCTGAATTTTTTATGTGATTCTTGGGCCTATGTGGCATATCATTTCATGATAGAAATGATGCAAATTGTATGGTCTATTTAAAGATCATTGAGATCACTACTGATAGGGTATGTTGGCTTATGGCTATCCAAATTATTAATGTCTGTTAAGAGTCTTTGGAACCTGATCATTACATATGTAACTGGCATATGGTTCCCTTTTGGAATTATTGGATATTGGTTAAATTGGGCAAAAGACCTTGGCTTCTCTTTACAATGGAAATGCTAATAGAAATGCTAAGGTATGATATCATTGAACATTGACCATCGGATTCAATCCTTAGGGATACAATTAGGAATCTAGACTAGAGTTTAGACTATTGTTATATGAGAACATTAATGCTGTACACCAGGAAAGGATGGTACCATCTAGGACTTAACAGTTCTTGTATGGCCAGATAAGACAGCGGCAGGATTGACCAATGCTGATGTTTGTGCTAGTATAGACTAGTTCAAGCCGTTTTTTTTTTTTTTTTTTTTTTTTTTTTTTATTTTTTTTGGCATGTGGTAGTAGGTTGTACGGGCCACAAGGTGTTTTCAATCTGAGGATAAGTTGAGGTGCTCAATGCGCATATGTTGGAAATGTTCCCAAGTCTAAAAGGCTAAGGTTATCGATCTGCACATTTTAAAGCAGTTGAAACAGGTTATTGGGGTCAAAAGTTGCATACAAACCCCACATGGAACAAGTCCTAACATGCATCCCATTTTCAATGATGTTCTATAGAAGAAATTGTCTATATCTTCTCATCAAATATGCTACGGCATTTTTTAGAATGTAAGGTTGAAATATATGCTAATTGGGCCAAACCCTTGATTGGGGCTAATTGGGGCTCATGTTGTGGAATGATTTAGTGATTGCAACATTGTAAGTTGCTTGTAGCAATGGCAAAAGTTACAAGCTAAACCGCACATGGAAAGGATAAAAGTTTCTTTGACCATTTCATTTTTCTATTTTCAAATTTAGGGCTTTTCTAAATCGTGGAGTGAACCTCTAAGGTTTTGAAACCTAACAGAAAGTGTTGAAGCAAAATGGACTGCCGTCTTTGCAAAACCGGTAAGCTTTTCAGTTTACCTATTCTATTTCTGCAAATGATGGTTACATGCAGCTCTCATCTGGCTGGCATAGCCGTAAGGATTGTATGCATTTGCACTCATGACGTCCCCAAGTACAGTCCCAAATTGCTCCTTAAAAATCTGCTTTTGTCTGCCAATTTATTTCATTTGCTTCCACCGGGTTGGGAGGAAGAAGGCACCGATCTATGCAATCTAGATCTATGGGCAGAAGAAAGGGGGATTCAATGCCTCCACTAAGAAAAAGCTTCAGGAGGAGAAGAGCTTTAATGCTAAAGGCAAGGAGATATTTTATTTTCATACCGTTGTTCTTCCTATCAAGAAAGGAAATGTAGGTGCTAATAATCCTGCATGCAATATCTTTGAATATGTTGGAATGCTAGCAAGTCCACAAAAGCTGCTGATGCACAGGTGATAGCAGATAGCAATGTTCACTCATGCAAGCTAGCTTCAAGCAATTTACCAGATCTGGAGACAATGGAGACCTCTGGTCCAGACCAACATACTCAGGTTTGAGGTCTTGGAAATATGTATTACAACATATCTTTTTACTTTAAATAGACATAGGAAAATGCCTGTATCTTATGTATGGAATAAACACCTAGAACAGAACTAGGTCTGCATATTTCATTGCTTTAAATTTCTCTGATAGGTGGAAGTAACCACATGAATTATGATGAATCTGGCTAACTAGATCCTTTTGTTCTTAATGTAAGACTTCAATTCTAGATAGATCTAGATAGATCTGGGTCAAGAAACGACATTGCCATAGCTTACTATTTGTCATATATGGCTAAGGATCTGGTCTGCATATCAAATCTGAGGGGATATAGCTTTCCAAAAATACACATAGGCTGTGAGTTTTATATTCAGTTCCTATTGCTATAACATGAAACTGTTCTCTATGTTTTCTTATTAATAATATAAGCAGTGATTCTAGCCAAATTTAGTGCTAGAAATGCATAGGCTCTTGCACAATAGATCTTAGCTACCTTTTAAAACTGCTATGATCTAAAAACGTATGGATATTAATAGACTAATCCTCATCTTCTATTTTTCTGCTTTATCTTTCTATTTATCAAGCAGAGTGAAGGGGATAACCTAAAAGATCCCATGACACCTGCTAGTGCTGCCATGATTACCCATTAGGCTAATTTTTTGTTGGTTTACTGCAGGTAACAGGATCTTTTACTCTTTGCATTGATATATTTACTTGTCAATTCATTGGAGCGTCTCTCTTGGAGTTCTACTTCGGATATTGGGAGGGACTTATACTTTACCTTTGTAAACCATGATACTTTGTATCTTGTCAATGAATTATGTAATTTCTTTTCACTTGAATTCTGATCTGAAACATTTGTATATCTGAATTTCAAAGGCATGTTGGAATAATTGAACTTTATGGCTTCCAATGGTCTTTTGCTGAAAAAGGATTTAAACTTCTTATTTATTTGACATATGTCTTGTTGTCTACTTCCTTTATTCTGCCCATGATAACCAAGTCAATATTTAGATGTGGCTGCTAATTGGACACTAATTTCTCAAATGGGATTTTGGTTGTAGAAGTCTTGGGTTCAGGACTTGAGGTTTTTTTTTTTTTATATATATAGTTTCCTTTACTTTCTAACCTAAGTTATTTCCTATGTATCCAAGTTCAATTATGGGTCTCTTTGTATTCTACAGCTTTTGAGCTGGTCTTAGCCATTAAGTTTTTGGCTTTTGTATTTTTATTTTAAATCCTAACTCTATGGTTTTCATTTTTTATTTTTTCGGCCAAAATAGCACACCAGCGGCCCCCAGATCCATGGCGGCCTATGGTCACCCAGATCCTTCCCTCAAATTCCTGGCTTGTCGGCTGCTATCCACGTGTGATTTCCATGTCATCAAAATCTGATGTGGCTTATTTTACACCATCAGATCTCTGATGTGACCATCAAAATCTGATGTGGCTTTCAAAACTTATAAGGTACCCATCACACACAGAAAAAAACCTTCTTTGCTTTGCCTCTTTCTGTCTGCCCCTGTCTTTGCACCCATTATTGCCTTTCCAGACCGCAAAAATCCAATCTCTACTCAATCATTCTTGCTTTCTGTCTACTTTTCCTGCATATTTTCTCAGATTTTGCATATCCAATTGAATTTGTGTATAGAATTGAATTATGCATTACAAACTACAACAGATTTATCTAGCTTTCCGGTTCCAATTGTGCATGTAGTTTCTTATAATTGAAGCAAATTCACGCATCATTCATTCTTACGGCTGTTTCTGCCGAATTTTGTCATAGAATTGCCTTGCATCAGCCAGATTAATTCAGAGCTGCATCTCATTGTTCCTGCATTTGATTCCGAGCATTATACCCAGCGAATTCCGCTGAATTCTTAATACGTCATCTTCCGATTCTAGATTACGCTGCCAATGCGTTTGGATAGATTAGCATCTAGGTCAAGAAATTGAATTGGGTCGCTGCAGTACTTAGTGTAGATGGTATTCTACACCGCTGCAACTTCGCCTTGATAAACGTAAAGAAATGGTTATTTTTCGGCACATCCAAGAGGCACGTCTAAGAACTGGATATGATGGAATTTAAATTTTTCTTTTTGGCAGGATTCAGAGTGGGTAGTATGCAGAATCTTCCAAAAGAGCTACATTCTACGACGAATCAGACGGATTGAGCAGTTTGCCGCCGCTGTTGGAACAGAGCGATGATGCAACAATAGATGTGGATGCAAATCTGAATTCCGAAAATGGTTTGAGTTTTTCGGTCCTCCATGACAGGCCTTACTCCAGAATAAAGGATCAATTGGACATCTGGATTAGAAACAAAGACGCCGGAGCATCCTGTTCTTCCTCCGAACTCATAAAACAGGAAAATTCCCAATTTGGCTATTGCTATTCTGGCAACCAAACCCACAGAATTTCTGGGAATAATAGAAGCAGAGGATTGATGAATCTTATGAATCCGGATGCTACCGGCACTGGATGCTCTGTATGATTTGTTAGCTAAGTGTTACGGTGAAAAAAAGTGACATGCATCTGGGAACCGCCTTTGAGGTTTCCCAAAAACAATCTATTGGATGTTAGATTCAGCAAATAATTATAGCACCTTAATCGCTAATCCTCTATAATCGCTAATCCTGACCATCGAAAAGGGGCATATTCCCAATGATATGCCCTGTCCCTAAACCAGAGCCCTCCAATCTAAGTCAAGATGGGGTCAAAACCCCATTTCCACGTCACCCTAAGGTGGATGAGGATGTATTCAATTGGAGTCAACTATGTACATACACACAAGTACAACAGAATTGAACCTGTTCTGCAAACATACAGTTAAACCAACGTGTGTCCTACAAATCAATATTGTGCACAACAATGTCACTTCCAGAAAGCTTTACAGTGGAGCCATGTACATGCAAGCCCAAGCGTAACTCCCTTCACAAAGTGCACAATAATCTGCAAATAACAAACACACACATACACAAATAACAAACAAGTACACCTGTTTTGCAAGCATACAGTTAAAGCACCATATGTGGTATCCAGCAATACTCAGCACAACTGTCCCACTGCTGCACATGCCACTGCAGCACCATTACTGCTGAACAATGGGCTGCTATGCACCCGATAAGTGAGGTTCCCTTGCAGGGTCTGTCATACTGCCCACAACAACAGAAAAACAAAGAACAAAACGAAGGGGAGTTGAACCCCCTGCCCAAAAGGCAGTTCCAGAAAACCTCAAAATGAACCTCAAAATGCCAGGAACTGTCACTGCCACACAAACACGTACAGAACAAAATCCTACTTCTTGCCTATGGTGGAAATCGAAAACGCTTTTGGCTGAAGAAAAAATCCCAAATCTCCCCTCCACAACAAGAAGCTCGACTGATGCCATAGCCTGCCTCCGTGTTCCGCGCATCCGCGTGCCCTATGTACCGCTTTTGCACGCAACTTATTGCTTCCAAAACCCCGCATCTACCATGCTTGCAAACCCCCAACACTACCATGCTTCCAAATCCGGAAAAGCACCGCCTGTCGACCAAGGCCATGCCGCCTGCCACCCCACCAAGACCATGCCGCCACCGCCTGCCCTGCCTCACATCGCCCATACTGCGCCCTAGCTCGACTGCCCTATGCCATCGCCTCCAGCTCCACGCAGACGCGAAGGCATAGCCACGACTGGCCTTCTAAAAACTAAAATTTTGAAACTAAACCCTAAAGACCATTGAAGCAGCGAAACCCATATGCTGACATCAGACTTATACTAAAATCGCATACGAATACACTTGGAAACCTTAGCAAACCTTATGTAACACCATACCAAAACAACATTTTGGAAACTTAATGCAAAATTTAGATGTAATCCCATTAAATGGTATCTAAAGCGGATTGTAAAAGACCCGGTAGCAAGGATGCTATCACGCTATGGTTGAGAAGGGGTAGATAACGTCCTCTCCCGAGGAGTTATGGGCCATAAAAATGGCTGAGTGGCCATGTGGCCACGAAATTCGAAGCCGTCTGGCAGCATCGCCCGAGGAATTTCGTAGGCCACATGGCCACGGCTCGGCCATTTTTCCGCCCATAACCCGAGGGGAGGACGCGATCGCTTTAACGTCCTTGGCCGAGGCATTTGGCAGAGCTGCCATAGCCAAGCTTGGCAGCCCGCACTGCATTCCGGCAAGAAAAACAAACTAAATGTAAGTCTATGTTTTCTAAATAGAACATGTGAGGCGCAGGGAGGCGGATTTAAACAGAGTATGGGAGTCGACGGCACGGGGGAGGCATAAATGAGTCGGATTCACGAGAATCGGCAATTTTGGGCATTTGCGAGAAAATTTGGACCTATTTCATTTTCCGCTCGACCTTTATTTCCCTTAAAGCTTTTACGTGGAATCATCTCAAATCATCCTCAAGATTAGAAATCATCCGAAAAAATCTACGAAACAAAAACGAAGCAAAAGATTTTCCGACCTTTTGCTTGTGATCTTGAAGGAGCGGTAGGAGCGAGCTTAGGCCCCGCAAAATGAAATTCCAAATCTGAAAATCAACACTTAGAAGCTCGGCTATGGCGGCAGCATTCTTTGCCTGGCTATGGCGGCAGATTCTTTGCGTAGCTATGGCGGAGGCCCAAACGTGAAAACAGAGGAAATGTTATGGACATAACATCCTGTTATGGTCATAACAAATTTGGCGACAGAATGCTACTGGATATAACATCTAAAGATCGACGGCCGAGATTCAATCCTACGGCTAAATGCAGAGGCCAAGGACGTTAAGGGAAAATAGTTAAAAAAGAAAGAATCTTGAATGATAATGTTGATGCATGAGAGATAAAGATGATGCATGCTAAGTTTAACAGTTGGCATGCATGCCATGGTTGTTCAAGATATCGGCTTTTTTGTCCAATAGCGGCATTGGTTCTTGCATATGGCAGAGAACCAATGTTTTAACGATGATTTTCCATGTCAATTTCATATTTACAACCTAAATTAGTTACCAAGTTCAAATACCTAACCAATTTGACCTTGTCAAAGCTTTCTGGTGTGCCTTTTGCTAGTTCTCTCTCTTTTCTGTTATGACGATTACTTCATTCCTCCTCTTTAGGGTTTTCTCTTAACCTATTCCGGCTCTCAGGAAACCTATTCCGGCTCTCACGATGCACCAAGACGTCTTCTTACTTGTGTTCACAGGCTGGCAGCTTCACGGCTATGGCTGTTACGGATGGGTCACTTCTGACAGCTTCATATCTACCTATATAATCATGGTCTTTTGTTCTATTAGTTCCTCTCCGCTCCTCTTTGCTGCTCTTGCATCTGTGTTTTGCTGTGTTTATTGGTGTATGGGAAGGAAGAAAGGTGGCTTGAATAAGGCCACTAAGCTTAGATTGGAGCAGGAGAAAAGAATGGCTGAAAAAAGAAAGAATATATTTGATTTCCATAAGCCTGCTAAGGCTAAAGCCATGCCTGCAGCCAAAGGATTTGAAGGCAAGGATTGTTCCACCATGATCGCCCAAGGGCCTACTCCTAAACAGATGATTTCCTCTGAGAAATCTCCCATCATCATTACTTCTGATGATCATGTTACGGATTTTTCCTTACCTGTTGCTGCACAAATTGGAGTCTCTGATCCCATCAACGCTTCCACCCAGGTTCTTGTGTAGCTTTCCATTTCTGGATCTGTGCCTGCTTAACCATTTCTTTGATCTTGACAGTTCTATTTTCTTTGTTTTCTCTAGTTTAAACGTTCTCATTTCGCCCCTGGTGTCCTATCTAAGTATTTTTAGACTTGTATATTTGATCCAGTTTGGGCAGTAGTTTCTTAACAATTTTAATTTATTGTTTCCTATTTTCTTAAACTTAGTATTGTTGTTGTCCAATTCATAATTTCACTTCAGGGTGTTTTCCTGCAACTTAATTGTCATTTTGTCTTAGAGATTTATTGTTCAGCCTTGTTTACCTTTATTTTGCCCATTGCTAGAGCTCCTTTGCTTATATCCTTTCTGTTCTTATGGTTCCTTTACCCTGCTCTAGTGTTTAGCTTCTGAATGGCACCGTTTTTGTCCTAGCTTGATTCTTTTTATAGGCTATTTCTTGTGATCCAGCATATACCTTATTAGATTGTCTTGTTTAGCTCTTTATCTCCAGTTTTTTAACTTACATGGCCGATCAATTTTAACTCTGAACCTGCCATGGTTTCCACTCAGGTTTTTGAACCCCTTGTTTTGTTGATCCCTATTTTCTGCCCTGGTCTTATAGTGGTCCTTGGTATAGCTTCTATTTTGTTTCTCTTGTTTTAAGTTTTTTGTATCCAAGCTCCATTTCATTAAAATGGGACTCATTCATCAATTTGGGAAAACAAACACTCTTACATATCACATTAACCCATCTGTCAATTTGATCGGCAAAAAGGTACATAGTACATGTGAAGTAACATAATAACTAACATCTTTGCATTAGAGTACAAGAGCCCACAATGGCGGCTCTACATTTTAAGTTTCTATCATACCATATATAAAGCAGTGTGTTTTCTGTTCTTAAAAAATAGGGAAGTAATTTTTCTGGGCTGAGCACAGCCCTGGCGCTGACACGTATGTGTCCATTGCATTTTCCCATTCCAATAAAAAGAAAAATCTTCAGCCCGCCACGTGCACTCACTTATTCAAAGGCATTAATTTGTGTCCAGGACATTTATGAGCATTTATGGCGGATTTATGAGCATTTATGTTCTTCCGCCTGGATGTTATCTCTTCCCTTCCGGACCATGAGACGGCAGCTCAAAAATATCATCGATGATCCGAAATGCAGCAGAAACTTGGAAAAACTTTACCGCAGAAACTCTGCTTCTAGAACAGCCTCCCTCCTCGCCGTTAATCACCCTGGCTATGGTGGAATCCGACAATGTCTTGCTCAGCTTGGGTCGCCATGATTTCCGGTTTTTGGGTTCCGAGCTCCCAATTTTGGCAGCAAAATTGATTCCCTTTACTCCATCGATTTGAAAAATGTGATCCAGATCCTCTTCTGGCGGAGAAACAGAAATCCTGTTTTTATGGAGATTCTAGCCTCAACTCCAACGCTTTGATCAAGGAAATGATGCAGCGGATTGAGAAGGTATGGGTTCTAATTTATGGTGTTCTCGTCAGGAAGAAGCGATGTTGACACCACAGCCCAGATTTACTTCCTTAATATGATCGCTGGGGTATAGATTGATACTAGAAATAGCCTTAATCAGCTCCTCAACTCATTGCCCACGAGTTTGAACCTTTTGAACTGCAATCATCAGGTTTGGTTGACGTTTGCAAAACATTTTTATTCTCGGTGCTTACACTCTCCTAGGCAGCCCAGCAAATGACACATAATAGTTAACATAATGTTGACAAATAAGACTTCAACTAAACAAGGTTTTATTTTCCAGAAATATGAGCTCACATTGTCCAGGGAACAGAAGAACAGCCGATGATATGGCTAAGGCAGCCCTTTTGTAGCTCAAGCTCCAAAAATGAAAACAATTTTGTTATTTGCTCACCAAGTGTAACTTCAGAATTTTTGCTGCTGTTTTGTGGAGCCCTATGCTATCTGTTTTCTTTTATCTTCAGGGGTGCTCATCCAGCTTAATAAATTGATAGATATCTTAAGAAAAAAGCATTGAGCAAATGATGCTCATCCAGCTTAATAAATTGATAGATATCTTAAGAAAAAGCATTGAGCAAATGGTGCCTCTACTTTGCTACACAAATGCCTTTTTATATTACTACTTTTAGTTTTATAAATGCAGTGGATTGAGAAGGTATGGATTCTAATATACTGCAGGATTTGCAAGCCGTGGATGTAACTTGATAGTCCAATTTGGCTACACAGATCTGAGCTTCTACAGCGGAATTGGAGAAGCTCTATTGAACGTGCAACAGAATTGAACATGTGCAAAGGCTTGATGCCATCTCTACTGCTCTTTCAGCAGGCAGACTAGCCTGAAATGCCCACGAATTTGAAGTTGCTGTTACTGAACATGGCTTTTAGCAATGCAGTCTCTGCTTGCTGCTGGTTGTGACCACTATTTATCTATTCACTTGGACATGATAAGAATTCAATACGGTATACTTTTGCGAAGACGTCAAGTATGCATACACTATGATATTCAACACTTCATATGGTCAAACGCCGGTACCCAGGAATAAAAGAAAAAGTTTTGGAGATTAACCGCAAAGATACGGGCTTTGTTTTTGCGTCCATTTGTGCCATAATCTTCTGTATTTTTTTGTATTGTAAAAATTTATGGAGTCTTCTATCATAAGTAAGTTGGTATGAATAGGGCATCATATCCGACTAGTCTTTCCTTTCTTCGGTATGGTTTTCTGATGAAGTTATTTGTAATGTAAAGTACTAGTTCATAGATCTCCATCACTCAACAAACGTTTCTTATACAAGAATCATTTGAGTGGTCGTCATCAAACCGATGATAGTGAGAAGAAAACAGCCCACAACAGCCAACATTATGTGCTAGATGTTGAAGAATTGCATTCCGCAATAGCTTGGCCATCTCCATCTGATGTTGATGTACCTCGACCAAGCTCATCCAATGCAACAACAGAGTTTTTTGTTGCATGACTCAGAATGTGAAGCAAGGACAATAAATTACTATCCTGAACAGCCAAATAAACAAAAGCTTAGCTTCATCCATGTTCTACACATAGAAAAGGAAAATTTGCTTGGAAACAGATGCAAGATAATGTGGACAGACGATGTAGAACCAGATGACCACTAAGTTTTTAAGTTTTTTAGAAACAGAAGTGCACTTCCTCTACTTTTGAGACAGAGACAACTGGAAAGAGAAACGTTCGCGGCGGCCTTGGCCGCCGCGATAAGTTTCTTGTATTACTTAATAACATGAAGCCATTCAATACACATGAGAAGTACAAAAAATAATTGTTTGATATCCTATGATGTGCCATGCATATTCAGGTTGCATAGTGCCTTCTGCATCTCCTTTTTTGGTATCTTATGTGTAATCGACCTTATATCCCTCTTGTTTGAAATGTTACGATCATGAGGGTTTGGATAAGACCATACCACACAATCTACTATCTCCCGTCTAGGTGCATCAGAGGGATCCATACGCCATCGCTTGTTCCAACAATCCTTATACAACTCCTTATCATCCAAACTTTTCTTCTTGCTCACTGGCGCCCAATACTGAATCATGAACCATGGGCGTTCATTGCTATCCACATTAGTACATGGGTCAGTTAGTGCTTGTCCTAGCCAAACTGGGTAGATCTCTTGATCAGGCCTAACAAGCACAAAGCAACCCTTGTGGATATCATCAAAAGGTGTCCATTCTGGTAGGCCATGCCATCTTGGTCGTGCACTTTTATTGCCAACATACCAATTTTCATTATTTAGTAGTCTTCCACCTGGACCTCCAATTTGGGGGTCTAGGGAATCTTTCCACCTACTCGAGGGTAGAAAACCATCCATCAAAGTAGAAACCTCACTTGAAGTCTTTGTGACTTTACTAGATATATTCTCCCAATATGCAATCAAGGTAGACAATGATCTTCTTTTCATTTCAGACATGTTATCTCGCTCTTGCATACGTTTTCAATGTGCTATATATGATTGTATGCCTTTTTGCAATTCCTTAGCATCCTTTACTGACTCAAATGGTGCCATAGGCTTCGGTTGACCTGGAGGAAGGATAGGTCGCCCTTGTTCATCTTTCTTCCACATTTCTATACCATGAATTGGTTCCCATGACAGATCTGATGGCCGAAACTTATATTGCATGATTGGAATGCCATCCCTCACAGAGAACTTGAACTGTAGTGGTTTGGAATGCCCAGTGAGTGTCTGTTTACCATCAATCATGTACCCGTCCACAAAACCTTTCCAATCAGGTACTTCATCTATTAAAAATGCAACTGGTGAAGGTGAGATAGTGTTCTCAAATATGTCCATCAACTCTGGCAAAGTGGCAACTGATTCCCTTCTCAACCGACTTGAAAAGTTACCAAAAAATGCATCGATGTCATCATGTGTATGTCCAACCATCATGAATCCTACCTTCACACACTGAAATACACCCATTGCTGTTAGGTATGAACAAGCTTGAAACATCCACCTGTTCTTGTTCTCTTTGAAGCAATTATTTAGTTGGAGGTATAACTCAGGTGGTAACTTCTTAGACTGCAATGGTTGAGCTATCCATGTCTTCTCTGTCATATGGGAAGATCTAGAAGCAATCTCTTTTTTATGAGCCTCAAATGCATTTCTATCCATCAAAGCTCCAAGTAGTTCACTTGACCTATCTTTGATGGAAGTGCTGTCAGTTCCACGTTCAATGTTCCTTAGACATTTGAAGAGAGATCCAACATGGAAATTAGGTCCATCTTCCCAGAGCTCCAATGTAAAATGCCCATATGTTCCAGCACCATGACCATGTGTTAACATTCCTGCTAATGACACCTTCAGTTGGTGTGCATTTCCACAACTTTTGGGGATTGGTTCCAATCTAGGAAGAAATGTTTTATGTTGGTCCATCTTATCATGTATGATGCATAGATACTTGTCTGGTTGCATGGAAGAAAATGTACGCCATTGCCAATATAGAGATCTACACGACTTTTGCTCATTATGATGGTCTGCTATCTGTTGTCTTATGCGCATTCTCTGGCTCTCTATAATTGTAGAGGTTAGCGCATCTCGTAACTCAATACAAATGTTACATTTGGAGAATGGCATGCTCTGTGCCACTACAACATCACTGAAATGCTTTGACCATAGTCTACTAAAACAACTTTGGGAAAGGGGACGACCTCCAATACCCTCGAGTACTGAATTTACTTCAACAAGACATTCTTTCTGTATATATTGATGAGGTAATACTCGCATTACCTCTCTCACACCATCCTTGTTTACTTTACTTTTATGTGGCATTGATTGTGACATGTATCTTACAAAATTCTCAAACACTGATATGGCCATTAGTGTGTTGTCACGTGTCTTCAAACTACCTGTATTACCATGAGATGCAATTCGAGCCCCTGCTTGATACTTTTCCCAATATCGATAGAATGATGTCTTCCCCATACCGGTTATCCATATTAGTGCTTTGGTGCATACCCAATTACCACGCAACTGAAATATTAGAATTCCAGTATCTTTATCATAATGCGAGGACCCGAATGTAGAATACACTGTATTCAATCTGTCAGACTGCTTTACTCCCCAATGTTGCATCCTAACATTCTGTAGCTCTTTTATTGAATACTTCGTTGTACACCACAAACTACAACATGGTCTTCCTCTCACTCTCTCCATATTTGCAATTGTAGGTTCCCTATATTTCTTTGTCTTTCTTTTGCCACTTAACTTTTGCTTCTTTGCCGGCTTGCGAATGTAGAAATTATACCTGCGTTTTCGAATAGATAATACATGATCTTTACTAACTTCATCATGAAACTCAACTTCGGGCTCACATCCTCTCTTGTCCTTAATAGGTATAAGTTCGTCACCATTCAATGTTCTAAGATGCCGTATTGGCCATCTAAGCTGGGTCTGTCTCTCAACTCGTCCCGAGCACATGATACATGAAGAAGAGGCATATGGGAGAATGATTGTGTTGTTTGGAAGAACTTCATCTACTCCCACACCAATATGATCATCACCCAAATACTCGTCATTTACAGAGTCTAATGGATCTATGGATATTATGATCCCAAGTGCATATGTCTCATTTGTGCAAGGATGTATGATTCTACACTTCATTCGCCTCCATGTCAATCGACTTTGATCACCACTAAACAATCCATTTTTTTCTTCGACAATAACCTGCTAAGATGAAGAAAAATATTAATATAATAAAAAATATAGATATAAGAGATAAATTATATAGTTGAATCGTAATTACTATAGATTTCGATATATATACACATATATTACCTTATAGCACCTTAATCGCTAATCCTCTATAATCGCTAATCCTGACCATCGAAAAGGGGCATATTCCCAATGATATGCCCTGTCCCTAAACCAGAGCCCTCCAATCTAAGTCAAGATGGGGTCAAAACCCCATTTCCACGTCACCCTAAGGTGGATGAGGATGTATTCAATTGGAGTCAACTATGTACATACACACAAGTACAACAGAATTGAACCTGTTCTGCAAACATACAGTTAAACCAACGTGTGTCCTACAAATCAATATTGTGCACAACAATGTCACTTCGAAAAGCTTTCTGATTGGAGCCATGTACATGCAAGCCCAAAGCGTAACTCCCTTCACAAAGTGCACAATAATCTGCAAATAACAAACACACACATACACAAATAACAAACAAGTACACCTGTTTTGCAAGCATACGATTAAAGCACCATATGTGGTATCCGGCAATACTTTCGGCACAATCGTCCCCATCTGCGCACATGCCAATCTGCGCACACCATTCTTCTTGAACAATGGGCCGCTATGCACCCGGATAAGTGAGGTTCCCTTGCGAGGTCCGTCATCACGCCCCACAACAACGAAAAAACAAAGAACAAAACGAAGGGGGAGTTGAACCCCCCGCCCAAAAGGCGCCTTCGAAAAACCTCAAAATGAACCTCAAAATGCCGAGAACTGCCACCGCCACACAAACACGTCTGAAACAAAATCCTACTTCTTGCCTATGGTGGAAATCGAAAACGCTTTTGGTGAAAGAAAAAATCCCAAATCTCCCCTCCACAACAAGAAGCTCGACCGATGCCATAGCACGCCTCCAGTTCCGCATCCGCCCCTCCCTATGTGCCGCCACTTTTTGCAACTTATTGCTTCCAAAAACCCCACAGCATCTACCATGCTTGCAAACCCCCAACACTACCATGCTTCCGAAATCCGGAAAAGCACGCCTGTCGACCAAGGCCATGCCGCCTGCCCCCACCAAGACCATCTTTGCCGCCTTTTCTGCCGCAGCTCCATCGCCCCGCCCTGCGCCTAGCTCGACTGCCCTACGCCATCGCCTCCAGCTCCACGCAGACGCGAAGGCATAGCCACGACTGGCCTTCTAAAAACTAAAATTTTGAAACTAAACCCTAAAGACCATTGAAGCAGCGAAACCCATATGCCGACATCAGACTTATACTAAAATCGCATACGAATACACTTGGAAACCTTAGCAAACCTTATGTAACACCATACCAAAACAACATTTTGGAAACTTAATAGCATTAATATAAACCTAGGCTATTTGTCACTTCCACTAATAGACATGTTGACTTAGTTGTTAAAGGGTATTAATATCTAGGCTCTAAAAATAAATGCGTACTTTGAGTTGTTAAGATGCCAATAAAAAAGAAAGTACATCTTGCAAACATTAAGAAGATATTTATGTTGCATATTACCTTCCACCTTTCACGATGTGCAAAAGGCAAAAGGTATGCTGTTATTTTTCTCATTGCGGGAGCATGATGTGCAAAAGGCAAAAGTATGTTTGCAAAAGGCAAAATGTATGTTTTTATTTTCTCATTGCGGGAGCACGATTTGCAAAAGGCCAAAACAAAAGGTATGGTTTTTTCCCAACGCGGGAACACATAAGAAATAAGAATAGACGTAATGAATATTTTACCTAAAATAGTAACTAAATTGGTAACGAGTAATTATGGCAGAAATAGTAGTTGCCGCCAATGTGCATCATTTCGTAAACGACTCTGGAGCTTCGAAGCGGCAAAATGGACCTGGATGCGATTTCTGGCAACGACATCCAATCCAGGTATTTTACATAGAAAATAACTTAAAGATCAAGATAGTTTTCCGGAATCATATTATCCTGTTTTTCTTTGTTTATTTCATGGATCTGCAATGCAAGGGTTCTTTGCAAGGGCAATTTGTTTGATGATTATAAGACAGAACTAAAGAAAGAAACAATCCATGGTAGGCAATTGTTGGAGCAAGCAAGTCTCGAATATGACTGCTGTATCAGATTTCATAGTTTTATGAATGTCTTATCTTCAATAGTTTCAGATCATTTTTGAGAATCAATAATTGCAGATATCCACATAAGCATTTTAAGCTATGTAGTTGGCAATGAAACCTTAGGTAAAAAATGCTGCTGACATCAGAGGTGAAATGCTGGCCAGTGTCTTGCAGAATTTATACATAAATCAGGTAAGAATGGTCTATTTCTACTATCTATTTGATGTAGATTATTTTTGCCCATTAATTTGCTATGAGTTGGTACAAGCAAGGACCAGTTGGATGATTATAGAGGCAAAGGCAAATCCATCATGCAGTGAGGTTTGATCTATAAGGCTGATTTTGCACATCAATCTGGCATGGGCATTGTTTCTGAATGAAACAAGGACATATACTTTCAGATATTTGCTTGTAATCCTAGGAATATAATTTTCGATGGAAGGTAGCAGTTCTAGAGAAAACGTCCATAAGTGCTGAGAGACTCCATGTAAATGCCTGCTTACAGAACTCATAGACCTCTATATGCCTCTTAGCAATTTTGGCTGCAAATTTCAGACACTTGTCTGTAATGATCTTACTTCTCTTAGCAAGCTGCTTTGCACACATTCTATTTTAATGATATACATGTCTTTTAGCAATTTTGGCAACTAGTTTTAGACATTTGTCTTTAACAGTCTTATCTCTCTTAGTAAGCTTTGCAGACTTTGTATTTATAATAGTTCACATGTCTTAGCAACTCTAGCAGCTGCCTACTTGTCTATCAGCAAGCTGCTCCCTGACATTCTATATTCTTCTTGTAATGGTCTACATGTTTGCTTGCAAGGTTGGATAAACTTGTATATGATAGTCTTGGTGCTCTAGATGTCTTCTAAGCAAGCTAATTACAGACACTTGTCTGTAACTATCTTGGAGCTCTACATAGATGTATCTTTGCGCTCTAATAAAGTTGCATTCCATTGGGTATTCTGGATGGATATTGCACTTGCTTCTAGACCATGTTTATCATAGTTATGGCAGCTATAGCACACACGAAAGATAGTTGCTGGGCTTACAGACACAAGTCTGTAAGCCTGCCCTACATGGCTGCATTTTTATGCTCGAAGAAATTTGCATTCTAATAATTCCTTCTAGCTTTTGTCTATAATAGTTAGGCAGCTGTAGCACAAAGGATAATTGCTTACAGACACAAGTCTGTAAGCCTGCTCTACATGGCTGCATCTTTACACACTAAGAAAGTTGCATTCCATTAAGTATTCTAGATGGATATTGCACTTGCTTCTAGACCTTGTCTCTAAAATATTTAGGGCAGTTTAGCGCACAGGATAGCTGCTTACAGACACAAGTCTGTAAGCCAATTCTACATGGTTGCTCTGGAAAGATGTTGCATGTGCTTCTACACTTTGTGCCTGTAATAGTTAGGCATCTGTATCAAAAGGATGCTTACAGATAGAAGTCTTTAAGCCTACATCTAGTACAAATAAAATTTCCAAATACTCTGTGAGTACATACAATAGATTGCACCAAATAGAGACCTGCCAGTATTAAGAAATTGAACTCACAAAGTTGGAAGCATCATGAGATATGCAGCCTTTATTTGTACCTTATACCCTACTTAGACTATTCATCTTCATCATGAGACATGCAGAGAAAAATAGAATAAAGATATGAGTGCTACCTGAGAGCAATTGCGGATTCCCTTTTCCGGCCATTGTATGATAGAACCAATAGCTTCTCCCAAGGTATTTGCATCTGGAGTAATTTTGAGAAGAGACACATCTGGCATAAACACCTTTGTCACTGCAATTTTGACCCATCCAGTTTCCATTTGTTGACAGTGAATTGAAGCACTCAGTGGTAGCAAAATCCCAGCTCCAATAGTGTTTCCGTCCAAAAGAATTACCACTTCTATGGCATCCCAATAAAATAAGTAACTGTATAGCCATAACCATAAAACTTGCCGTTTGCTTACCATTAGAATTGGGATTTGCTGCTTCATCTCCATTCTTATCAAAATGTGCACATTTTGAAATTTTATCTGTTTTTAAGCGAGACATCTATTAATATGTTTAATTCGCCATGATCTGTCAAAAATTCAAGAGTAAGACTAACCTGTGTGAGCGTCTACGTGAGCGCTATCAAAATCCTCGGAACCGCCATGAAAATCGCTCATCTTTTGGAATTGATTGTAGAGTGAATGGGCGCTTAATGCTCGTCTTCCGCTCAGCATCAAATATACAAGAAAATTACATCAAGATGTGTCTTCCATAAAGTTAAATTAAAATGAGTGGGCAACTGAATTTCAAAATTTAAATTCGAAATCTTAGTTAATGATTATAAGGAAATTTTAGAAGTTCTTGACAAGATTAACTAATCAATCTTTAATTCTATAGTGCATTAGCATTGGCGTTACCAGCACGAAAAGACGCATCAACTCCAAGCAATTTGCGGCCAACTACAATGGACGTCGCTCCCCTATGTACTGCTCCTCCAAATGTGGACGTCACTCCCTTATGTATTGCTGCTCCAAATGTGGATGTTTGACCGTGCAAAAAACCTCGAACAACAAAAGGTTAGTGATATTTTCTTCATTTTTTTTTCCTTTCATAAGTATAGTTGTCTTTTAGTTGCAGGCTCTCAGAAAACAGACTATATCATAAAAAGCAAGAGTCCGTTATTTCAAGTTGAGGTTGATGGTATTGAAACATTGAATATCCCAGCATGTTCGAAATGGTATGTAGAAGTGTGTAAGTCAGGAAAAAATGTCGATTTGGGTTTCTTTTACAAAGAGTCAGGCATGGCAAAGTTTAAAAGATTTGGAGTAGTCATCTCTGTGATGTGTCCTACAGATGATAGTATTATTTTGATTGTGGAGGAATGTAGGTTGAGAAAAGCAATGCAAACTGATCCGTTGTTTGTCAAAGAATATAGCTTTAATTCGATGGAGAAGAAATTAAAAGGTGAAGGAATGACATGTTTATCCCTTGGATGGAATGTTGAAGATTCAACTGCAAAAGGATTAGCAGGTCTTTTGTCTTCAGATGATCTTGGAAAGGCAATTTCACGTGTTAGAGAACAATTATTCAATAAAGGTAATTATGCATCTTCAATATTGAAAAATGCAAAATTCAATGCCTTGGTTCACTCTCCTAGAGAAACGCTTAAAGAGGGCAGTAAAAATACAAAGGCAGGAACTAATGTTGATGTAGACATCATCATGGAAGATTGTGTTGATGAGGGTATTGGTAAAGATGGGGAAGGGAGGTCTACTTATAGATTCAGTCCTGAGGAGCAAGCGAAAATTGTGCAAGAAAGTACAAAGCGGATGGAGAGCTTTCAGAGATACTATCCTTTGGGCTTGCAGCATACTGTTAATATAGATATCAGCAGATTGGTTTTATGCACTGGCAAAGCAGTATTATACAATCATAGGGTTTATAATGATGGACACATGAAAAGCATCTATAACAGTATGCTAAAGTTACCTTGTAGAAATCCATCTCCAGCAGATGTGCTACCATTTGATGCACGGACAGGAGAACCTCTGAAATGGAAAAACATACAGGATTTAAATGATCCAAATGTGAAATTTTATGTAATTGAGGGGCAACACTCAGTACGAGCGGCTCAAGAAATTATAGCTAATAATACTTTACCTCCAGAGCTCTCTGTGTTACATAAAAAAAGGATGTGTAGAGTTCTGCATGGCGACACTCCAGATATTCAACTATCAATGATAAGTCATGCGCAAAATAGCATAAACGAGCTCTTCAAGTATGAAAGGTATGTCTTTTTCATGATCGTTTGATGATGCTAGCTCAATGGTAGTCTTTCAGACATATGTCTGTAATGAAGTTGTAGTTTCAAGCATAAGTTTAAAAAGAAGAAAAGCAATTTAATGTCTGATTTTATGTAGGAGTTTTGATGCGCATCTAGACATGACATTACTTACAGACAATTGTCTGTAATGAAGATGTGAATTTTGTAGCAATGCTTTACACACTAGTCTGAAAGCAACTAGTTTATTAATACACTTCCACTTCCAAACTAATTATCTTAGCAGAATTCTATATGTAATGCATCTCTTTTCTTGCTAATTGCTTACATTTAATGTTACAGCCCTTATACAGACCAAGTTTCCCATGCAAGGGCTCAATGGATAGCATTAGGTAGGCCACCAAGGCCAGTGACGTGCAGCTCCAAGGACACAGTTTGGCAGGTATTTACATGTAGAATCAAAATCATAGCTTTGAATGATGGCATGATTGTTCATAGAATTCACTTATTTTATTTTTATATGCTTAGAGATTTGAAGACTTCTGTAAATACACTATTATAGAGAAGCCAAAACAGTCTGATGGATCTTCAAAATCACTTCCAAGAATGACCGAGCACTATGACCTGATAATGTGTCCTGACCAAATTTGGGAAAATTGGACACGAATATGGGAAGCTTGGAAGGGTTTGAAACTTCTTGACTCCAAAGGGAAGCCTCCTGCAAGCCCAGCACCTGATATTTTTGTAGGTACTTACATGCGACCATTTCAAGGGCTTGGCGTGAAGGACATGTTAGAGATCCAGTCAAAAATATTAAATGGTGAAGTTTTGCTACGAAAGCAGTCTAGTAAAGCACTTGGAAAAGGCAAGCCTTCTGGTGTGGACAAAACAACTTTAGGGATGAAGGATGTGAAGGAGTATGCAAAACAATTGAAGTTAGCAAGGGCCATGGAAGATGGGATTGTAAAATTTTGCACTGATATTTCCGTTCATAGAGGTGACTATGAATTTTTCAAGCAGAAATGTAATATTACTGATGGGGATATGAAAAATCTCTTGGTGTGGAGCTCACAGTACTTAGATAGTGCAACAAGGAAGAATCTTAAGACTATAGATCTTCCAGTGCGAGTGAAAGACTTCTTGAAAGAACGCTTAGGTTTTCCTGTTGTCAAGTTTGACCCAGTCACAAATGAGAAGAGCTATTTGATCAGCATAGGCAGTAAGGGATACTGTGGAGATGCCTTGACGAATGCCCCAATAAGTCTTTTTGTCTTGAATTTGATGGAGGAAGACATGGATCATTTTGATGACCATGATCTCCAATAATTTTGGAAAAGCTGCAGGCAGATGACAACACTCGATAAGTATACCATTGTTATTTTTGTTAGAATGGGTATTCAGTCTGCAGATGTTATTCAAAGTGCTGAGGGCATCGAGGGTGAAAAAAAGGTGATATATGGCTTTTATGAACATTCTGAACGATCTGCTGAAAGAGTACCTGCTACGGCTCCTTTTAGTATTGTGGTCACGGTAATGATTAGCAAAAATGAGACACCTGCTATTACTTGTTGGCCACATAGCTTTAAGTTTCAGCAATTACTTATGAGAGTTCAAGATAATCTGCCAGATTGGAAAGATATACCATTTATGGAAGAGAATCCCACGCTAGATAATGTTTGTCTTGGAGAAGGTGCAGTTTCAAAGAAACATATAAGATCTAGAGTTGTTAAATATTTGATTAGTTCATTTTGCATTGAGGAGAATTCTATGGTTTGCGAGTGGTACATGCATGGAACATTTGGACAAGGTGCGTTGTGTTTTGGAAAAAAGGTAGTCTCCATTGTTAGATCTACTTTTATGGAAGAGTTCTGCCAGAAATACTTTGATTCCGTAGAATATTTTGCAAAGGCAGCAAAGAATAAAGTACGAGAGGTTTCACATGATGATCAGGAGGAAGAAAATAGTAATAACTCTGAGCATAGTGCAGCTATACAGGGTGATAAAGAGAATGAGCAATCAGTAAGTAATACAAATGAGAATGAAGATGATGTTCAACCCTTAGGAACATCGCCCCATGAAGAACCTATGGAGCAGAAGAGGTTGTCTTCTTCACCTAATGTACTTTCGGACATTTGTCTGTAATGTTTGAAGCATGTCTTTCATTTTGATGGAAAAACATTATATTCATCTATTCTCTTAATGTGTTTTGATGTTTTGAATTTCCCAGACCTGATGATTTGCATGTTAACGGTACCAAGACATCGAGTCATGTTGTGGCCCCAGAAGAGGCAGAGGAAGATGTGTTATCCAGTCAACCTGAACTGGATAGGCAATTAGTACGCTCATTGAATAATAGGCCAAGGAAATTACTTATTTTGGATATCAGTGGTGTTTTAGCATCTGTAGTAACTAAGCAAAGGGCTTCCACCATAAGGACATTGCAGAAGCCTATCATTTCTGACGTGAAACACATCTATCCTAGGCCACGCATACAAGAGTTTATTGGCTTTTGCCTTGAAAGGTTTGATGTGGCTGTTTGGTCTACAGCAACATACAAGAGAATTAAGACTACACTTAAGGATATGGGTTTGAAACAACATGTGCATAAATTTTCTTTCACTTGGTCTCAAAATGATTGTATGTGTGTGACAGATCTACCAAGAGATGTATCCGAAGGAAAACCAATTTTTCTTAAAAAATTGGAAACAGTATACCAACAGTTTGGAGGAAAGTACCATGAAGGCAATACCATTATGTTAGATGCTAGTCCTTATAAGTGCTATATGAACACAAGCAATAGCATATTTGTCAAGTTATATCGTCCTGAAGAATATGAGACAGATGATTACTTTTTCAGTGATATTGTCCCTTTGCTTATGGAACTTGAGGAATGTGGAGCGGTTGCTCCAATAATTGACAAGCATCCTCAATTCAAACAAATTGACAACCTAAATGCAAATGTTATGAAAGCTTTGGACAAGCTTTTTTAGATATGTATTTAAATGTATTGTTTCTTTATAAATTTATTGAAAGCAAAGTTATTTTGTAGCAATTACTTTTAATAGCATTGTTTCTTATTAAACAAGATTGTTTTTGTTATGTTATATTTATGGTGTAAATTGTAATGAACGTTAAGTTGACTTATATACATAATATAGAAACATTGTCTGTAATGTCATAAAATGGGAATTGCATGAGTCCCATTTTAATGAAATGGAGCTTATCCCCTGACCTTATTTTGTCCTGTAGTTGAGCTGTGTAGCTTACTCTATTTCTCTATTTAGCTTCAGTAATTTCTAGTACTCCTACAACTTTACCTGCATATGTCATGATTGTTCTTTTGTAGTACTACTACTGTCCACATTCCTGTAGGTTTGATCTGGTTTTTTGTCCCACTTGTGGTAACATATTTTACACTTTTTTGGTTAAATGGTTGTTTGCATTTTAGTCAAGTCATGTATTCTAATATTCTTCAATTTCTTCTGATCCATGTTTTACTTGAGTTATATTAGTTTGTGACAAGACATCTGTGCACCCGGTAGCTTATCTACATCTGTATATTCTTCTTATCTAGATCTTTATTTACACCCACATCCTTATCTACTGTTTTCAAGGTTGATCTATGTTTGTCCTGCTGTCCACATTTTTATACGAAGTAACACTCTTTTTGAGGTCCTAAAAGTCTGTGTTCCGGCAGTTTCCTGATATCTTTGCTTTTCCCTTTGTCCACTGCTCTATTTATTTTGCTGTTAATGCATTGCTCTCTAAGTTTCCTATGGTGAAAAGCGTTAAGCTGGTTTTGTCCTCTGCTTACCTGCATGTAGCTTAACTTGTTACCCTTCTTAGGCTAATTTAGTTCTGGCTCTACTGCAGGTAACCGGACTGAACCTTCCATGTGGTATCTTGGTTTCATTATGAGCATAGTGACTGCTCCATTCTACTGTTTCTTCCTAGTGGTGATATTCTACTAAACTCTGGTGAAATCTGGCCTTATTTTGCAGACCACTTATGTGGTTATTGAAAGGCTTATTTGGTTTTTGTGCTTCATAATACTTGCTGTTTAAATACTTTTGATCTTGTCTGGGCGTTATATTTCCCACTTTATACAAATACACCTTCTATAAATACCATGTTTACATGTTTCACTTTTTACTTTAAATCACTTTTGATAATACTTGAAATATGATTCTGGTTTCAGACTTCGTTTTTATGGATCATGTTTTTTGTACATATTTTGGATATAGCTGTTTGATTTTCATTTCAGTTTTGAGCCTTAAAGTTTTTTCATATTTATCCCTTGTTTTCTGCTAGTTTGACTTGCTTCTCTTTTGGTTTTCATATTTCTAATTGACTGTTGTTCCTTTTTAGTTTGATTTTCTTAAAACTTTTTTTCATTTTCATCCTTTTTCCTTGTAATATTTTTTCTTTCTTCTTTTGCTTATCCTTGTTTTCCTTTCGCGAGCCATTTTTTCTCCTTAAAATTGCTTGTCTTGTCTTATCTATTTTTCGTATTGTTTCGGGTCTTTTGTATGTACTTTTTCCTTTTTATGTTAATCAGGTTCCTCTTTTTATATGATCTTTTTCCTTTCACTTTTATCATATTCTTTGTCTCTAATTATCTTTAGCTTGTTCCTTTCTCTCTTTACTTATTTCTTCTATCCGTTTCTTTCTTTTCTTTTTACCTTCAGTTCTGCTAAGTTTCTTTGTGACCCTTTTCAAGGCTTGGGTAGGATTTAGCACCTTATCTTACCTGAGACTGCTTTTTTAAAGGCTTTTTATTCCAACTGGAATTCTAAGTCTTAAGTGTCTGTTTATCTAGTCTAGGCTAGTATATTTCAGACTTTGGGTTTTTTTTTTTTTTTTGTTGTGTCATGCAGGAAATACCATGGCTGTTATATTTAGGATATTTTCTATAACATTTGGAGCTTTGTAGAATTGCTTGTGGTCGACTGAGGCAAGTAAGCTCATTTTAGAATGGTTCTAGATGGATATGGTATTTGGCGTGCATCACTTTGGAGTATGCATAAGGTGAAATTCAACCTAAATTATTTTTACGTGTCATGAAATAGTTGCTCATGTGCGGTCACACCATTGCCACACCATTGTCAGAGACAAGGACCTTTGCACAAATTGATAATGCATTTACGGAAAAAGTTTTTGGTTGCCTACCTTTGTTTCTGTCTAAGAAAGTCATTCAACACCACGTATTCTACTCCGTTTGGTATGTCTCGACAATCAAGCTTAAAGGACATAAATGGCATGTGATTAGTCAGTAATTCGATTTGTATTAAATTTTTGGCATGAAACGTTTAAAAGTAATTAAGATGCAAGCCCTACAGTCTACCAATTTAAACTCTGCTCAAAATAACTAACTAATAGCTAAGTAACCTAGGCATTGGTTTACTATATCAAATCGTAATGCCTTTATTTCTATGAAAATATCATCAGAATGTTAACAGCAACAATAACAAGAAGCCCCTTGGATGCACAGCAAATATTCCACTACGACTTTACTGACTCATTTTCTGAGCATAGGGATGTCGAAAAAAGAAATGTTGCGATAAATTTCTTGTACTAATATAAAGAAATGAATAACCATTTAACAAAAAGAAACAGGACAGATAAAAGGATAGTACTTATGTAGAAATTTCTACAAAGGCCATATCAATCCGGCAAACCAATTGAAGTATATGAAGGACATACCTCTGCAGAAATTGCTATTGCATCAAATCAGTCCAAGCAATCAAGGAATTGCAACAAGGGCCTCAGCCTTATGTCAAAATTGGATACGACTGCAAGCTTTACTTCCGACTGGCACAGAGTTGCAAATACCTTCTCTGCTTTAGAATCTGAAAGATGCCATGTCTGCATTCTCGTATTTTAGATGGAAATTTATTATGTATTTTATACATGGTTTCACCAACAAGCCTACCTCTACTGTGGCATAATACTGATATAGTTCTTCAAAATAGCGTTTGTCAGTGCAATCATAAGCATTAGTCGGGATTTGCACCATGACTGTGAATATGCCCATCGATATCGAGCCAAAATCTCACCCTCTGAAAAATCAACGCTATATCTTTTTCCTATTTCTAGGTAAACCTAAGGATAATCGTAACCATAAGAAACCTCCTGGAATAGGCATCCGCAACCAACCTGCCACAAAAACCAGGAAACCCTTTTGAAAAGACATGAGAATATGAATTTTCAAGGCCATCTATTTCTCTAGATCAAGATCTAACGGTATAAAAATGGTACAAATCATTTTTGTAGACACGTGGGTAGGTTAGGCGTCAAAATAACGTGACACCCAACTTGGGCTGTTGCGCTAAAAAAGAAAAGAAAAAAAAAGGAGGGGATGGGGGGTTAAAAACATAACCTTCCTTCGGAACTCTCCTATCAATCCTAAAATCAAAGCTATCATTTGGTAGTTTTGGCATAAGCCCATTGCCTCAAATGCCAAAAGGTGGAAATTAGACACGACGTACTCTAATCTTTGTGAGAGATGTCTATTGAAGATGCAGATCTCTTTTTAAAGATTGCTCTGGTATGAGTTTTCTCCTATTGAATTTCAAATTCCAGGGCTCTCTTCTATATCTTTCGGAAGATTCTCTTTTCTTCTTTTCCCTTGAAAACCTTTCGAGGCAGGGGTTTTTTAATCCTAGTAGTAATGATTGTACTAGCCCATTGTATGGGTCCCATGACCTATTGGTCTCCGTGAACGTTAAAAAAACTATTCTATTCTATTCTATTTTCTTTTTCTTCTTCTTTTTTTTTTTGAAGGTAAGGTTGCTGCTTTTATTGATATAAAAGTTACATACATACATCGTATTGTCTAGTATTATAGACTTCCCTCTACATCTTCTCCGAGTGGATACTACAGGAGTGGAAGCCAATTTCCTAGACTCAAAAGGCCCTCATAGCCAAATGGAAGAATTATAACATGACAAGTACAATAGAAAATAGGTACAAAACTGCCCCAAATAGAAGCAGCTCTTCTCCCATGCATCCACTACACTTGCCTTCAAAAAACCCGGCCCTATGTTTAGAAATATAAGTACATGCGTTGTGCTGCAGGCAACCTGAGCTGAAGTGGAGATAAAGCATGGATACAATACTCGGCCAAATGTTAACACTCGATGAAGCCCACCCCGAAATCAACAGCTGCATTGTTGCAGAACGCAACGACAAAACTGCCTCTGAATATTAACATCTGTACCTAGCCCTTATGCATCTAACCCAACTGGATCTTGTCAAAACCATTGGGCCAAGAATGGGATGGTCCAAGAGTACTCCCCCTCTGGTACCCCATGGCTTTATCAGAACTACTACTGAAATAACCTACAAACAAACAAAGCATCCCTTGGCTGGGACAAAGGAGCACGGGCCAAACTGGTGCCCAACAACAACTTTCAGAATAAGAGAAGCCTCCACTCATGTCCAAGAGAAAAGACCAGGCAATTATTGCAATCTCCTATAGATCACAGATTGGTACTGCCCAATGGCCATATTCCAAGCCACAAAGCACACTCCGAATATTGTTCATCAGAATAGCGATCAAGGAGGTACAAATCTAAGCTATTTTCAACTCGCTTCCTTATGAGAATGGACTTCAAACAAAGGACTATCAAAAGGCCTATAGTGACCTCCCACTCACCTCTTCTTATGCATGATACAATACTATAGGGTGTCTTTCCATTTAGAGATGTTCACGTACAAGCAATGAAGTGCCCTCCTACGGATATTCATGTATGAGGCTCTCCATAAATGGATAAGAGAGCAACCTTCTTCTCGCATATACAAATACTATAGCTGCAAAGGCCATTATTGATCTCCAGTTGATGTTCCCATGCTATACTGCCCATCTTATTTGAGAAGCTAGAACCTTAAGAAGCCATCCAAAAGATGCAAATTTGACATATCAATTCTCGGTTCAATGTAGAGGGAGCAAACTATATGGACTGGAAAGTTATTAGGATTCTCTTTTCCAAACACCTAACGGATTGGAGAATTTAGCTTTTACTCTGGAGGATGTAGAAGGGCCAGAATGCCCTAATTTTTTAGCAGGAGATAGTTTGGTCACACACGGTCATCTGGCAAACTAAATGTAATATCAGATGGATTCAAGAGGTTTTCTCTATCCACTAATTAATATCTCTCTTATTTACATGCAGAAAATGTTGTGGTCCTATTCAAGAGGTTTAAATGGGAGTGGGTCAACCTTCTCATAAATGCTATGTGGTTAGAACGATTCGAAACAGATTCAGGAGTTTACCATAGTGACCATTGCAGATGAGAGTGTGCTTGCACTCAAAATTATGATGCTCGAAGAGGTCTGGTGTGTGATGCAATTGATAGAGCTTGCAAGTACAACCCGACGAAAGCCAAGATTTGTGGTTGTATCTACTGTTTTTTCATTAATCAAAGCCACCGAAACGGATCGCAGAGGGTGGAAGGAATTAAAAGTCTACTGATTTTCCAAAAATATCTCATCTTAACTTATATGATATGCAAAGGAAAAACTCCTACTTCTATTACAGTCATTTGCTTGGTTTTTATCTTTGGAATGTTGCACTCCCCTTATAAAAAAAAGTTAGGTTTGTAGGGTTACACTTCCCCTCTACCAAAAAAGTTTTTGTACTTCATATGTCCTCATATGTACCCTTTTGTACAAACCTTATATGTTAATACAATACTACCTTCAATTGGGGGTGGCTTTGGGCGAGAGCTAATGGCATGTTGAAAATGCTAAAAATGACAACAACAAGAAATTTGTAGAACTTTTCCACAAAAAAGTTGATGATCATCCAGAGAATCAAGGAGACATTTCGTGTTGAAATGGTACTTGGAAACCATTGTTATTGCAATAACCTCATCTAGTTAACGGAGATACTTTGCAACTCTTATTAGTCATGGCCAATCATCGAAACTTGCCAATTATTAGCATGTTACTGCCTTCCTGAAAGCAATTATTAGGAACCAAATTGGAAGTAATATCAATTCTAATGTCCATTAAAGACCAATTGATCATGGGTTTGGTAGCTTTGTTTTGGTACGTGCTTCTTCTATATTTCAATTTTCTTTGTATATAAGAATGGCAGTTTACTGCCCATTCCCAGGGAGGAATCCCTGCCGACGCGCGGAGGCAGGGATGACTCCCTGGGAATGGGCAGTAAACTGCCATTCTTATAACGTGGATGCAATTTGGGTTGCATTCTGCACCTTGGAGCTCCAAAATCAGAGGTAAAATCTCCAGAATCAGGGGTAGAAACCGCGGGATGGGAGGTAGGTGGTGAGAATCGAAGGTAAATCTTCAAGAATGTTGAGTAACTTCAAGAACGGCTGCAGCTGTTAGATTAGTAGGAGTTCCGAAAAAGAAACTTAGCCAGATGGCGAAATGCCATTGGCGGATATGGCAGAATGCAACCTAAGTTGCATTTACGTATCCCGTAATGGAAAGACATAATAAAACTAACTACCCATCTAGCTATTGCAACCACGATATCAAGCATCCATCTATCATTTAGTATATGCTAACCATGTAAAATCAGGGTAATAGCAATTCAACTGCGTCCACCAATCACGCTTTGCCACATAAACCTTTTCTTTTTCAGAAATGTAGAAAAAAAAAAATTCATGGGACGTGAAGGCACTCAAAAATTGGACATCATATCAACTACTTTTCCAACTAAAGACCTTTGTCTGGCATCATCGATATAGGACTTGCCTTTACAAAGTCCCATGCTTTTCAAAATTCCATCATAACCGTGCATTCGCTTGAATTCATAGCATATTTTCCACGACAGAAGCCTCTATGACATATGAAAAATTGTTAGTGGAAATCACCCTTAATTTAGCAACTGTCAAATACGACGTGCTCCTCCTGGTTGTTTTCAAACGTCCCGACTTTGATCCGCCATCGCTGCTCGTTCGAATTTCAAACGGTTGAAGACCATGCTTGTGGAGGTTAGGGTTTCATTTTTTTGTTTTCTCTCATGTCTTTCTTTTGGATCCTCCACTATTATCTATAAATTTCTACCAATGCGGTGCACTAGCCATACAAACTACAGATCCTTGTGATATTTCCACAAGAAGACACATAAGGTCCTCTACAGTATTCTTGGTTTGGAATTCATTGCTCATCTGAATTTATTAAATTGAATGATAATACTTGTCATATAAGGCTGCTATTACTGTCATAACTTGTTTCTCATTTTGCTGAAAACCTTCTGATCCCTTTATCTCCAATCGAACTTCTTTTTCTTTTGCCTATGTATTTTTCAAAAATATGTCATACAGAGGCTTCAAAGGAAAATAACATTGCTGGGATTGGAAAATTGGCTGCATCCATATATTTATGATGCCCATAGAATTCTTTATGAATCCTCATGCGACATAGGTATGTTTCTATTTCCTTAAGGTCTACAATCTCACTGGACGTTAAAGATGCTCCCCTTCTCCCATGCTGTTTCTCATCCAGAGTTTAGTTTTGGCTGCATGCCCATGTCATACGTGCATAGTACCTATACTTTGAGACAGTGTTCCTTTTCAAGCAACCTTAATCCCATCTTTTGGCTCTTTTGACAAGAGCATTTTCTACTCTGTTCGGAACTTTCCATTAAATTCTTTGTTCTGGACTATAACCTCATTTGGCAGCTTTATCACTGAATGAGTTTGTCATCCTTAGCAAACTAAGTTTATGCCAATTTCCAAGTATTGTCTATCAGGATTTGTGCGGCATTGGGCTGCTACATTGATAAGTCAAACATCTTACTTTCTGAATGTTTTTATCTAATTGAGAGGTATAATAGCACATGAAATCAAGCTATTTGAATGGGAAGACCACTGTTAGGAGGAGAACCTAGGAACTACTTAATTTTGCTAGTTTACTTGTTTGCTATTTTTTTTATATCGGAATCATTGCATTATATTAGCTACAGTGGACTTTAATTCATATTGATTCACCTGAACAGAATGGGCTACAAGCCAACCTCTTATTTTCTTTCTGAATATCCTTAGATCGAAATTACTGGCAGATTTTTGATCAGTGATTGTTAATATCAAATGTTAAATGCACATGTAAAAAAGGGTTATGCAACCACCTTTAATAACTTTATCGTGGATATATTACATGCATAAGGTAAATCTGATCTATTCTGCTTTTGCATGCAGGAAAAGGTTCCTACTTCTTGCAGAGAAACAGGGATAAATGATGAATGAAGCTAGAAGGATCTCTAGAGGGATCTGCTGACAGCAAATAAATGTGTTTTCCTTGAGAAAGATTTAGTATTCTCAAAACATAATGTCCATGCTTAAGTCATACAGCAGAGAAAAATCAAACGGGCTAAGAGGACTGAAAGATGTGATAGATTCAGAGCAGATAGAACATTCAATGTTCTTATCAGAATTTAATCATCCTTCGTCTATTTTGGACAAAAATATGCTTAGAAAAGACAGAAGGACCATCTCCAGTGGCAGAGCTGTAGTTGCAGAGCATGAAGCAAATGCCTTAGAAAGTGAAGAGTATCAAAGTCATGAAAGATGCGGAAGAATCAAATATCCAGTGGAAACTTGTGTTAAATCTTTAGCAGAAAGGGTTTTTGAACTTAAAAATCTTACGTCTAAAATGGTTCAAGATCTGAAGGCTGGAAGCAGGTGTTCAACAGCTCAAAGTACAGCATCTAAGAATAGAATAAACCTTGGATGTAGTCCAATTCAATTATATTGCTCTCATGGCAAGAAGATTGGTTGCATATTCTTTAAAGATGAGCGATTCTACTATCAGAATCTGACGGATGAATGCAGAACGAAGAATGAAGATTGTGATACATGTCCTGCACTACAGGTGCAATGCATGAGAAGAAAACGAGTTAGAAACTATTGCAGGAAAAACTTTCACTTCAGAAGGAAACTTATCAGAACTTCTAATGCTAATAGTCTAGAATGCAGGAACAGAGTAAACAGACTAAGAAAAATTCTATGGAGGCACAAGGTAAATTCTAGATTGAATGCCCTGGAAAAGCATTTAGAAGAACTCCTAAAGTCCTTGAAATCATTAGAGTTGAAAAGATAGTCCAAGTGATCCAAAATCTTAAACATGTTGCAGTGTCCACATCATTCGGACAAGAAAAGTGTTATCTAAACGGGAACGGGAAATGCTGAGGTTGAGCAACCTCTTTGCTCTCTGGTTTTCGTTTTCGATTGCAGAATGCACCACCTAGTTTTGATTTTCCAATGAAGTGAAACTAGGTTTACCATCTGTTAACTTCCCTCAACCTTACAATTTTTAATTCAAACTTTTCTCAACCTTACAATTTTTAATTGAAACTTTTAGGACATTACAAAATGCTTCATGTTGTGTGCATCTCATCCCAACACAAAATACAAGATAATATAAGCATCATAAATAAAATATCGGAAATAAAAAACACATTTATAGTATAGCTCATGATGCAAATAATATAATTCACAAGCACATCATATGATGATAAGAGTCTCAGTTGATCAAAAACATGTTCAGGAAATGGTCCATTGGGTTGCTCGAGTTTGGCAGTGTAGAGATTGGATGAATAATGTCCCACAACTATGTGGGTTGATGCTAACATGGTCATCCTCTACTTCTTTGGGCCTTTTCCAATTATATTGGCTTCTAGCTAGCACGGTCCTCCTCTACTTCTTTGGGTCCTTTTCCACTTATGCTGGCTTCTCTCACTGCCACAATATGGAACTATTGGATTGAGTGCAGATTAATGCTACCTACGAGCGCAATTGCACCATCGTCTAACTTACACTCTGTACACTAAAATGGATACAAATGTAGTATAATGTTTGTTCCAACATTAGCCATACGTTGCCACTCAATATGCATTCAAAAAATGGCATTGAAATCTCCATCTAACACTATGGGGGCTCATTCCAAGCATTGGGCATATTAGGAATTCGATGCATAATAAACATGTGAACAAGCGAGGCATAAGCATGATTACAATGAGATATCATTGATGATCCAATGGCTCTTGCTCTCACGTTGTTTTGGCCTTGTGTTCTTAGTCTATACTATGTTGTATCTCTTTGGACCGATTACTTATTTACGTTAGATTCACCATCAACTGGTGAAGCATTTACCATGACAAAGTAGTAAGGACTTGCTTAAGTGAGCTAGAAAGTAGACAAAAGTGAAGGCTAACGACCTATTTAACGCCAGAAAATTCAATGCAAACAAGGATAAACTATTGAGACAACAACACACAAGCTCTTTTGGCGCGGGGTTCCTTATGGATCATATCATGGCAACATGTAATCAGCGCGTGCATAAATCAATCGGTCTCGTGAGGTCTAATGTGATGCATCATGAGTTTATACCTGGTTGAAGAGAACATTCAAAGCAACACCGAGATAACTTTATAAGTGCGCTTTTAAATCATCCTACAAGGGAATTGCACTGAATCAAGATAATCTAACTCGTTGATGAAATAGCAATAACTAAGCTGTCGAACCAAATCATTGGTCACAAACCTTTTGTGAAGTATCTAATGAGGCTAGAAAAGTGGCTTATGGAGGCCATTCATAGCTTTCAGCATGATTACAAAACAGTCATTGAATCTTTCACTTCAATACTTGCAAGGTGACTTGGATTTACACCCAATCCAAAGTACGTATAAAGTAGGGTTTGTATTTAATATGACTTTCCGTCTCGTCTAGTTTATAGGAAAACCCTGATGGCCTACAGAACAACAATCTTTAGACCCCTTTAACTTACCAATGCAGGGATGCCTGTATGAGTGTCTGAAAATAATCTGGAACTTGAAGATGAATTATTTACAACTGCAAGAGATTCCTGACTTTCAGCAAAATCGAGTTGGAACGACGAACTGCAGGGTATTACAGTCTACCTACATGTGGAACCTCGGTGGAGCTGAAAGAATCACTTGATATAATAGACATTGCTGATGACTTGGTGGCCACCAAAGATAACTTGCTGATAACTTTATAACTTCTATCTTCTCCAGAGCTTCAATATGATAAATCTCGATACTGCTGGTTTATAATTTTGAAATGCCTGTTGGTCACTGGTAAATAACTTGTTTTTGAACTTGCCACAATATTAAGAGTCTGGTAAAATGAATAAAGAATGATGCTTTAGATATGAGACTTTTCTTTCAAGTCCTTTAATGTATCGAACAAAACGTATGGCTGGTAAGATTAAGGCAATGCCTAAATTCCTTTGGACTAATGAACTCCCTAGTTTCACTGACAGGCAAGACAACTAGGGAAATGTAAGTTTTAACTCTTCCTGTCTAGTTTATGAACTCCCTCTTTGTTTTAACTAGTGAGAGGTTTTAGATTGACGACTATCAGCTGGGACGGAAGCTTCTCACAGAAATAATCTGAGAATATGCAGCAAGACACAATGAGTAATCTGGCACTTCCATCCAATGCGCTTAAATCCATATTGAGGACCCTGATGGTCTAGACGGCCTTGGATTTCTATTAGGACCTCAAGTTTTGTGAGAAAACCAGACGGAACCGAATGGTTTTGGGGACTAATATTCATGTGCTTCTTACAGGAGTTGAACTGGAAGCTGTGCCAAGGGATCTGTATAACATCATTCTTGCTCTATTTTGTGTTTCATTGAAGGCGTTCTGTAATTTTTCACTTGAAGTGTTTAGGATATGCTGATTCCATCATTACATTTGTCTGGAATTGGCATTTAATGCAAATCAGATAAATCTCGTTTATTTAAAGGCCTGCTCTCAGTCATCTTGTTACCCTCCCCAATTTGCAAAGGAAGTCCAATCCCCCACCAACTTTGACACAAAGCTCAGCTATTAGAAAACTAAGAGTGTTTACTTAACTCAACTTGATTATTTATATCTTTTGAGGTCTATTTTTTTCAGATGTCGAGTTTTAAGTTTCTGTGTATCAATTTACTCCAAAATTCTTAAAGGGTGAAATATGCAGTGATGAGAGTCTCTCGACTTTGCAGGGTAGCAAGGAAAATAAAGACACACAGCTTAGATCTGATTACACAGTGCATCAGTATATCTACAGCCAGACTTATCACTATCAGCAATTTACATGCAAGAGAGACTAGAAGATGCAACAAACCTGGAATTCCAGTTGTGGGAAGCCTTCTGAATGGCATGCTATGAAAAGATTTCAAAATTTCCTTAACCTCGACAAATATCAGTCTTGACAGCAAAAGTGCCGCAGCTAATGCTGATGATATAAGCATTGCAAAAACATAGTTCCACCCTTTTTGAGAAAGAAAGCCTGTCAATAGAGGCCCAATGGCAGCTCCAATAGAACCTGTTCCATCAATTATGGCTGTGACAGTCGCAAGGGCCCTGGAATTTCCAGATAATGAACTGTGTGTTCCTAAGTCTGCAGAAACTGCAGTAGTTATAAGGGCATATGGTCCATTTATGAACAATCCCAGCACTGTCATCAGTATGGCATTAGAGGCTGAAGAGATACTTCCATACAGACGGTAAAGTATCAATGCAGGAATGGATAGATACAGAAATACAGCTGCTGTTGTAGCACTAGCATCCAGATTGTCAGAAATGTAACCAGCGATAATGCCTCCTACAATTCCGCCTACATCAAAGAGGGTCGATAAACGTCCCGATGCCTCATCAGAAAGACAGGTCCCTCCAATCTCTGTGGAAATGTCAACAATTAGAATATGAAAACAGAAGAATCCTATGATGTCAATCACTTTGTGTCTTATCACAGTAATAGAAAGTGTTTGAACAATTGGAACCAACTCATTGGGCTCACAAAGTATTTAGAGATAGTTAGATACTTCATGACAAGAAAATCACATAGAAGATAAATAAATGAGGAAAAAGAATTATTTGCAACAGCCTTGAAAATACTGACTTCAGATTTACTCTACGTGGGATCACTAACACTTTCTGCTCTAGATGGTTGACAATTAGACAGGAACAAGAGGTCAAAACAGATACATTATTTCATTTAAAATGGTGGAAATTTTACCAACTTCAATTACTAGTAAGCAGCAGTTCCAATTAGAAATAGCACATAGATTCAATATAGCGTCTCTTTCCTCTAAATAGAAACTATGATAATAGAACTAATCACTGCAGGTTCAATTGTACGGATCCTACTGTTATGGACATCCAACATCTTACAAGACAGCCAGGAATAACGACCTATAAATTTTCTCTTTGTAACTAGAGAAGAATATAAAGAACCTCATAAGTTACACATGCCGATAAAATTCTTCCCATAATTAGAGAACAATATAAATAATAAGTTACACATGCATGTGAAATATACAGAATCAGTAGCATAAGTGAACTTACGAGTATGCCTAAGATAAAATGGAAGCCAGTATAAGAAGGTATAAGCCACCAACTTTGAGAAGAATAGGCAAAATGCAAATGGAGCAACACCAGGTATAAAGCAAGCCTCCACAAAAGAAATTGCTGTCTCATGGTGCGGACCAACCAACATTTGAGAAATAACAGGCTCGTTTCTTGTCTGAATAACTGCAATCTCATCCACTACTTTATTAATAACCTCAAATGGAACTTTCTCTTCTGGGATAGCATTTAAATCCTCTTCTTCATCAAAACTTCTATTCCGGAATACAGGATCCTTATTGGTTAGCTCTATTGAGTTATCGAAATTGTTCCCCGCAACGTCAGAAGGTTTGACCGCAAGGAAAAGGTATACAACAATGCTTCCACTAATAATAAGAATACCTGGAACGATGAATGACCAACCCCAACCATATTGCAGAACACTTGTAGCAAGAAGAGAGCCTATGATGTTGCCAACGGAAGTGTGGCTATTCCAAATTCCCATTATGAGACCTCTTCTTCCCTTGTCAAACCAATTTGCAACAACTGATACCACAGAAGGCCAGCCTGTAGCTTGACACATGCCAGAAAGGACCTGAACAATTATAAAGTACTCAAAGACATGAATGTTCCACCAATAAGCCATACCAAATAAGCACAAAAGGATTCCACTACAGAACATCCCTGCTGTTAAGAACAGCCTAAGATCAGTTCTATCTCCAATGTGCCCTGCAATAAACATACCAACTGCATAGGAAGCCAGAAATGCGACATCTACCTCTCCAAGCAAGCTTTTGCCAAGTCTACCTTCAAAAGGCGCCCAGCCTGTATTAGAGGAATTGTTGGTTATCCTTAAATGACTACCAAAGCTTCCAAAAGACAAGAAATGCTGGGTTGTATTTGAGCATGTCCTCAATTCCTCAGCAGTAAGGACACTTTTCACAATACTGATTGGCTTTCTAGAAGCATGAAAATATGCATAACTTATAAAAGTGATGAAAAGAACTGAAGCTCTATATTGACTAAATGTGAAATTATTGTTTCTCCAAGTTATCAATGCCCTGATACCTGGTGGAGCAGATCTGGATGGCATGCTTGATTCTGCAGGATCCATTTTGCAGGGCGTAATAACATTACAAGAATTGCATTCATGGGAGCAGGGATACGCAAGATCCAATTTCTGAGGGATCAAAATAGGTCAAGGCATTGCAATATACAACCTGCAGGCCGGATTGTCTCTTTGCTTCCGTCAATTTATGTAGAAATAAAAACGCAGTCGCGCGGAAGGTCCTGCTCAAAAATTTTCTTTGGCCAAGAGACCATGACGTGGCACATTGAGACTATCGTGGCTTGTTATCGCCTACGTGGCCTTCCACGTCAACTAAAAAGAACTATTGAGACCGGCAGCATTAATCTCTTTTATGTCCTATGGATACTCCCATGTGGTATGATATAAGAAGTACTCTGCATATATCTATTAAGTTTCCAAAATGTTGTTTTGGTATGGTGTTACATAAGGTTTGCTAAGGTTTCCAAGTGTATTCGTATGCGATTTTAGTATAAGTCTGATGTCAGCATATGGGTTTCGCTGCTTCAATGGTCTTTAGGGTTTAGTTTCAAAATTTTAGTTTTTAGAAGGCCAGTCGTGGCTATGCCTTCGCTCAAGTCATTTGGAGAGGATGGCGTAGAGGGCGATCGAGCTAAGGGCGGCCGATGGAGCCGCGGCGGCGAGGCGGCATGGTCTTGGTGGATGTGAGGCGAGGCGGCATGGCCTTGGTCGACGAGGCGTGCTTTTCGGATTTCGAAGCATGGTAGTGTTGGGGGTTTGCAAGCATGGTAGATCTGGCCCAGGGTTTTGAAGCAATAAGTTGCGGCAAAAGGACATATAGGGGCGAATCTCATGCGGAATCACGAGGCAAAGGCTATGGCATCGGTCGAGCTTCTTGTTGTGGAGGGGAGATTTGGGATTTTTTCTTCAGCCAAAAGCGTTTTCGATTTCCACCATAGGCAAGAAGTAGGATTTTGTTCTGTACGTGTTTGTGTGGCAGTGACAGTTCCTGGCATTTTGAGGTTCATTTTGAGGTTTTACGGCGCCGCTTTTTGGGCGGGGGTTCAACTCCCTTCGTTTTGTTCTTTGTTTTTCTCGTTGTTGTGGGCGATGATGACAAACCCCGCAAGGGAACCTCACTTATCGGTGCATAGCAGCCCATTGTTCAAAGCCAGAATGGTGTCTTTGCGGTGGCATGTCTTGTGATGGGGACGGTTGTCTTTGAGTATTCTTTGGATACCACATATGGTGCTTTAACTGTATGCTTGCAAAACAGGTGTACTTGTTTGTTATTTGTGTATGTGTGTGTTTGTTATTTGCAGATTATTGTGCACTTTGTGAAGGGAGTTACGCTTGGGCTTGCATGTACATGGCTCCACTGTAAAGCTTTCTGGAAGTGACATTGTTGTGCACAATATTGATTTGTAGGACACACGTTGGTTTAACTGTATGTTTGCAGAACAGGTTCAATTCTGTTGTACTTGTGTGTATGTACATAGTTGACTTCAATTGAATACATCCTCATCCACCTTAGGGTGACGTGGAAATGGGGTTTTGACCCCATCTTGACTTAGATTGGAGGGCTCTGGTTTAGGGACAGGGCATATCATTGGGAATATGCCCCTTTTCGATGGTCAGGATTAGGGATTATAGAGGATTAGCGATTATCTATTGTATCAGTATGTTCATGTATAAGATCCGCTTCTTTTATCAAATTTGGAAAGGACAATCATCATATGGCCTCCAATTTTTTGCAAAATTCGGCCTCTTGAGAATAGCAGAGTTTGGTCAAATTAATGCACAAAAACATAGAAATTTGGGAATGTAATTGCAGAGTGCCCACAAAAACAAATAGATTTGGCTAGGGTGTAATAACAAGTCTTCCAAAAGCTTACCATCAATTGCAAATTGGCCATTACATCAGAGCAAGACCTAGATTGCATGATTACTGCATAAATCCTTTGTTTGTTTTCTTGAAACAGAGCGCCAGTTTCAAAGCATGTCAAGACTAGTCCGGTTGTAACTCATCCCCACGACTGTTTCGTGGAGGATATTAATGTATTTCACCCTCTGCCCTTTTTGTGAAATTTGCGCTAAAATGCTGGTTATTGTTGGCATAGGGTTGTGATGCTTAAATTTTAAGATCATTGTGAAGGGTACCATCACTCTAGCATCCAGTGCATGGATAGGGCTTCAAAAAAGTCTTCTTTCATGCAGTTAACGAAACTCTTCTCTAGTTTAAGTTGTAGCTTCTGCTTTTTGAAGATAAGGTCAGGCGCGACTATTTTTTATTAAAACCTTTTTTCCCCTCCAAAATTTTGTAAAAAGCATTCGCCAATATAATTGTACAAACACTGGGGAGTGGTTCACAGTGAAAGTGTTATAAGAATCTGGCAAAGTTATGTAAATTATTAGTTCCGGATATTGCCTAGTAATATATAGGCAAGGTAATTGTCCTAAGAGAGAAATTTGTCCAATTAATATCTATACAATCATTGTGATATTTATGGAAGGGGTTGAGATGCTATCACCTGGAGAAGATAATGGGGTCGTGACTAAGAACTCCAATGAAAGAGGGAACCATCGATTATGCAGATTACAAAAAGAGAAGTGACCGATCTTAGGGTTTGTGTGTGTGTGCGCGCGCGTGCGCGTGCGTGTATGCGTGCGTGTTTTTTTTAACTCCAACAACCTAACCTCGAGTGTCACATTATCTAAAAGCCTAGTCTATCCACATGTCTTGAAACATGACTTGGCCTTTTATTACACCATTGGATCTTAATCTACATCAATGGACGGTTGGGAAAAATAATAATTTTGTGGCTGTCCGAGAATGTCACAGTCCTGCCATCTCCTTGGGCTTTTGCGTAGACAATTCTTTCCCATTTCGCCTAAATCAGTTCTTTGTTCGTGCTTCTTCTTCTCTATCTTTTGGTCAGTTTTCCTTCTTATTGCCTTGGCCAGTTCAGGTTCGGAGTCATCCACGTTCGGCTTCCATTTGTAGCGGCTTCTGCTATTGGCCATCTGCTATTTAGGGTTTTCTTGCTTGTATTTTGGATTGCCTCAAATCGGCTTGCTTTTTCTTCGGTCGTTTCTTATAATGTGGTTGTGTGCCCCATTCAGATTTTTCCATTTTTAGTTTCTAGTAATCGACCATATCTCCTTCTGTAGCTACTCGTAATGGGCGGCACAAAGTCGTGGCATTTTGTGGAATCTATTTTATTTGGGCATCTTGGTCTGTAGATTTCCCAGCAAAAAAGGCAGTCCAACATCAACCATCAAAGTGCAGACCAGTCATTTTGCATCGAACAGCTTTCTGTTTCTGTCACAAGATGTTTTTTCTTTATAGCATTTACTCTGTTCTTCCATTCAATGTTTTGCTCTTCTAGATGGGTTTTTCTGTCAAGAAATATTTGCTTCTTTATCTTCTGCACTTCATCATTTATTGCCTTCTGCATTGATAAATACTCTCCCGCTTGCTTTCCTACATACTCGAAGCTATTGCCATAACCAATAGCTGTAGCTGAGCTTTAAATACAAAACTTGATTTATTCTTGGGGCTTCTTCTAAAGAAGGAGAAGCATGAAGAACAGAAAATGCTATAGTTCAAAAAAAATGACAGCTTCAACAAGGTATTATCTTCTATCACCCAACATTTATAATTGGAGTTGCCATATCCAAATAACTTGGGCAAGTGGGGACCTAGCTTCTATATTGCAGAGTAAAAGGACCAGAGTCTCAGCCTGCCACCATCCCTCCAGGTCGTCTAAAGAAAAGGATGGAGCATTACAAAGGCAAAACATTCTTTCTACAATCTCACTGGCCTTTTTTGAATCATGGTGAATTTTGTATGATTATCGTGGCCGTGGCACTATTTGTTCGGTCCTTGGTTATAGTCTTATTGGAGTAGTTACTTTGAATGGAGCAGTTTTATGTATCTATGTTCCGTATCCAGAGAGAAAAGATGGAAGGGAGAAATCATAAGCAGTGGAGAACTATGACCATTATGGACAACAAGGGCTTAGCAATGAAGTCACCAGATTCTTCAAATAAATGTAGCATCATGGTTTTAAGCTAGATGCAGTAAGTTTCGTGAATATCTTGAGTGCCTACAGATGTGCTGAAGTAATATTATCTACTCAATGCTATAGCATGGTTGTTGCTCATGGCTTTGTCCATTTCCCTCTTGGGGATCTTGTGGGTCTTGTTCTTTGAAATGTGACAAGTATGGTATGACCATACCACACACTCCACCAATTCTCTCCTTTGAGGATCAGCAGGATTTTCTCTCCACTTCTCCTCCAGCAGTCGGAGCACTGCTCCTTCAAGTTGCCCCTCTTCTGCCTCCCAATAGGTTCTCAATATTGAATCTAGAATCCATGATGCAACTCCTTCCCATCAGGCATAGTGGTGATAATATCAAAGAGTGCCATCCCTAACTATATTGGACAATCCTCATCATCAGGCCTTACTAGAAAGTATCCTTCCTTGATGTTCTCGAAAGGATCCCACTCAAGAAGATCCAACCACTGCGGCTTTGAGGCCTTATTTCCCACAAACCACTTGGAGCTATTGTTGGGATCCAAGCCAACTTTCTTTGATGTGCTTGCTCTATGATAACCCTCCCACCTAGACTCCGGCAAGAAACTCTCTTAGCCCCCCCCCCCCCCCCCGACATAGTTGTTCTGTTTCTAAGCATGTCACAACTTTCTCCCAGTAATTGATTAGGGAGTCCATGTGATTTTTCTTGTGGGACGAGGAGTGCTTTCCCTTTCAAACATCCTCCCAGTGTGTTATGTAATCCTAGATGCCCTTCACTAGTTGGCTAGAGTCTTTAATGGCCTTGAAAGGAGGAAGTGGTTTTGCATCCCCGTAGGAGGAAGAACTTCACCCTTAGGCCCCTTTTGCCACATTTCGATTCCTTGCATAGGCATCCACAACTTATCACCTGGCCTCCACTTATATTGCATGATTGATATTCGATCCCTCACCCAAAACTTAAACTGAAGTGGCTTTTATGTGGCCTGTCAACTGATCCTTACCATCCAATAAGTATTCCTTGACAAAGGATTTCCAATCTACAACCTCATCGATCAAGAAGGCCATTGAATTAGGGTCAATGAAGCTCGTAAACACATCCATTAGTTCAGGGAGACTTGTCACATTCTCTCTCTTGAGCTTGGTAGAGAAAGTCCCGAACAATGTATCTATATCATCATGTGTATACCCAACCATCATGAACTCCACCTTCACAATCTTGAATAATCCTACTCCCGTCAAGTATGACATTGCCCCAAATATGCATCTATTCTTTTTTTCTTTCCAGTATTATCCAGCTGAACACATAGCTCCTCTGACAGTTGTTTTTCATGTATTGGGAACTCATTCCAAGTCCTTATTTCTTTCGACACTTCGGATCTGAGCTCCTTTATCTACCTTTGGTAAGCAAGCCCATCAAAGCATAAAAAATGGGGGCTGAGGGGGAATACCTTCTCCCTTCTATAGATCCTCTCTCTATTGTTCTCAAGCACTTGAAAATAGAACTCACTTGGAAATTCGGATCATCCCTCCAAAGATCAAGCACAAAATGCCCATAGGTGCAAGTGCCATGTTCATGGGTTAAGACACATGCCAAGCTACTTTCATCTGAAAAGTGTCTTGACAACGCTTGGGCAAAGGATCTAGCTTTGGCAAGAAAATCTTGTATTGGTCCATCTTGTCATGAATCAGACACAAATATCTGTCATGCTGCATCTGGAAAAATGTTCTCCACTGCCAATACAGTTGTATACATGATATTTGGTCTGATTTATGATCTGCAAATTGCTCCCTGATAGCCATCCTTTCTTTTTTCGTTGCAGTTGATGCAAGTGTATCCTTCAGTTCAATGCAAGTGTTGCACTTTAAGAATAGCATTTATTGCAAGACATACACATCTGAAAAGTGAGTTTCCTATAGCCTGTTGAAAGATGACTGAGAAAGAGACTAACTACCAGGAGTTTTAGAATGGAGTTGACCTCTTTAAGGCACTCTTTCTGGATATAATGTTGTGGCAACACTCTTTGCACCACTCGTACACCGATCGTTCACCTTGGACTTATGGGGCATATATCAGGACATGTATCTCACAAAACTCTTGAAGACTGCATGGCCCTCAAAGAGTTCGCTCTAGGTTTCAAAGTCAGTGCATTACCATGCTAGAATAGTCTATGTCCTCTTCTGATTTGCTCCCAATATCTGTAAAATGATATCTTGCTCAAGCTGAGAATCCATCTTAATGCTCTCATACATACCCTCAGGCCCTTCAATTGATAAAGTAATATTTCTATGACATCATCATAGCAGGAATTAATACACGAGTAGATTATGTTAATTATGTCTTTGTGAAGCTGTCCAATGTATTGAGACCGTATTTCAACAAGGTCATCCACACTATACTGAACTGTGCAATCGAGGTTGCAACACCCTTGTCCTCTGACTGCTTCTAGGTTTTCTTTAGTTGTCATACTTTCCATCCTCTAGAAGCACCTCTCACTTCTAGCCCTTTTAGGCATCTTTGGCTACTTTTTATGAAACACATAGCACCTCTTCCTTGTAATCAATGGATGCTCATCCATCCCCAAGTCTTCCACATGGCCTAGGTTCAGCCCCAGGGTATCTTCTTGAGATGGGGCTTCTAGGTTCTTCCCATCCTTGTGTGTGATATGTCTAATTTGCCATCTTAGTTGAACTTGAGACCCGAGCAACCTAGAGCATACAATGCAGCCACAGTATGTCCCTTGGGATGTGATTGTATCAACTTGGATGAGAAGCTTTCCAATGCTAACACCCAAATGGTCATCCCCAAGCCTCTGATGATTATCAGATGGATCCGCTGCAGTTATGATGCCCTCTGCAAAGGCCGTCCTGGTACACGGGTGCACCAATAAGCAATCTATCTTCCTCCATTGGATATTAGGACATTGTTTCACAATTGCCTTGCTTGTCTCGATTCATTTTGAGTCGTGCCCTACATGAAAGAAGATTCCAAACATTAAACATTTAACATTTAAACTAACATTAAACATTTAACATACAACATTCATTAACGTTAAACATTTAACATAAAACCATATTTGACATATACAAAGAAATTAAACCATAGCACTATCATTTTACATTTTACATTTTACATTTTACATAGTTCTAAGGGTGCTTTCTCATGGACGGACGGACCTGGATGAGGTCAGACCCAGGTCCAAAAGTAATCGTCTGGATTACTTTCCAAATGAGGTTCTTAACCTCAGCCACTCAGGTTCTTAACTTATGGGAACATTGGAATAGCAGACCAGACCTTCAGGAAACCTGGAGGTTTTCTGCCCATGGGAAAGCACCTTAATAGGCTATCTCCAAGCGCCTTGCCCAGTTATAAAGATACATCTGAAAATGAGGCTAGTCTACGATTTGCTCAAGTTTACCTTCATCTTGCGAGTCTCACAACAGGATTCCAAATTATCAAGATGTTTCTGGAGACCATCTGAATTTTCAGAGATAAGCACAACATCGTCAGCATAAAGCAACAACTAGAAAACATAGTATTCTAAACAAGCACCTGCGTGCCCTCTTACTCTCAACCACTCTTCTAACTCATCAATGTAGAGTTCAAAGAGGGTTGGAGAGAGTGGACAACCTTGTTGAACTCCAATTATGCTTTGAACCTTCGCTCGTACTTGAGCTGATAGTGTTGCAATAACCTCCTCATACAATCTAGCAACTGCTCCTCTAAGAGAAGAAGGAATCCCAAGGCGTTCCATGCGTGCATGATGACCTTCTTGAGGCATTGTATCAAATGTCTTCGAGAAGTCTATAAATGCCAAGTAAAGAGTTATTCTTGGCTTCCTTGCCTGCTCTATAAGCAATCTCAAGATAAGCAATTTTGCTTTCCAACAATCCACCTAATAATTTAGAAAAAATGTGTCCAACCATGATAGTGCGATAATGTTTTACATCACATTTGTCCCCTGACTTATAAATCAGAATAGCCCTGCATTCTTTCCAAGAATTAGGCAATCCCAACTGAACTACGTCATTTAACTAGCTGGTAACTACTTGGATGAGTTCCTTACCACCCCATTTTATCAATTCAATAAGCATGCCATCAAGATCAAATGCTTTACCATTACTCATCTTCTTCAACTGACAATGTACATCTTCACAAGAAAATAAATCTTCTGTGACATCTAATATAGGCATGCGATCTGAATTCTTAACATAATACAAAGATCTCACCAAATTAAATAAAGCATCCAAATCAACTCTGCTCTGATCAGGCTTATGCAATAGGCTTTTCCAAAAAAGCTTAGGTTTTGTTTGGAACAGAGAACCCATCATAGCTTGTCTTCTTTTAAAGAACAAATGCTTCTTACCTCTAATTAGATTCTTAAACCATTTGGGTTTAAAACGGAAATTCTTTGGAAGGCGAGCACGAGCATCACGACATTCTTCATCCCACCAACCATTGCACGGTCGTCCAGGAATTCGTTTTTTGGTGCATCCAAAAGTGGAGCGAGCTGCACAAAGCAATATGTCAGAAAGCAAAGTTGAATTCTTTTCTAGCATACCAGTCCATTTCGCGGCCTCAAGAAGCTTACTAACTTTCTTCTTGTAATCTGCACTCAAATTAAAGTCTAATTTGAGTGTAGGCACAAAAATATCTGATTGTTTTGTTTTTTTTGCAAAACTAAGTTCAATTCAAAAAGTAAGCCTACATGGTCTGACTCTGGAACTTTATCAAGCACTTCAAATGATTTGATGATATTAGATGTTGTTGGAGCCAAGAGGTAATCCACCGTACTTTCACCAAGATGAGAAAAGCATGTAAATCTATCTGATTTTTTGAACCTGCTTATACCATTCAAGATTTTTAGTCCACATGTTGTGCCAAAATCTATCAAAAAGGCACCCATGGTATTACTGATCTTATCAACTGATTGCCTCTTGTATGTCTCATCTACTGCTCTATAAGTCTCATATCATCCAAATTCTCAAAAAAGACTGATTGCAATCCTTTACTACAACAACAGTCACCTCTCCCTTATCCTGTAAATAGTGGAGCATATTAGACATAGTGGGCGATGGGCGATGGGCGCGAATACAGGCAAGGCGATAGACGTGCCTGTCAACAGGAAATGCGTATCACCAGGTATTTGATCTTTTTGTTAACTTAAACTGCAAACTGTTTTTATTCTGGCCGGAGATCCTATCAGTAATGTGTAGAAAAGAGGGACATGAAATATTGAAAAAGGATGGGGCTAGGAGGGGGCTAGAAAGGTAGAACTATGAGTCAGCAGTCATGCTTATCATATTTTCAACAGAGGCATAGTACATGTTTCGATTGAATTGGATTCTTGTTATAGTGTTAATATAAGTGCTGGAGGACAGCAAGGCGATATAGTGTTATATATATACCACCTAGAGAATTTAATAGGAAGAAATAAGCATGGCGCGGCGATGGTTATACTGAGGCTTCTTATCTGCAACGAACAAGCTAGACATAGACAGAAGCGGGAAGGATTTGAAATAACGAGATTGGAGATCACCGAAGAAAAATTCCCGTTTACGGAGACACATGGCGGTAGTATAGGCCATCCACGACGACATAGCGTAGCCATATAGACGAGCATGAGAGGGGTTAGCTGGGAAACACTAATATAGCATTAAATAGATGAAGGGTACGATAATTAATGAGGAGGCAAACAGAGATAGCCGTTAAGAACTATACCTGCAGGCCTACAAAAAAGGCACGGTACGATCTGGCATAAAATATCGACAGTGAATATGTCGTATTAACTACACCGAATACGAATAAATGATGGCGGCCTTCAGACACGACAGGATAAAGACAGTAGTGCATGAAACGTAACAAGGGAAACGCGGGAAAAGTGGACGAAAACCCTAAAACCGTTCAATATATAAATAGCCGGGTATCTTTTGTCTTTCTAGGGTTCTAATTTAGTTCACAGGAAGAAGCACCTGTAAGAAGACGAAAAATCTCGCAAACAGTGCGATCAGAACAGGATGGATAAGGGAAAGAGAGCGCTGGAGGCGCGTGAAGATACAGACCGGGCAGCAAGGAAGAGAATCTGAGGTAATCCAGGGAACCTCACAGTGCCATATAATCCAGAGTTAGAAGATCTGAATCCCTGATGCATCTGTGAGGCGGATTGCGTCTGTCTAGATAAAGGTCTCACCTCATGCCTAAATTGTGGCCGAGTACATTGTCTATTCTGTGACAGGATTCACCACGCTCAGGGGATGAAAGATCATGGATACAAACTGAACCTGTTAAATTATTACGAGGTTCTGGCTGATCGGAATGATACATTGAGGAGGCGGGACAAGGAAAGGGTAATGTCTTGTTTTCAGGTGCTGCAAATGCACGCGACGATCCAGAAATCAGAAAGCTATAAGCATGATTTGGTGATAGGTGACTTCGGGAAAATCTGTGTGCACTGCTGTGAAAAGAATCCACTGGAGTATACTTGTCGGGCATTAGTAGCCAGGAATACAGAGAAAAAAAAAAGGATGGAGAAACATCAGCAAGAAAAGGAAGAATTAGCAGAGCAAATGAAGAAAGAAGCTTGAAATGAAAACTGCAGAAGGCGGAAAACAGGTATCGAACAACGGGGGGACGCCTGATCTTGTCTGCTCCAGACTGCTGCTGATATACCTCTGTGATCTAGTGGTTCTGTTTTATATGCCTTGCCTTATTCGCTTTGCTTTGTTTATGTTTATGCTTTGTTTAAGTTTTTGCTCTTAGTTTTTTACTCCTAGTACCAAGTTCTAGTCCAATTTTGATCATATGGCTCTAGAATCTTAACACCCTCATACTCTATACTATGATTTTGCAAAAATTTTCATCTATTAACTCAGCTGTGATTGCACCGGGAAATGGAACCGGGAAGAAGGCACTGTAATTATATTGACAATGAAATAGAATACCGGGAAGTTCTTTTGGTCTCCAAAAGTGTTCTTGCATTTTGTTTGGATAATTAAACAGCAACAACATTTAGACGAAAAACAATATAGGTGAAGGCAGGCAAAGAGCAGTCGGGAGATTGATAGACAAATGGGGAACACAGGGAAAAATGCAGGAAGCAGTCAGGGAATGCAACAAATATAGGGTTACAAGCAACAAGGAGGACCAAACAGAAAGTTAACAAGACAATACACAACGAGAAAACAACAACGAAAAAAGGATGGTGGACAATAAGGGCCCGGGACGAGAACACGCACAAGACGAAGGCAAAAAAGGGAACGGGATTCAGAGATACATGGAAAATGTTTGGGTCGAAAATGTACAGAAAAGCTGCGGGTCAGAGAGATTCAACCTCCGCCGCACACCAGTATAGCGAGGGCCAGACCCACCAACTGGTTAAGTGTACCAACACAAAACCCAAATCATGAGTAACAGAGGATCGCAAGATCCAAAGAGTAAAAGGTGGACGGAATAAGATACGGGACAGAGAGGCTCAGCCTCTGCCGTACACCAGGATAGCGAGGGCTAGACCCACCAACTGGTAAATCTGGACCACTATAAACTCGACAAATCGCAAAAGTTGTGTAAAAAGCATGTTGCGAGACTGTAAAGAGTATAAAGCGGACGGAAAAGCTACGGGACAGAGAGGTTCCAGCGAGGGGACAAAAAAACCCACCAACTATACACTCAAAATACAGGGAGTAACAGCAAAATACAACGAAAGGGACGGCCCTGAGACGCGGGACCAAATATCTGGGCCAAGGAAGCTGCGACCTTTCAACTAACTCCTCGGAACACTACTAAAAGACATAAAGACAACTATCGAATCCCATAACAGCGCGGGAGGAGAGCACTCATAGTCAAATCATCATAGAGAGATACCCGCAGGGCGAAACGAAAATAAATGATGGGGGCGGAATAATTAAGGGTGGACCATCCCAATATTCGAATTCAAACTGGGATTAACGGTGAAAATTTTTGAATTAGAGGACCGTTTAGTAACACAATATATAGACTCAACAGAGTAAGGATACCAACCCCTCCCCACAGATTTGGTAGCGGCTACTCAGGCACAGCAGCAATCCACAGCACTCCGCAAGAACTCAAGGGCTATGGCGGAAAGCAGCAGTCATAGCCAGCAAAGGAAAACAGAAATGGCAAGGATGCCAGCAAGTCAGCAAGACCTCAAAGATTTTCTCGCTCAGATGGATAAGCAGTTGGAGTCTACGATCCCTCGTATGGATGCTCTCAACACACTGGCTGAAACGGTCAACCGTAATACGGTGGCCATCTCCAGTATGGACGTGAGGATAGAGGGGGTGGAAAAGACAAGCGAAGCAGGATGAACGAAATTGAGGAGGAAAAAGCCAAGATCTGGAAAAGGTTGGTTGAATTAGAAAAAGGAAATGTTGAATTGGATGCATGGGAATCATTTGATAGAATAAAGCCGCATATCATGGAGTATGAGGAACAGAATAGAATTAAGCATGACGTTAGGCTGATAGGGGTAGCAGAGAAACCTAACGAGGACACATATCGAGTTACTGCAGAGGTGATAGAGACGGTGTTCAAGGAGCATCGGAGCGTCATTGTCAAAGCAGTACGGTCAGGACAATGGAGGGGGCGGGCGAGGCACATAAATCTGACTCTCAGAGACCTGACAGCCAAGGAGAGAATATTGCGCACGGGGTCCAGGCTGAGAAATGGGATCATAGTACAGGAAGCTCTAACAATCATGCAACGACAAGGATTACACAGGGAACTAGCCAAAGCCAGGGAACTGAATCAGGCAGGAATACAGGCAGGGGTCAAGAATGGCAAGGTGTTCCTACACAAAAGGACACGAGAATTCGCAGGGCCGGGACAAGGACAGAAGGAGGGGATATCGGAACCAGGGAAAGCGACGGATGTGGGGAAAGAGAACATCAATCCACTGAGGATACCAACACAAGGGCAGGAAAACAGGACATCAGGAGGGGCAGCAACAGCAATAGCTCTCGAGGTGAGCCAACACAGAGAGGGAGAAGGAAACGAAAAAGGGGAAGGCGTAAACCGAGGACCCTCGGGCGGGAGCATGGGCACAACCCCGGAAGGACCAGGGGACGACCGAGAAGAATGGTGAACGAGGCAGAACAAACAGAAACCCCGAGAGGGCAACCTCGAGGGAGGAGATGCTGAAGATATGGTACTGGAATTGCACTAGATACCCATGGGATGACGGAGAGAGGCTTGAGGGAGCACACAGCTGTGACATAATATGCCTAGTGGAAACATGGGAACACAACATAAAGAGGCTACCGGAGGAGGAGGGCTATCAGCTATTCACCTGTTGGAAAGATAAGAATTTTAAAGTAAGAAGAGGGAGTGCAGGCCTAGCCTGCTATGTCAAGGAAAATGTAGCAAATGGTACATGTATTTTACATTCGGATGTCAATAAGAGATACATGGTACTTAGTATTCAATTACAAAATAAAAAAGATCTAATATTGATCATAGCGTATTACCCACCGAGTAGTGACAAACTAGAACTGTTAGAATTAGGGGAGACCATGATGAAGTGGAAGGAACAGGGACCAATGATGATACTAATAGGGGATCTAAATGCCAGGACAGGCCAGGAGCAAGCGCAATATACAAGCATAGATGAAACAAATGGACAATGGATTCAAACAGCAAGATCACAAGAATGGAACAGACGAACTGAAGACAAGGCAGAAATCAATGCTAGGGGGGAACTGTTGCTCGAGGTGTGCACGGCCACAGGGGCCATCATAGCCAATGGGGTACAGAGGTGGACAAGATTGGGGGAGTTCACGAGCCAGAACGCACATGGGAGAAGTATAGTAGATTACGTAATACTGAATGAGCATGCAACAGACACAGTATCAGAAATTGTGGCCCTAGAATGGCCAATTGGGAGGAGGGAAAGTCACAGGCCCATGCAGCTGACAATTACAGTGGGGGAACAACTGAAAAATGAAGAGCAGCAGACAAGAGAGACAGGGGAAAGCTGAAAATACATTTCCAGAACAAACACGCAGACACGGTTGCACAATCAATCAGAGAAGAAATGGGAAAATGGAAGTGGGATGAGCACAGGGCAGATGAGAATGGAGATGTGCTCAATGACATAACAGTGAAAGTGGCATTAGAAATTTTCGGGAAAAGAAGGAAGGGAAAGGAAAACAATGCCTTCAAGGCCTCAATCTGGTACGACGATGAATGCAGGGAACAGAAAAGGAAAGTCAAGGCACTCAGAGGCAAGGAAACATATCAGAATGAAAGAACGACATATCTGAAGTTACTGAAAGCAAAGAGAAATAAGAATCTGATGCAACACCAATGGGGACTGGCCAAGCTAATCAAAAAACAACCCCGCAAATTCTGGGGTGGATTTAAAGAAAAAAAACAAGAGAATAGGGGAAGTGAAAACACCCAAGGTAACATTGGAACAGCCGGATGGGAGAATTATCTTGAAAAATTATATAAGACAGGGGCATCTCCAGCACCAATACCTGAACTGCAGATGATGGACCGACCGTGTTTCAATGTACAGGAAGTAATGATAGCGCTGAATGGGATGGCCAATAACAAAGCCCCAGACCTATATGGATTAACTGTGGAAGTACTAAAATGTGCAGATAGCATGGTAGGGAAACAAGTGACAGATATATTCAATGGTATAATACACACAGGGCTCCCGGACAGATGGGCGTACAACAGGGTCATACCCCTACACAAAGGGGGGAGTAAACAGGAACCTAGAAACTACAGGACAATAATGGTAAGCTCCATTTTCGCAAAGTGGTACGGGAAGGTCCTAGACAATAAATTAAAGCAATGGGCAGAGGCAGGGAATTTGAGAGCACAGTGGGGGCGGGCTTGGCACAGAACACTCAACAACAATGACCATCTAGTAACCATCCGGATACTAATAGAGCATAATAGAGGCCACGGAAAGAAAGTGATATCTTTTTTGTGGACTTGAGAAAAGCTTTTGACACGTACCAAGGGAAAAAGCTCATACTGAGAGGCTCATAGACATGCGAGCACCGAGAGACATGGTAGGGGCAATTGCAAGATTATACTATAATGTATATGCAAAAATAGAAGAAGAAGGAAAGGCAATAAACTGCGACACGGGAGTCAAACAGGGATGTCCTTTATCCCCAACATTGTTTGGAATATACATAGATGCCCTATAGGATTTCATAGCAGAACAGCAAGGGGACGTGGACGCCCCTATACTTGGGGGAACCAAGGTACCTATCATGTTATATGCCGATGATTTGGGTATGATGGCCACAAAGAACAAGGGAATGCACAGGTTGCTGAAACTACTAGAGATCTTCTGTGAAAAGACAAAATGACAAAGGAATCTTACACAAACCAAAATAGTCTTTTTTGGTAACAGGAACAACCACAAGCCGTTCAAATATCTAGGGACAGAATTAGAAGAAGCAACAGAGTACAAATACCTAGGGTATGATACACACGGCATAGGGAAATGGGCGAAAGGGGCATATGCTAGATTCCAAGCAGCCATAGGGAGCTACTACAACATGAAAAACTTCTGCAATAGAAACAGAATAATAGACTGGGAAATCAAATGCTACCTATTCAAATAAGTGATGGTCGTCACAACGCACTATATATGGGGCGGAAGCTTGGGGACCGGGGCTAACAGACAAGAAATGGGAAAAACAAGAAGGTATTTTCAGACAGCTGCATAAACAGGAATTCAAACTAAGAGCAAACACACCACTGACAGCCATAGTATACGAGACAGGTCAGAAACCTATGGAAGTGAGAGCATGGGAAAGGACCATCAGATACATCATAAGAAATAATGCAGGCGGGAAGTCAGAGAAGTTAGCGAGCATCGCAATCAACGAATCAGCAAAGTCACACATCACCACGAGCAGCGGATGGTTTAGGGATGTAGCAATATGGACCAGAGAAATGGGGATGAATCTGAGCGAACTGATCGATGAAGGCCAATGGAATGAGGATTGGGCAAGCAAAGCTACGCGAGCATGGTTGCAAAAGCACACATGACCTAAAACACTCTGGCTTATGACAGTCTTCAATCCAGAGCGGATGATAGGGCAACAGATGTACCAAGATAACATGCTTGAAAAACGGAGAAGAGACATCTTAGCAAAATTTAGGATGGGGTGCCATGATCTGAGAATTGAAAAGGACAGGTGGAGGAAAATAGAAAAACAGGACAGATTATGCGGAATCTGTGACAGAATGGAAGTGGAGGACGAAAACCACATGCTCAATGAGTGTCCAACATACAGAGACATCAGGGAAAAGTACAGAAAAGTAAGATGGGGACAACCAGTACATGCCATGATGGCAAGGACAGAAACAATGAGAGATCTGGCAGATGCAATACGAGAGATGCTGAACAGACACCGGGAAGCACACGAACAAAAAGGGCTTACGATATGAGTCGCTCAAGAGGCGAATCACAGATGCCCATTAAATGTACAGCTTAAAGCTGTTTGATATAGACGCATACCTGCACGGCCTAGATGCCAGAACAAAGTAGGGTGCCGGCATTAATAGAAAAAAGTGAGCCTTCAGGAAAGGCTACAATAAAACAGCGTGATGAGCTAGTAGCCCCCGTCAGGGAGCTCGCCCATGCTACACAAGTCCAGGGGCCTCAGGGCACAAGGGACAATAATGTATTCTATTCTATTCTATTCTAAATACATCACATCTAAGCTCAAATCATGAAGTGGATTCTTTTTGTCAAATCCGACATGCTCATATACTTTCATGTTCATAGGTGCAAAGTAACATTCTGCAATGTAAATCGTTGAATTATTAAAGCAAATTTGCAGCCACATAAATTGTTTACGTTCATGCTTTTTGAAAACTTGCATGAGTTGCTTGTATTCATGCCTGATGTATGCGGCTAAACCCCCAAACCCCCTTCCTGCATTTGCTTGTTTAGATTCCAAACCGAATCTATAAGGCAATACGCCAAATCCAAAAGACGTGTTTGGTATCATCTGTGCGTGGCTTGGTTGGTGTGGCTGATTTGGAAGCGGCGGCGGTTGTGGATCTTTCAGGGGATTCAGCAGCCTGCAGCCTCTCTGATTCCGCGACTCAGGTACAAGCTATTTCAAAGCTTTCTGGTGTTCCCGGGATTAGTAGAGCGGAAGTTTGCCATTTGGCGGAACTTCTTGGGTGTTGTAGATGGTGATGGTCGGTTTGTACAGCAGTAGAGTTGCAGTTTTTCTGTGAGTTTGTTGTGGAGTGTCGAGGTATCGCTGTCTCTTTGGGGCAGTTCTCCTTCTTCCTCACTTGCTTTGTAACATCAATATCAAGTCTGCTTTATTCCACATCTATTTTGCAGCCTGACTTTTCGCGTGGTTAATGCCATGAACGTTCCAATCAAGGCCAGAACTCCCTATTTTCTTAATCTCTTTGTAACCTCTGCCTTGCCATTTTGAACTAAATATGCCACAAAACCATTATCTCTAGCTTCCTTGACCTTAGTCCATTCTTTCTTCCTAGCTTCCAATTGTACAGGACTTAAGTCCAGATCAATCCATATTTTATGGCCTTTAAGGGAAGCCCTTTTCTATAATACCTTATTTCTTGCTTCTTCATCCTCAAATTTGACAAGAATCGGCTTATTATGATTGCCTAGTCTTCCAAGAGTTTTTGCAAACACAAATTTTGGAGCATAAAAGTGCATTACATCTTTGAAGAAATGTTCAATTACCTGCTCCATATTCTCCGATTCATGTTCTTCAATGCCAGATATTTTGAGATTACGAGCCCGAGATTTTTGATCCATGGACTCCGCTGAAATTTTCTTCTGGTGCATCTCCATTGCGAGTTTGATAGTATCTGCAACAAGCTCTGCCAATTTAATCTCCAGATTTGCAATGATATGCTGTAAATTCACATCATAAGTGGCATCCTCTCATTTAGATTAGAGCTTCCTTTAATTCTACATTCTGGGCAGTCAAGGCTTTTTTCTGCGTAACAACCTCCTCTACTAGATTTCGCAATTGACTCATTTCGTCCTTCAAATCCTGCATCAAAGCCACTAAACATATTGAATCCCCTTTATATTCAATGGGATCCCCTTTGATAGGGGTCCCAACTGTTTTTTTCTTCCCCATTGAAGAGGGGCCGAATTTGGAAAATCTATGTTATCTCCTTGAAAACGGAACCAAAATAGCTGAAATTATGCCTTACAAAATATCTATTCTATTCTATTCTTAAAAAAATAAGCCCAAGCGTAACGATCCACTCAATCTTAAAGATGGCAAGATATATATTATCCTTGGAAAAAAAAACTATACATAACTTCATCCAAGACCTATACCTACCGGAGCGATCTGAAAATCATAAACTAATCCAGTATATCATCAAAATTTCGATTGTCTATATTCCATTAACAATATGCATGTAAGTGACAATCCTAAAATTGAACAAATCAGCAAACATTACCGAGGTAAAGCAATACTTTCAAAATGCCAATTTCTGTTATAAAACAATATTAACCCTTCATATACAACTTCCAAAGGTATTTTACAATTATATCAAGAAGGGGATGGACAAAGAAAAAAAGTCATTTACATCAAAACCAACAATAGTCACATTGACGAGCCAAACTATGAAAGATATAAACCTCATGGAATAGAATCATCAGAATAGAATCATCATAATATATTCATGTATGGCCAATCCAATGGACCAATTTAGAAACAACGTAATACACGTTTGGTTGAAATTACTAGAATTTTCTATTAGTTTTATATGATGTAAAAATGCGTCCGCCATCTATAAAGTGGCGCCGCTAAATTTCTTCGTGTTTCTCCAGCAACATCTCTGGCCTCATGTGGATAGATAGATAGATAGATAGATAGATAGCATTTTTACGTCATGCCACATTGGCAGCGTCCATGAGGACATATGACGGACCCCCAGAGACTTGAACACAAGATCTCTTAGTTGCTAACCCAATGGACTAGGCAATAAACCGAACAAGAAACCTCCCCAACATCCATTGTTTGCAAATATAGGTAGTGCCAAATCTGGAGATGTCATGTGGAGCGAATGGCGTCATGTAGAAATGTCACTTTTTTTACATCCTCTGTATATATGCCCATTCTAGAACATTCGTCAGAACAGATCTGTGAGGCTGGGTCACTCCACCCGCATGTCTTCTATAGAGTGGGCGGGCAAATTTCTATTCGAAGCCAGAGGCTACTTTGCAAGGGAAAGCCATCTACCTCCGCCATCTACAAAATGGCGAAGAATCATAGCATCTCTGGACTTTTTTTTTTTAAATGCATGGTTAGAATAATAGCTTCGACTCTGTATTTTTTTCTGTAGATGCTTGCCCATATCTCCAGCTCTGTATGTTTTCTGTAGATACCATGCCTAGATTAATGCAAAGAATGCTCCTACGGTGAAGAATCCATAGTTAGAAAGCATTCCATAACTAACCTAAGTGCTCTGCTCAAAACCCTAAAATTTTCTTGGGATTTCATCAGACCATGCTTGAGCTCATGTATTTTTTTTAATAGATTTGCCCAACTATGTAGCTTAGTTGCTTAAAGCATAGTGTATTCTTTCTGGAACAGAGCTCTGGCCGGCAGAACCTGCCGAAACATCCAGATGCCACATGTAAAATTCTTAATGGACGTAATTTTACCCAAGAGCAGTGTATGGGTTAAGGCAATCTCCAAGAGAATGGTATAAGTGCATGGACAATTACTTGCAAGAACAAGGATTTCAAAAATTAAAATATGATGGAAATTTGTATAGGTTCAGAAATGGAGAAGAATGGTGCATTATAGCATTATATGTGGATGATAATATCATGGTGGCAAAGGGCACAAAAACCTTGCTGAAATGCAAAGAGATTTTGAATAAAAGGTTTCAAATGTCTGACCTTGTGAGTTAAAAAGGTTCCTGGGGATTGAAGTGTTCAGAAATAGAGATAACGGAATTTTGGCTTTAAGCCAGCAAACTCATATCCAGAATATGTTGAGCAGATTTGGTATGATGGACTGCAATGTAGCAAGTATACCTATTGTACCTGGCCACAAGATTTCGAGGAAGATGTGTTCTCAAACAGTAGATGAGCAGAAACAAATGGAAAAAATACCATACAGATCATTAATAGGGTGTTTGTCTTATGTTGCAAATTGCACGAGACCTGACATTGCATTTGCTGTAAATCTTTTGAGTAGATACAATCATGACCCTGGCAGGGCACACTGGGTTGCAGCAAAAAGAATCTTGAGGTACTTAAAGGGTACAATGCATTATGGAATCATGTTCAATACATGTGAGTTAAATTTGAAAGCTTTTTGTGATGCTGACTGGGGTGGAGATCTTGATCAAAGAAGATCTACATCAGGATATGTGACAATACTAGGAGGTGCACCTATTGCTTGGAAGTGAACAAGGAAGTATTGCTTTATCAAGTGCTGAAGCAGAATACAATTCTGCCTCATTAGCAGTAAAGGAAATTGTATGGGAAAGACAACTCTTGAATGAACTTGGATTCAATTAGAAACTACCTACTGTGATGTACTGTGACAGCATTAGTTGCATAGCCATGTCAAAAAATCCTGTCCTACATGAAAGATCTAAGCATATAGAGATGGAGATTCATTTCTTGAGAGATATGGTGGAGAAGAATTATGTTCATTTGACATATATTAATACTAAAGAACAACAGGCTGATATATTCACCAAGGCGTTGCCAGTTGCAAGATTTGAGGAATTGAGAAAGTCATTGAACTGCTGCAACTCAGGAATATTACATGAAGGGGAGAATGATAAAGTATGATCATGTAATATTTCTGAAAGTCTTACAATATCTTGGGTCCTCAGATGCTAAAGCACAACTGCAGAAGTTCATATTCATATTGCTTAAAGTGATGCAGAAGCTCATGGTAAGATCAAACTGTTGCATGTTGTACATTAGGGTCGAAGGGGAGACATGCTACGTTTGAATCCTTAGTGAATTTAAAACTATAGGGTTATTTACCTTATAGTGTATATGGTGCAAGGTTGAGCCATTAAAATTGTAATGGTGCTATTATGGAAACCTGTTTTAAGATAAGCATGACCATGTCGGTCAAATGAGAAAAGAGCAATGCATTGTTGCAGGAGATCGGTCCGGCTTGTCGGCCGGACCCAAATGATAAACACAAGTAGAATTAACAGAGACGATGATAGCCTGAATGATTGTATCCGGAACCTGCTTATTGAATAATATACAGAGCTTGGGCTGTCGAAGGAAATTGAGTTTGTTGTGCTACAGTGTTTTCATCCTTCCCAAATGAACAGTGTTTTTCGATGCATTAAATCAATGGTTTGAATAAAATACAAGGTTAATTCATTAGTAGATGGTCACCATTGAAAGTCTATTGGTTACTTAACTAGAAACGAGAAGAAATTGTTCTTGATCATAAGTGTAGTTGTGAAGCATTTATATAGACAAATTCCTTCATTGGTATCAGAGCCAGATTAAATCATGTCTACTAGATTTGGTGCACATTTGCTAACATCTATTGAGGTTTTTAAAGGAGAAGGCGGATTTTAGATATGGAAGCAAAGTATCAAACAGGTTCTTGAAGTTGAAAAACTGTGGCACTTAGTAGGAAGGAAGGAAGGAAGGAAGGTACTTTTATCGTCCACGGAGACCAATCGGTCTATGGGACCCAATACAAAAACGCAGCAAGCGGATTACTGCCCGGGTTAAAAAACCCCCTCCCCGAAGGGTTTTCGAGGGAAAAACCGTGGCAGCAATCAGCCTGCTGACAAACTGTCCTAACATATAAAATGCAGAAACACCCAAATATATACAGTCAGGAGAAGAAAGTGATAGAAAAACATCCATTGTGGTGAGATCCAGGAATTCTATTGCAGGGGAGACAAGTGAAGAGTCTGTTGAAGGAGGAAAAAAAGATCAGGCTGCAGATACAAGGGGAACAACTAGCTCAGAAATTGATGAAGAGTTCAAAATAATGGAAGCATAATGGGATATTTTTGGAATTCAATTGGAAATTTATATCAAGCATAATTCTAACGATTTAGTTAAAAAGGAGGAAGCCACATCATCATATTCCACGTCAACTTTTGCAAAGTTTCGTGTTGCCCCCAAAGGGCAACATACTAACTATTGGTTTATGCTTGAGGACTAGGTCAAAGTTTGGAAGACCTTGGTCGGTAACATTAGTATCCTCAAAGCACTCAAGGTCAAGCTTCATCAGATTTACTACATTTGTGGGCAAATATTTGATGAAGACGTGTTCTAGAAGACGCCATGGTGCATGGTTTTAAGCCTTAGCCCTTTTCTCCATTTCCATATCCATATTTGGTTGTCATTCTACTATGCTCACCTTTACTACATATCCACCCTTGCACCCTCTTAGGCTGGCTTTTTTTCTCATTCCCATACCCAACCTTGTCCCTTGAACACCTATTTGCCATTCATTCACCCTTTGTGTATTTTTGACTAGCCATTTCCCTGTTTTTTCTATAAGAACCTTCGGGAGTATTCACCCCCATCATTTTTGCCTTTGTCACAACATTATTATTTTAGAATTTACCATCCTTGCAATTTTGCCACTATGATGTAGATGTTATTTCCCATGAGCATATACTTTTGCATTTTAAGCCATTATTACCCTTCTCATATCTTACTTCCATTATTGCCTACCTTGCCATATTATTTTATCACCGAGACCTTAACTTCATTTTGCCATGCTTCCATGTCCAAATTCTTTCATGGTTGAGCATTGAGACTATGGTTCAAAAAGAAGCTCCTATGATTAAGCGTAGACCCACACCCCATGGTAAAAAATCTTGAAGAGAGTGATTCCATAAAGTTGGCCTAGCTCCCACTTATTCCTTATGATAAAAACCATTGAACATTTTAAAGTCCGATAGTGGTTGGCATATTTTCATGGCCTTTATACAATGGTTAAGAGTTTAAAAAGATTTTTATATGGGAAATATGGTTCTATATGCGAAAAAATACATGAACAGTATCGCGAGGCACAGAGATCCGAAATTGGATATGGTGTTTGTTAATCTGCCAAGATTTGTAGGTTTGAATTGATGGGTGGATACATCCCGATCCCATACAGATGAACCTTGGTGCTGAGCTATCCCATAACATCATGCATCGGAAGTGCAGGGGCCAAATTGCTTTATGCGACAACTGATTTTATCCCTCGATCCCGTTGACATGAATTTTTTTCCCCCTTCCATATATTTTTTTGAGTCTACGTCACAACTATTTCTACAACATGTTTCCTAGCAACATAATTATATTATATGGAAGTGATATAAGCAGCACCATGCTTCAGAGCAAGACATATGTTAGCACACCATGTCTTTAGAATAGTTTAAAGTAATAAAAAACTTGGTTATAAAAACCAACTAAATGTGTAACATATCATAAATATCAACGTTTATATTATCAAAATATAGATGAACGGTCGAGATGCTTCAAAGATGAACGGACAAGATCGTGATCTCCGTCCTCACATTCTATTGGCTGAAACTGCTCTTATTTATTGTTCCAGAAATCAAAAGCGCTTTATGCTGTCGCCGAATTCAAGCCCACGACTTTATGACTTCCATCTCTGCGCCTTCCATCTCTGCGGCCATTGCGGCTTCCATCTCTTCTTCCATCTCTGCAACTTCCATTTCAGCCAGATCCAGCTCCGTTGCAGCCATTGCCTCATCTCCAGTTCGCCCAGATTCTTCAACCTCCAAAGCGTTTCAAAACAGGGAGCTTATCTGTCTTCAAAAGCTTGGCTGCCGAAGCCATCCATGGATCAAGAAATTCTGGGTGCAGGAGCAAATGCAGGTGGCTCTCGTTGCAATCTTTGCTTCAACTTGCAGCCTCATTCCACTGGAATGGTATGAATTTGTATCTTCTTCCCTTGATCACTATTATGAAAAATTCGTTTTCTATTATTTTGTGGATATGAGGAGACCAGAAGTGCAGGGGCTTGTAATGATCTCTATAATGCTGCAGAGCTATATCTGGCAAGTTTTGTTTCTAACTTCTACTCTGGCCTGGCCGCAAATGCCTGGGGCCGGCTCTGCCCGGCTCAAGGTTTTATCTACCTTTTATTTCTCACTCTTCTTCTTGATTCTGCCTATTTTTCGCTTCTTGTAGCTTCCAATCTGTTGTGGTCGACTTACCTCAGAAACACTTCTTCCTTAAAACAAAGAAACTACGTGTAGTTTCTAGCAAAATCAGACAAAATTCTATACGTAGCTTTTTAGTGTTTTTTTCATACAAACAATAGTTAAAAACTACATGTGGACCTTTTAGGTTTTATTAAGAACCATATGTCTATTTTAGAAAAAGCAACACTTGAAAACCACATCTACTTCTAAAAAACAACATGTAGACACACGTGTAATTCCTACGTGTAGATAATTTTGACAAAACTCTACGTGTAGACTTTTAACAAAAAAAACTACATGTATAAAGATTTGGCTAAAAACTACGCGTCGTTTCTAGCAAAATCGGACAAAAAACACCACGTAGTTTTTTGATGTTGTTTTTTAGTAAAAACCACACTAAAAAACAACATGTGGACTCAGTATTGGGGTGGTTGTGAGAGGAATCTAGACTTTCATTCAACACTCTTTCTTTACTATACCAGAACAACCTCTGCTTGCCACACTTACCCATGCTCAAGAGTTCTCCACTCTCCTATTGCGAGTGCCTCTACTCAGTCTGGGCCACTCTCCTTCGAGCTATCTCCTTCGAATTTTATGAAGGAAAGGGGCCTAGCGTGGGTGGAGGTCTCTATGATTAGTGAATCGAGAATGCATTCGAACTCTTCCATTACAGAGGACTAGGGTGCTTTGTCGACTCGCGAGTTGAGAAAGTTCCCGAAAGACAAATACAGAGGAATCCAGACTGTTCATCCAACACCCTCCCTTTACTATACTAGCCTCTGGTTGCCACACTTACCCATGCTCAAGAGTGCATTCTCCACTCTTGAGTTGCCGGTGCCTCTACCCAGTCTGGGCCACTCTCTTTCAAACCATCTCCTTCGAATTTTGCAATGGGAAGAGGCCTAGCCTAGGTGGAGGCCTATGCGATTAGCGACTCAAGGATGCATTCGAAGTCCGACTTACCTATACTACCAAATGTCATGAACTTACACAAAAACAAGGAAAATACGTGGAAAATACGCAAGAAATACAAAAGAAATATGCCAAGATCGGTAAAGAATCTGATATATGAACAAGAATCAAGAGTACAATGGCCCCAAAACAAGTAGGAACACAAGACAGATGCCTAGAAGGCTCAAGTCTGGCGTTGAACCGGCATGGTTCGATAAGAAGGAGGTGCCTCCTTATATATCTAGGGCAATGGTCAGGATTGCGCCACTCCAATGAATGAGATCTCGTCAAGTGTCGCGCATGCATGGAGGTTCTAGAATTTCTAGAACCTCCTGGAGATAGTCCTGCATATGAGGAAGACGTGAAAGAATGTCTTTAACAGTATTGGTAGTGCACTTGGCAAAGGTATGTGAGTTGCAATTAGAAGGTTGCAAATCCCAAATCCCAAATATTTATAGCAATTAACTGTTTCAAGGAGCTCACCTTCGTAATAGAATGTCGATGCCTTAGGAGACCCAAATGTCATTATTTTGGATTTGCTCAAGTTTACCTTCATCTTGCGAGTCTCACAACAGGATTCCAAATTATCAAGATGTTTCTGGAGACCATCTGAATTTTCAGAGATAAGCACAACATCGTCAGCATAAAGCAACAACTAGAAAACATAGTATTCTAAACAAGCACCTGCGTGCCCTCTTACTCTCAACCACTCTTCTAACTCATCAATGTAGAGTTCAAAGAGGGTTGGAGAGAGTGGACAACCTTGTTGAACTCCAATTGTGCTTTGAACCTTCGCTCGTACTTGAGCTGATAGTGTTGCAATAACCTTCTCATACAATCTAGCAACTGCTCCTCTAAGAGAAGAAGGAATCCCAAGGCGTTCCATGCGTGCATGACGACCTTCTTGAGGCATTGTATCAAATGTCTTCGAGAAGTCTATAAATGGCAAGTAAAGAGTTATTCTTGGCTTCCTTGCCTGCTCTATAAGCAATCTCAAGATAAGCAATTTTGCTTTCCAACAATCCACCTAATAATTTAGAAAAAATGTGTCCAACCATGATAGTGCGATAATGTTTTACATCACATTTGTCCCCTGACTTATAAATCAGAATAGCCCTGCATTCTTTCCAAGAATTAGGCAATCCCAACTGAACTACGTCATTTAACTAGCTGGTAACTACTTGGATGAGTTCCTTACCACCCCATTTTATCAATTCAATAAGTATGCCATCAAGATCAAATGCTTTACCATTACTCATCTTCTTCAACTGACAATAATGTACATCTTCACAAGAAAATAAATCTTCTATGACATCTAATATAGGCATGCGATCTGAATTCTTAACATAATACAAAGATCTCACCAAATTAAATAAAGCATCCAAATCAACTCTGCTCTGATCAGGCTTATGCAATAGGCTTTTCCAAAAAAGCTTAGGTTTTGTTTGGAACAGAGAACCCATCATAGCTTGTCTTCTTTTAAAGAACAAATGCTTCTTACCTCTAATTAGATTCTTAAACCATTTGGGTTTAAAAAGGAAATTCTTTGGAAGGCGAGCACGAGCATCACGACATTCTTCATCCCACCAACCATTGCACGGTCGTCCAGGAATTCTTTTTTTGGTGCATCCAAAAGTGGAGCGAGCTGCACAAAGCAATATGTCAGAAAGCAAAGTTGAATTCTTTTCTAGCATACCAGTCCATTTCGCGGCCTCAAGAAGCTTACTAACTTTCTTCTTGTAATCTGCACTCAAATTAAAGTCTAATTTGAGTGTAGGCACAAAAATATCTGATTGTTTTGTTTTTTTTGCAAAACTAAGTTCAATTCAAAAAGTAAGCCTACATGGTCTGACTCTGGAACTTTATCAAGCACTTCAAATGATTTGATGATATTAGATGTTGTTGGAGCCAAGAGGTAATCCACCGTACTTTCACCAAGATGAGAAAAGCATGTAAATCTATCTGATTTTTTGAACCTGCTTATACCATTCAAGATTTTTAGTCCACATGTTGTGCCAAAATCTATCAAAAAGGCACCCATGGTATTACTGATCTTATCAACTGATTGCCTCTTGTATGTCTCATCTACTGCTCTATAAGTCTCATATCATCCAAATTCTCAAAAAAGATTGATTGCAATCCTTTACTACAACAACAGTCACCTCTCCCTTATCCTGTAAATAGTGGAGCATATTAGACATAGTGGGCGATGGGCGATGGGCGCGAATACAGGCAAGGCGATAGACGTGCCTGTCAACAGGAAATGCGTATCACCAGGTATTTGATCTTTTTGTTAACTTAGACTGCAAACTGTTTTTATTCTGGCCGGAGATCCTATCAGTAATGTGTAGAAAAGAGGGACATGAAATATTGAAAAAGGATGGGGCTAGGAGGGGGCTAGAAAGGTAGAACTATGAGTCAGCAGTCATGCTTATCATATTTTCAACAGAGGCATAGTACATGTTTCGATTGAATTGGATTCTTGTTATAGTGTTAATATAAGTGCTGGAGGACAGCAAGATATACCACCTAGAGAATTTAATAGGAAGAAATAAGCATGGCGCGGCGATGGTTATACTGAGGCTTCTTATCTGCAACGAACAAGCTAGACACAGACAGAAGCGGGAAGGATTTGAAATAACGAGATTGGAGATCACCGAAGAAAAATTCCCGTTTACGGAGACACATGGCGGTAGTATAGGCCATCCACGACGACATAGCGTAGCCATATAGACGAGCATGAGAGGGGTTAGCTGGGAAACACTAATATAGCATTAAATAGATGAAGGGTACGATAATTAATGAGGAGGCAAACAGAGATAGCCGTTAAGAACTATACCTGCAGGCCTACAAAAAAGGCACGGTACGATCTGACATAAAATATCGGCAGTGAATATGTCGCATTAACTACACCGAATACGAATAAATGATGGCGGCCTTCAGACACGACAGGATAAAGACAGTAGTGCATGAAACGTAACAAGGGAAACGCGGGAAAAGTGGACGAAAACCCTAAAACCGTTCAATATATAAATAGCCGGGTATCTTTTGTCTTTCTAGGGTTCTAATTTAGTTCACAGGAAGAAGCGCCTGTAAGAAGACGAAAAATCTCGCAAACAGTGCGATCAGAACAGGATGGATAAGGGAAAGAGAGCGCTGGAGGCGCGTGAAGATACAGACCGGGCAGCAAGGAAGAGAATCTGAGGTAATCCAGGGAACCTCACAGTGCCATATAATCCAGAGTTAGAAGATCTGAATCCCTGATGCATCTGTGAGGCGGATTGCGTCTGTCTAGATAAAGGTCTCACCTCATGCCTAAATTGTGGCCGAGTACATTGTCTATTCTGTGACAGGATTCACCACGCTCAGGGGATGAAAGATCATGGATACAAACTGAACCTGTTAAATTATTACGGGGTTCTGGCTGATCGGAATGATACATTGAGGAGGCGGGACAAGGAAAGGGTAATGTCTTGTTTTCAGGTGCTGCAAATGCACGCGACGATCCAGAAAGCTATAAGCATGATTTGGTGATAGGTGACTTCGGGAAAATCTGTGTGCACTGCTGTGAAAAGAATCCACTGGAGTATACTTGTCGGGCATTAGTAGCCAGGAATACAGAGAAAATAAAAAAGGATGGAGAAACATCAAAAGAAAAGGAAGAATTAGCGAGCAAATGAAGAAAGAAGCTTGAAATGAAAACTGCAGAAGGCGGAAAACAGGTATCGAACAACGGGGGGACGCCTGATCTTGTCTGCTCCAGACTGCTGCTGATATACCTCTGTGATCTAGTGGTTCTGTTTTATATGCCTTGCCTTATTCGCTTTGCTTTGTTTATGTTTATGCTTTGTTTAAGTTTTCGCTCTTAGTTTTTTACTCCTAGTACCAAGTTCTAGTCCAATTTTGATCATATGGCTCTAGAATCTTAACACCCTCATACTCTATACTATGATTTTGCAAAAATTTTCATCTATTAACTCAGCTGTGATTGCACCGGGAAATGGAACCGGGAAGAAGGCACTGTAATTATACTGACAATGAAATAGAATACCGGGAAGTTCTTTTGGTCTCCAAAAGTGTTCTTGCATTTTGTTTGGATAATTAAACAGCAACAACATTTAGACGAAAAACAATATAGGTGAAGGCAGGCAAAGAGCAGTCGGGAGATTGATAGACAAATGGGGAACACAGGGAAAAATGCAGGAGGCAGTCAGGGAATGCAACAAATATAGGGTTACAAGCAACAAGGAGGACCAAACAGAAAGTTAACAAGACAATACACAACGAGAAAACAACAACGAAAAAAGGATGGTGGACAATAAGGGCCCGGGACGAGAACATAACAGAGAAAAGTCAAACAAGTACACAGATGAACAGTAAAGATACACGCACGAGACGAAGGCAGAAAAGGGAACGGGATTCAGAGATACATGGAAAATGTTCGGGTCGAAAATGTACAGAAAAGCTGCGGGTCAGAGAGATTCAACCTCCGCCGCACACCAGTATAGCGAGGGCCAGACCCACCAACTGGTTAAGTGTACCAACACAAAACCCAAATCATGAGTAACAGAGGATCACAAGATCCAAAGAGTAAAAGGTGGACGGAATAAGATACGGGACGAGAGGCTCAGCCTCCAGATACACCAGATAGCGAGGGCTAGACCCACCAACTGGTAAATCTGGACCACTATAAACTCGACAAATCGCAAAAGTTGTGTAAAAAGCATGTTGCGAGACTGTAAAGAGTATAAAGCGGACGGAAAAGCTACGGGACGAGAGGTTCCAAATGAGGGACAAAAAACACCAACTATACACTCAAAATACGAGGAGTAACAAAGAAAATACAACGAAAGGGGACGGCCCTGAGACGCGGGACCAAATATCTGGGCCAAGGAAGCTGCGACCTTTCAACTAACTCCTCGGAACACTACTAAAAGACATAAAGACAACTATCGAATCCCATAACAGCGCGGGAGGAGAGCACTCATAGTCAAATCATCATAGAGAGATACCCGCAGGGCGAAACGAAAATAAATGATGGGGGCGGAATAATTAAGGGTGGACCATCCCAATATTCGAATTCAAACTGGGATTAATAGTGAAAATTTTTGAATTAGAGGACCGTTTAGTAACACAATATATAGACTCGACAGAGTAAGGATACCAACCCCTCCCCACAGATTTGGTAGCGGCTACTCAGGCACAGCAGCAATCCACAGCACTCCGCAAGAACTCAAGGGCTATGGCGGAAAGCAGCAGTCATAGCCAGCAAAGGAAAACAGAAATGGCAAGGATGCCAGCAAGTCAGCAAGACCTCAAAGATTTTCTCACTCAGATGGATAAGCAGCTGGAGTCTAGGATCCCTCGTATGGATGCTCTCAACACACTGGCTGAAACGGTCAACCGTAATACGGTGGCCATCTCCAGTATGGACGTGAGGATAGAGGGGGTGGAAAAGACAAGCGAGGAGATGCAGCGCAGGATGAACGAAATTGAGGAGGAAAAAGCCAAGATCTGGAAAAGGTTGGTTGAATTAGAAAAAGGAAATGTTGAATTGGATGCATGGGAATCATTTGATAGAATAAAGCCGCATATCATGGAGTATGAGGAACAGAATAGAATTAAGCATGACGTTAGGCTGATAGGGGTAGCAGAGAAACCTAACGAGGACACATATCGAGTTACTGCAGAGGTGATAGAGACGGTCAGTGTTGGGGAAACTTTCAGACCTTGTCAGGAAAATTTCCTACAAGTCTTGAACCCATTCGGAATTTACAAAATAGAACCGGAAGCTCCCTGCTACTAATACTCAAAACCGGAAAGATATAAAATCCACATTTAATTTTTTTCTCTTTTCACAGCCTCATAAAGCATAATATATCTGATATAAACTATGTAAATTGCTATCAAATACATTAGGAGCAATCCTTATACAAGTCAATCAGGAGCATCCTTATACAAGTCAATCACAAATATGCACATAAGGTACATGCTGATTACAGATTACTCTACCAATAAAATGTCATGATTGGGGTGGTAAAGGTGGCAAATCATAAAAATCAGCAAATTTTTACAACCTTGGGCAGCAGATCGAAGCTTACCATTGGTTTTATAAAGAAAATTAATGAGATTGCCCATCAGCTTTACATCCACTGCAATAGCAATGAATCCAATATACCTCTTCATCTAGTCTCATCCTGCTCACTCTTGCCTTTTTCTCAGCAAATAACTTCATTCTATCCATCTACAACACATATTGAACTTTATAAGTAACTTAATAGCATGACATAAGTATAACAATAAAATTAACATTAACAAATGGTACATTAACCAAACATGGGCTCATTAACTGTTCTTAGCAGGTCTGCTATTGGATTTGGATCCGCAATGTTTCCAACTGCAGCTTCAAGATCAACTGTCTTACTCAAATAAGAGAAGAATTGATAGCTAACATATGTGAAATATACAGCTGGAATCATCAAGAATATATTTGAATTTTAGATGTGAAATAACTAATATACTTTGCAATCTCTCTGGGTCTCCTTTCATCAGCCTCGTGATCTACTTATTCATATCTTTCATATCGCTGAGAAAATATCATAACATAAGCACCTAACATATGGGAAATGTCTGCAAGGAGAGCTTCAGAGAAAATACCTTTCTATCTTCTGAGCCAGCAGTAAGCTGTTTCAACTCTGCCTTAGAAGATCATCTCCGTCTTTGCCTACGATTAGTGCACTTTAAACCTAGATATTTCAAAGCAAAAGCGTCAGATGCAATATGCTGCCAGACCCTGAAAAGATTTAGAAGAAATATATGAAAGGAAGGAACGAACTGGCGATGTCTGCTAGAACTATAACCCTGAAATTTTTTACAGGAAATATATAAAAAGAAAGAACGAACTTGGTATGTTTGTTTCGGATGTTAAGCAGAACTTGATGCTCCATTTGAAAAAAGTGGTGCGCAGGAGCAGAGTCGGATTCGTCTGCTGCTATTGATCGCGGAGAGAAGGGCATGGAATAAGGCTACAACCTCCGGCCATGAGTTTTCTGGGCGGGAAGGATCCGGAAGGCTCAAAAATTAGGGCGGGAGGGCTTCCGTGAGTCTGCCACATAGGCCGGATATTTGGCCAGGTTGGACGGCAGGGGAACACTCTCCCGGGGAACTTCCCCAACGTAGGAGACGATGTTCAAGGAGCATCGGAGCGTCATTGTCAAAGCAGTACGGTCAGGACAATGGCGGGAGAGAATATTGCGCACGGGGTCCAGGCTGAGAAATGGGATCATAGTACAGGAAGCTCTAACAATCATGCAACGACAAGGATTACACAGGGAACTAGCCAAAGCCAGGGAACTGAATCAGGCAGGAATACAGGCAGGGGTCAAGAATGGCAAGGTGTTCCTACACAAAAGGACACGAGAATTCGCAGGGCCGGGACAAGGACAGAAGGAGGGGATATCGGAACCAGGGAAAGCGACGGATGTGGGAAAAGAGAACATCAATCCACTGAGGATACTAACACAAGGGCAGGAAAACAGGACATCAGGAGGGGCAGCAACAGCAATAGCTCTCGAGGTGAGCCAACACAGAGAGGGAGAATGAAACGAAAAAGGGGAAGGCGTAAACCGAGGACCCTCAGGCGGGAGCATGGGCACAACCCCGGCCGCAAGGACCAGGGGACGACCGAGAAGAATGGTGAACGAGGCAGAACAAACAGAAACCCCGAGAGGGCAACCTCGAGGGAGGAGACGCTGAAGATATGGTACTGGAATTGCACTGGATACCCATGGGATGACGGAGAGAGGCTTGAGGGAGCACACAGCTGTGACATAATATGCCTAGTGGAAACATGGGAACACAACATAAAGAGGCTACTGGAGGAGGAGGGCTATCAGCTATTCACCTGTTGGAAAGATAAGAATTTTAAAGTAGGAAGAGGGAGTGCAGGCCTAGCCTGCTATGTCAAGGAAAATGTAGCAAATGGTACATGTATTTTACATTCGGATGTCAATAAGAGATACATGGTACTTAGTATTCAATTACAAAATAAAAAAGATCTAATATTGATCATAGCGTATTACCCACCGAGTAGTGACAAACTAGAACTGTTAGAATTAGGGGAGACCATGATGAAGTGGAAGGAACAGGGACCAATGATACTAATAGGGGATCTAAATGCCAGGACAGGCCAGGAGCAAGCGCAATATACAAGCATAGATGAAACAAATGGACAATGGATTCAAACAGCAAGATCACAAGAATGGAACAGACGAACTGGGACAAGGCAGAAATCAATGCTAGGGGGGAACTGCTGCTCGAGGTGTGCACGGCCATAGGGGCCATCATAGCCAATGGGGTACAGAGGTGGACAGGATCGGGGGAGTTCACGAGCCAGAACGCACATGGGAGAAGTATAGTAGATTACGTAATACTGAATGAGCATGCAACAGACACAGTATCAGAAATTGTGGCCCTAGAATGGCCAATTGGGAGGAGGGAAAGTCACAGGCCCATGCAGCTGACAATTACAGTGGGGGAACAACCGAAAAATGAAAAGCAGCAGAGAAAGGAGAGAGACAGGGGAAAGCTGAAAATACATTTCCAGAACAAACACGCAGACACGTTTGCACAATCAATCAGAGAAGAAATGGGAAAATGGAAGTGGGATGAGCACAGGGCAGATGAGAATGGAGATGTGCTCAATGACATAACAGTGAAAGTGGCATTAGAAATTTTCGGGAAAAGAAGGAAGGGAAAGGAAAACAATGCCTTCAAGGCCTCAATCTGGTACGACGATGAATGCAGGGAACAGAAAAGGAAAGTCAAGGCACTCAGAGGCAAGGAAACATATCAGAATGAAAGAGCGACATATCTGAAGTTACTGAAAGCAAAGAGAAATAAGAATCTGATGCAACACCAATGGGGACTGGCCAAGCTAATCAAAAAACAACCCCGCAAATTCTGGGGTGGATTTAAAGAAAAAAAACAAGAGAATAGGGGAAGTGAAAACACCCAAGGTAACATTGGAACAGCCGGATGGGAGAATTATCTTGAAAAATTATATAAGACAGGGGCATCTCCAGCACCAATACCTGAACTGCAGATGATGGACCGACCGTGTTTCAATGTACAGGAAGTAATGATAGCGCTGAATGGGATGGCCAATAACAAAGCCCCAGACCTATATGGATTAACTGTGGAAGTACTAAAATGTGCAAGGTAGGGAAACAAGTGACAGATATATTCAATGGTATAATACACACAGGGCTCCCGGACAGATGGGCGTACAACAGGGTCATACCCCTACACAAAGGGGGGAGTAAACAGGAACCTAGAAACTACAGGACAATAATGGTAAGCTCCATTTTCGCAAAGTGGTACGGGAAGGTCCTAGACAATAAATTAAAGCAATGGGCAGAGGCAGGGAATTTGAGAGCACAGGGGCAGGCAGGCTTCAGACCAGAACACTCAACAACAGACCATCTAGTAACCATCCGGATACTAATAGAGCATAATAGAGGCCACGGAAAGAAAGTGATATGCTGTTTTGTGGACTTCAGAAAAGCTTTTGACATGGTACCAAGGGAAAAGCTCATACAGAGGCTCATAGACATGCAGGCACCGAGAGACATGGTAGGGGCAATTGCAAGATTATACTATAATGTATATGCAAAAATAGAAGAAGAAGGAAAGGCAATAAACTGCGACACGGGAGTCAAACAGGGATGTCCTTTATCCCCAACATTGTTTGGAATATACATAGATGCCCTATAGGATTTCATAGCAGAACAGCAAGGGGACGTGGACGCCCCTATACTTGGGGGAACCAAGGTACCTATCATGTTATATGCCGATGATTTGGGTATGATGGCCACAAAGAACAAGGGAATGCACAGGTTGCTGAAACTACTAGAGATCTTCTGTGAAAAGACAGGGCTGACAGTGAATCTTACACAAACCAAAATAGTCTTTTTTGGTAACAGGAACAACCACAAGCCGTTCAAATATCTAGGGACAGAATTAGAAGAAGCAACAGAGTACAAATACCTAGGGTATGATACACACGGCATAGGGAAATGGGCGAAAGGGGCATATGCTAGATTCCAAGCAGCCATAGGGAGCTACTACAACATGAAAAACTTCTGCAATAGAAACAAAATAATAGACTGGGAAATCAAATGCTACCTATTCAGCGCAGTAGTCGTCACAACGCAGCTATATGGGGCGGAAGCTTGGGGACTGGGGCTAACAGACAAGAAATGGGAAAAACAAGAAGGTATTTTCAGACAGCTGCATAAACAGGAATTCAAACTAAGAGCAAACGCACCACTGACAACCATAGTATACGAGACAGGTCAGAAACCTATGGAAGTGAGAGCATGGGAAAGGACCATCAGATACATCATAAGAAATAATGCAGGCGGGAAGTCAGAGAAGTTAGCGAGCATCGCAATCAACGAATCAGCAAAGTCACACATCGCCACGAGCAGCGGATGGTTTAGGGATGTAGCAATATGGACCAGAGAAATGGGGATGAATCTGAGCGAACTGATCGATGAAGGCCAATGGAATGAGGATTGGGCAAGCAAAGCTACGCGAGCATGGTTGCAAAAGCACACATGACCTAAAACACTCTGGCTTATGACAGTCTTCAATCCAGAGCGGATGATAGGGGCTTGATGTACCAAGATAACATGCTTGAAAAACGGAGAAGAGACATCTTAGCAAAATTTAGGATGGGGTGCCATGATCCGAGAATTGAAAAGGGCGGTGGAGGAAAATAGAAAAAAAAGGAGACCATTATGCGGAATCTGCGGATGTAATGGAAGTGGAGGACGAAAACCACATGCTCAATGAGTGTCCAACATACAGAGACATCAGGGAAAAGTACAGAAAAGTAAGATGGGGACAACCAGTACATGCCATGATGGCAAGGACAGAAACAATGAGAGATCTGGCAGATGCAATATGAGAGATCTTTGAGCGGACACCGGAAGCACCACGAACAAAAGGGCTTACGATATGAGTCGCTCAAGAGGCGAAACACAGATGCCCATTAAATGTACAGCTTAAAGCTGTTTGATATAGATGCATACCTGCACGGCCTAGACGCCAGAACAAAGTAGGGTGCCGGCATTAATAGAAAAAAGTGAGCCTTCAGAAAAGGCTACAATAAAACAGCGTGATGAGCTAGTAGCCCCCGTCAGGGAGCTCGCCCATGCTACACAAGTCCAGGGGCCTCAGGGCACAAGGGACAATAATGTATTCTATTCTATTCTATTCTAAATACATCACATCTAAGCTCAAATCATGAAGTGGATTCTTTTTGTCAAATCCGACATGCTCATATACTTTCATGTTCATAGGTGCAAAGTAACATTCTGCAATGTAAATCGTTGAATTATTAAAGCAAATTTGCAGCCACATAAATTGTTTACGTTCATGCTTTTTGAAAACTTGCATGAGTTGCTTGTATTCATGCCTGATGTATGCGGCTAAACCCCAAACCCCCTTCACGCATTTGCTTGTTTAGATTCCAAACCCGAATCTATAAGGCAATACGCCAAATCAAAAGACGTGTTTGGTATCATCACGTGCGTGGCTTGGTTGGTGTGGCTGATTTGGGCGGCGGTTGTGGATCTTTTCGGGGATTCAGACTGCAGCCCTCTCGATTCCAGCGACTTCGGTACAAGCTATTTCAAAGCTTTACGGTGTTCCCGGATTAGTAGAGCGGAAGTTTGCCATTTGGCGGAACTTCTTGGGTGTTGTAGATGGTGATGGTCGGTTTGTACAGCGATGGGAGTTCGCGGTTTTTACGTGAGTTTGTTGTGGAGTGTCGAGGTATCGCTGTCTCTTTGGGGCAGTTCTCCTTCTTCCTCACTTGCTTTGTAACATCAATATCAAGTCTGCTTTATTCCACATCTCTTTTGCAGCCTGACTTTTCGCGTGGTTAATGCCATGAACGTTCCAATCAAGGCCAGAACTCCCTATTTTCTTAATCTCTTTGTAACCTCTGCCTTGCCATTTTGAACTAAATATGCCACAAAACCATTATCTCTAGCTTCCTTGACCTTAGTCCATTCTTTCTTCCTAGCTTCCAATTGTACAGGACTTAAGTCCAGATCAATCCATATTTTATGGCCTTTAAGGGAAGCCCTATTCTATAATACCTTATTTCTTGCTTCTTCATCCTCAAATTTGACAAGAATCGGCTTATTATGATTGCCTAGTCTTCCAAGAGTTTTTGCAAACACAAATTTTGGAGCATAAAAGTGCATTACATCTTTGAAGAAATGTTCAATTACCTGCTCCATATTCTCCGATTCATGTTCTTCAATGCCAGATATTTTGAGATTACGAGCCCGAGATTTTTGATCCATGGACTCCGCTGAAATTTTCTTCTGGTGCATCTCCATTGCGAGTTTGATAGTATCTGCAACAAGCTCTGCCAATTTAATCTCCTGATTTGCAATGATATGCTGTAAATTCACATCATGAGTGGCATCCTCTCATTTAGATTAGAGCTTCCTTTAATTCTACATTCTGGGCAGTCAAGGCTTTTTTCTGCGTAACAACCTCCTCTACTAGATTTCGCAATTGACTCATTTCGTCCTTCAAATCCTGCATCAAAGCCACTAAACATATTGAATCCCTTTTATATTCAATGGGATCCCCTTTGATAGGGGTCCCAACTGTTTTTTTCTTCCCCATTGAAGAGGGCCGAATTTGGAAAATCTATGTTATCTCCTTGAAAACGGAACCAAAATAGCTGAAATTATGCCTTACAAAATATCTATTCTATTCTATTCTTAAAAAAAATAAGCCCAAGCGTAACGATCCACTCAATCTTAAAGATGGCAAGATATATATTATCCTTGGAAAAAAAAACTATACATAACTTCATCCAAGACCTATACCTACCGGAGCGATCTGAAAATCATAAACTAATCCAGTATATCATCAAAATTTCGATTGTCTATATTCCATTAACAATATGCATGTAAGTGACAATCCTAAAATTGAACAAATCAGCAAGCATTACCGAGGTAAAGCAATACTTTCAAAATGCCAATTTCTGTTATAAAACAATATTAACCCTTCATATACAACTTCCAAAGGTATTTTACAATTATATCAAGAAGGGAATGGACAAAGAAAAAAAGTCATTTACATCAAAACCAACAATAGTCACATTGACGAGCCAAACTATGAAAGATATAAACCTCATGGAATAGAATCATCAGAATAGAATCATCATAATATACATGTATGGCCAACCCAATGGACCAATTTAGAAACAACGTAATACACGTTTGATTGAAATTACTAGAATTTTCTATTAGTTTTATATGATGTAAAAATGCGTCCGCCATCTATAAAGTGGCGCCGCTAAGTTTCTTCGTGTTTCTCCAGCATCTCTGGCCTCATGTGGATAGATAGATAGATAGATAGATAGATAGCATTTTTACGTCATGCCACATTGGCAGCGTCCATGAGGACATATGACGGACCCCCAGAGACTTGAACACAAGATCTCTTAGTTGCTAACCCAATGGACTAGGCAATAAACCGAACAAGAAACCTCCCCAACATCCATTGTTTGCAAATATAGGTAGTGCCAAATCTGGAGATGTCATGTGGAGCGAATGGCGTCATGTAGAAATGTCACTTTTTTTACATCCTCTGTATATATGCCCATTCTAGAACATTCGTCAGAACAGATCTGTGAGGCTGGGTCACTCCACCCGCATGTCTTCTATAGAGTGGGCGGGCAAATTTCTATTCGAAGCCAGAGGCTACTTTGCAAGGGAAAGCCATCTACCTCCGCCATCTACAAAATGGCGAAGAATCATAGCATCTCTGGACTTTTTCTTTTTAAATGCATGGTTAGAATAATGGCTTCGACTCTGTATTTTTTTTCTGTAGATGCTTGCCCATATCTCCAGCTCTGTATGTTTTCTGTAGATACCATGCCTAGATTAATGCAGAGAATGCTCCTACGGTGAAGAATCCATAGTTAGAAAGCATTCCATAACTAACCTAAGTGCTCTGCTCAAACCCTAAAATTTTCTTGGGATTTCATCAGACCATGCTTGAGCTCATGTATTTTTTTTAATAGATTTGCCCAACTATGTAGCTTAGTTGCTTAAAGCATAGTGTATTCTTTCTGGAACAGAGCTCTGGCCGGCAGAACCTGCCGAAACATCTAGATGCCACATGTAAAATTCTTAATGGACGTAATTTTACCCAACCTGTTGATAAAGTATGATCATGTAATATTTCTGAAAGTCTTACAATATCTTGGGTGCCTCAGATGCTAAAGCACAACTGCAGAAGTTCATATTCATATTGCTTAAAGTGATGCAGAAGCTCATGGTAAGATCAAACTGTTGCATGTTGTACATTAGGGTCGAAGGGGAGACATGCTACGTTTGAATCCTTAGTGAATTTAAAACTATAGGGTTATTTACCTTATAGTGTATATGGTGCAAGGTTGAGCCATTAAAATTGTAATGGTGCTATTATGGAAACCTGTTTTAAGATAAGCATGACCATGTCGGTCAAATGAGAAAAGAGCAATGCATTGTTGCAGGAGATCGGTCCGGCTTGTCGGCCGGACCCAAATGATAAACACAAGTAGAATTAACAGAGACGATGATAGCCTGAATGATTGTATCCGGAACCTGCTTATTGAATAATATACAGAGCTTGGGCTGTTGAAGGAAATTGAGTTTGTTGTGCTACAGTGTTTTCATCCTTCCCAAATGAACAGTGTTTTTCGATGCATTAAATCAATGGTTTGAATAAAATACAAGGTTAATTCATTAGTAGATGGTCACCATTGAAAGTCTATTGGTTACTTAACTAGAAACGAGAAGAAATTGTTCTTGATCATAAGTGTAGTTGTGAAGCATTTATATAGACAAATTCCTTCATTGGTATCAGAGCCAGATTAAATCATGTCTACTAGATTTGGTGCACATTTGCTAACATCTATTGAGGTTTTTAAAGGAGAAGGCGGATTTCAGATATGGAAGCAAAGTATCAAACAGGTTCTTGAAGTTGAAAAACTGTGGCACTTAGTAGGAGAAGAAAGTGATAGAAAAACATCCATTGTGGTGAGATCCAGGAATTCTATTGCAGGGGAGACAAGTGAAGAGTCTGTTGAAGGAGGAAAAAAAGATCAGGCTGCAGATACAAGGGGAACAACTAGCTCAGAAATTGATGAAGAGTTCAAAATAATGGAAGCACAAGCAATCATAACTAGCAAGGTTGGCACTGCTATTAAGCTCAAGTTGAGAGGTATGAGCCCGAGAGAGATGTGGAAGTACTTGGTGAACCAATATGAGGTAAAATCTTCTTCCCAAATTGATGTGCTTGAGAAACAGCTAAGAAAACTTAAGTTGTTTGAGAAAGACAATTTGACAGAATACTTGGAGAAGTTTGACTCCATAATAGCAGACTTGGAAGGAGTTGGAATTGTGCTCAATGATGAATATCAGATTTTGTCCCTGGCAAGATCAGTATCACATAATAATCAGTTGGCAAGGTATAAGGAACACGCCATACAAATGATTAGGACAGAATTTGAACAAAAGGCTGCTGTTTATGAAGAGGATACATCTACAGAAGTGTTATACACAGGGAAACAAAAGAAAAAAACAAATCTGAACAAGGAAAGGTTGGGGCCTTGCTATAATTGCAATCAGTATGGTCACTTGAAATCGGATTGCCCTAATGAAGAGAAAACAATTAGATGCTACAATTGTGAAGGGAAGGGACACATTGCTGTAAATTGTCCTAGTCCAAGAGGATCTTATGGAAGGTCAAGAGGAAGAGGTAGGTCTGCAAGTTCAAGAGGAGGAGCTGGCAGAGGCAGGACTGGATTCAGAGGTAATCCATCAATAAATGTGGTCAAAGAAGGTGAGACAAATGAAGAAGAGGAAGATGATACTGCTGAGGTAAGAAAGATTGATAATATTTTGACTGTTTCAAAGAATATGCATAAAAGAGATAACAATTTGTTGATCATAGATTCAGGAGCTGAGAAAACCGTGACATGTGATCAAGCTTTGTTGAAGGAGTGCAAGAAAAAAGATGGTGGCCATGTGCAGCTTGGAGATGGAGCATTGAAAAGAATTGAAGACACTGGCATATTGGAGATTTTTGACTTAGAAGGAAAAGCAGTTGAACTTAAAGATGTATTGCGTGTTAAAGGTCTTGTTAGGAATCTTATTTCAGTTTGCCAATTGGTGGATCTTGGATACAGAGTGTTGTTTGAGAAATTAGAATGTAAGATTTTTCTTGAAAATGAAATTAAGTTTGTTGGTAAAAGGGTTGGAAATTTGTTTGGACTCGATTGTATGCATATTCCAAGTTTAAATGTGGTTGAATATCCATCTTTGAGAACATGGCATAACAGGATGTGCCATACAAACATGGAAAATATTAATATATTACTCAAAAAAGGGTTTATAGCAGCAAATGAAAAGGGAGACAGGAACATGTTATGTGCAGGTTGCTTACTTGGAAAGCAAACTAAATTGCCCTTCAGAAGATCATTAAAAAGAGCTAAAGGAATTTTGGATTTAATCCATACGGATTTGTGTGGCCCTATAAATGTGACAAGCATGGTTGGACACAAATACTTCATGACCTTTATAGATGATTTCAGCAGAAGAACGAAAAGTTACTGTTTAAAAACCAAAGATCAAGCATATGAGGCATTGAAACTCTACATTGCAGAAGTTGAACTGGAAACAGGGAGAAGAGTGAAGTGCATTCGATCTGACAGAGGAGATGAGTATCTTTCTCATGAATTTAAGTGCTATTGTGCAAAAAGAGGCATTAAAAGGCAATTAACATGTAGATATTCTCCTCAGCAGAATGGAGTAGCTGAGAGGAAAAATAGAACATTGCTAAATGCAGTTAGATCAATGCTAAAATATTCAGGACTGCCAAACTATACTTGGAATGAAGCACTTGAAACTGCAGTGTACATTCAGAATATACTGCCATCGGTTAGTACAGTACCAGAAATGCTATGGTCTGGAAAATTGCCTAGTTATGAGAATCTAAGAGCCTATGGATGTTTGGCATTTGCACATGTGCCTGAGCAATTAAGAAGAAAACTTGATGACACGGCGTATATTACATACCTAGTGGGATATGACATGAATTCCAAAGCATACAGCTATATGACCCTGCCCAAAGGAAAATAATTATAAGTCGAGATGTGGTTTTTGATGAACATCAATTCTATAGAAAAATTCCAAGAGTAAATGAGATAGAAAAGAATAAAGGTGAGCAAAGCATAAATGTGGAAGAAAATTCAGCAAGGTCAAACAAGAGAACAGATCAGGTTGAACAAAAGTGTGAAATGAATGACTTTGAAGATGAAGATGTTGTTAAAACAGTGGATCATAGCATAATGCAGGAAATAGTTGAAGAAGATTTGACTGCAGGGAATGAAGACTTGGCTGCAGGGATTGAGATGGAAAAGACAAGCTCACAGGTTGAACAAATTCCTGAAAAACAAAAGGGAAAAAGCAGAAGAACTGAGGCTCAGATATTAAAAGATGAAAATCAAGGCTTGATGGAGTTACATGGCAGAAACGAGTTGGGAAAAAGTAGAAGGTTACAGCACCATGAACCTGAAATGGAGAATATCTTTGACATTTTGATTCTAGAAGACTGTGACCTGCCAAAGAACTATGATGAAGCAGTAAATGGATCACACTCTCAAGAATGGCTTAAGGCAATGCAAGAAGAAATGCATGCATTTAAAAGGACAGGTACATATGAGGTAGTTGACAAACCAAAAGATAAAAATATCATTGGGAACAAATGGATTTTCAGAATCAAGCCTGGAGTAGATGGCAAAACAACAAAATTCAAAGCTAGGCTAGTGGCTCAAGGATTCTCACAACAAAAGGGAAAGGACTTTGATGAAACTTTTTCTCCGTTGGTGAAAATAAATAGTTTAAGAATGTTACTTGCCATAGCAAATTCATGTGACCTTGAAATTCATCACATGGATGTCAGCACAGCATTCTTGAATGCAAAATTGGAAGAAGAAGTTTATTTGAAACAAGCACCTGGATTTGAAGAAGAGGGAGAGAAGGTATGGAAACTGAAAAGAGCAGTGTATGGGTTAAGGCAATCTCCAAGAGAATGGTATAAGTGCATGGACAATTACTTGCAAGAACAAGGATTTCAAAAATTAAAATATGATGGAAATTTGTATAGGTTCAGAAATGGAGAAGAATGGTGCATTATAGCATTATATGTGGATGATAATATCATGGTGGCAAAGGGCACAAAAACCTTGCTGAAATGCAAAGAGATTTTGAATAAAAGGTTTCAAATGTCTGACCTTGTGAGTTAAAAAGGTTCCTGGGGATTGAAGTGTTCAGAAATAGAGATAACGGAATTTTGGCTTTAAGCCAGCAAACTCATATCCAGAATATGTTGAGCAGATTTGGTATGATGGACTGCAATGTAGCAAGTACACCTATTGTACCTGGCCACAAGATTTCGAGGAAGATGTGTCCTCAAACAGTAGATGAGCAGAAACAAATGGAAAAAATACCATACAGATCATTAATAGGGTGTTTGTCTTATGTTGCAAATTGCACGAGACCTGACATTGCATTTGCTGTAAATCTTTTGAGTAGATACAATCATGACCCTGGCAGGGCACACTGGGTTGCAGCAAAAAGAATCTTGAGGTACTTAAAGGGTACAATGCATTATGGAATCATGTTCAATACATGTGAGTTAAATTTGAAAGCTTTTTGTGATGCTGACTGGGGTGGAGATCTTGATCAAAGAAGATCTACATCAGGATATGTGACAATACTAGGAGGTGCACCTATTGCTTGGAAGTGAACAAGGAAGTATTGCTTTATCAAGTGCTGAAGCAGAATACAATTCTGCCTCATTAGCAGTAAAGGAAATTGTATGGGAAAGACAACTCTTGAATGAACTTGGATTCAATTAGAAACTACCTACTGTGATGTACTGTGACAGCATTAGTTGCATAGCCATGTCAAAAAATCCTGTCCTACATGAAAGATCTAAGCATATAGAGATGGAGATTCATTTCTTGAGAGATATGGTGGAGAAGAATTATGTTCATTTGACATATATTAATACTAAAGAACAACAGGCTGATATATTCACCAAGGCGTTGCCAGTTGCAAGATTTGAGGAATTGAGAAAGTCATTGAACTGCTGCAACTCAGGAATATTACATGAAGGGGAGAATGATAAAGTATGATCATGTAATATTTCTGAAAGTCTTACAATATCTTGGGTGCCTCAGATGCTAAAGCACAACTTGCAAAGTTCATATTCATATTGCTTAAAGTGATGCAGAAGCTCATGGTAAGATCAAACTGTTGCATGTTGTACATTAGGGTCGAAGGGGAGACATGCTACGTTTGAATCCTTAGTGAATTTAAAACTATAGGGTTATTTACCTTATAGTGTATATGGTGCAAGGTTGAGCCATTAAAATTGTAATGGTGCTATTATGGAAACCTGTTTTAAGATAAGCATGACCATGTCGGTCAAATGAGAAAAGAGCAATGCATTGTTGCAGGAGATCGGTCCGGCTTGTCGGCCGGACCCAAATGATAAACACAAGTAGAATTAACAGAGACGATGATAGCCTGAATGATTGTATCCGGAACCTGCTTATTGAATAATATACAGAGCTTGGGCTGTCGAAGGAAATTGAGTTTGTTGTGCTACAGTGTTTTCATCCTTCCCAAATGAACAGTGTTTTTCGATGCATTAAATCAATGGTTTGAATAAAATACAAGGTTAATTCATTAGTAGATGGTCACCATTGAAAGTCTATTGGTTACTTAACTAGAAACGAGAAGAAATTGTTCTTGATCATAAGTGTAGTTGTGAAGCATTCACGTGTATTATGTTCGGTAATGCATGCTTCTCGAGATTCTGGCAATAATTTTCTCGGCGGCACACTCGTGGCTCCGCCGCTCGTGCGCCGCCTTGTTTGGCAGAGTCTCCTCGAAAATTATATACCGAAATCTCTTCGAAGCGTGCATTACCTAGCACATAAACCATGCCAAAGAACTCATTCAAAGAAAATACAAAGACAATCTACATAGGCATATTATATCTTATTTGTAAAATATTGGTTTCCATGGTTTTAATCTAGCCTTAATAGATAGATGCCTATTTTAAATATTCCTTTAACTAGTAATTTGTGTAGTAAATATTATTCTCTGCGATGGCGGCGAACCCCCTGCCCGCCTTGTTTAGGGAGCTTACAAATGTACTTTTGCTTATTCCTTTATGTACTTGTAAGAGGGCCAAGAATGACGCCTCAGGTAAGCAGATTCTTGATGTTTTTGGTGCTGCCTAGTTCGGTATTTAGTTCAATTCCCCAGGTGATATGATCATGTCCTGTATGTTGAGCGCAAAGCACTTTTTCTAGTAGATTTAAGTTGATTTCAAGTGGTCTGGCCCTTGGATGAAGCCGTCTACAACTAGCTTGCTTGTTGTATATCTGCAATTGCATTTAGCCAGAGTAGAAGGCAGAGCATTCTTCTAAAATTTGGCATCAAATTGTGTCTTTTCTGTCTTTTGAACATTTAATTTCTAGAAAGCTTTTGCAGAATCGAATCGGCGGAAGACTTTCGGTTTACAGCCCCCCCTTCCAGAAAACACCACCAGAAAATTGCAGATGAATAAAAAACAGAAAAAAAACGGCTAAAAAGCATCGGAAAGTGTTCAAAACAAGAAAAAAATTGCCAGGAAAAGCTGATCAATCGCCCCTGTCTTGTGTCTTTTCCTTCACCAGCACGACAGTTGTGTAACTATATTGTATTTAGGCAGAGCATTCTTCCAGAATTTGGCATCCAATTGCGTCTTTTTTGTCTTTTGAAATTTTGATTTCTATAAAGCTTTTGCAGAATCGGTTATGAGAGGGATAACACTTTGGAATGAGGGTGTTATGCCCCATTATAACAAACGACGGCCGGAGGCCCGAGCTTGTTATAGTAGGGCATAACACCCGAGTTCTAGGGTATTATCCGCCTTAACAACCTGGGCCCGAGAGTTTTATAGTAGTTTTGTAGTGGTTTTATGGTAGTTTTCATAACAAGCTAGATGTTTATAGCCATTTGGCATAATATACTAGGTGTTTATGCACTTTTTAATGTGTTACTGGTGGGTAACACTCTTGTAATCAACGGCTGAGATATGATCTCAGCCTTAAAACTTGACGGCCAGGTTGTTAAGGTTTCTTAGTTGATCGATCGGTTCCGTCTTGCATTTTTGCCTTCACCATTACGGAGAGCTGTATAACTGTATTGTACTTTTTCCAGGCCAAATGTATATTTAGTTGATTGCCTAAGATTTGTAAGGCCCAAAATAATAGAACCACATCAGCATTTGGTCTCGTCAAACGCTGGGTTTGAAGGCTTGGAATGCAGATTTTGGTATATTCTATGGAACATATCAGGATCTAATGGTTGTAGTACAATGAGAGAAATATCTTCTCTTAGGGAGGAAAATGCGACGAGCAATTATCAGAAAGGGTTAACAAAGGCAACCATCTATTATAAAAAGAGAACTACCTTTTATGGACAGATGCTACAGACTCACGACTGAACAGCTCTACGGCCAAGCATTCAGGAAGAAATAAACTAGGGACTTGCTTCCAAATAAAGCTGGCTAGATATTATCTCTCTGAAGATGAATACCTCTGATTATTTGCTAGTGCTCCTAGCCCATTATCAGTTCTTCTGTAACAGAATACTTAAAGAATCCAGAGATACATTTATGGAGCGGTCCATTGATCCTTACTCTGTAGGATAGCTTGTTTGATGATATTGTAGCAGAAACTTCCTATTCCTAAGACATTGTTGTGAATTCCCTTGATTGGAGACTGCGGACTTGCAGTGATGATCAATAGCTAGATAAGCAAATGTTTAGCTTTGCTAGTATAACCTTTCGAAGGTGGCTTTGATTAAGCATAACAATTGTTTGTGTATGATCCAGATTATCCAATGTTTACTGTAATATGTAGCAAAATAACGGGGGGTTCCAGGGGGATTTGATATCGATGTAAAAATAACAATTCCTGAAACCATAGACTATATATCCATAAAACAATTGAATAGTTGGTTATAAAAAAAACATAGATTCAAGATAAAAAATAATCAAATTAGCTCAATTGGTACATTGGTTAAAGTAGTCTTACTAGGACATTGAGTTATTTTGGTAGACGTTCGAACCTCCGTATTTCATATCATAAAATCTTAGGCAAAGTCATATAGAGGTTTAATATTCCCTCAAAACCTTAGGCGAAACCGTATTTCATATTTCAAAATCATAGGCGCCTTCAATCATAAATGACTATAAGTGAAACGAGAGGTGCTTAAAGGCCCCAACATACGATCTGGGTCGTAGGATCGACGAATCCGACGACTGTGGTAGTCCAGGGTCCAAATTTCTTAAAGCAATATCAGGATTCTGGAGCATAGAATCCTCCTTGAGCATGGAATCCCTTTGTAGAAATCCCTCAAGGATCGCAACAGTTCAGGGTAAAACTATCTCGCCCCCTAAGATGAAGGTTAGAGGCAGAGAATTTGTGTCCTCCAGCCTTCTAGCATCAATAACATGACTAACAAAATGGGAAAAAAAATCCAAGTCTTTAAAGGCTCAAACATCGATCTACAAATTTCTATTTCGGCTTTCTTTAATATACACATAACTTCTAAATGTATTATTGAGGAAAGACAGCTCTTGTAGAAGTCAATAAAAGATGCAAATGCTTGATCTCTGAACAGAAGCATGATTTTGAGATCTTTCAGGCTTTGACGACATCAGAAATGAAAAAAAAAAAGAAAGCAAGAAAGATTGTTATACATACATATTTGTGTTTTAATGTCCATGCATAGTTTCAAACAAAGCCCTATGTTGGAATATACAAAGTCGTGGACAACATAGAGTCATGGAAAATATGACCTTTTACGAAAGATTCATAAAACTAAGAGGTGTTTTAGTGTCATGGACAATATGACCTTTAGGTAGATAGATAGTATTTTAATGTCACGCCACTAGGCAGCATCCAACTGGACATGTGACCACACACCACACTCCTATGAGGAGTTTTTTTTTTTTTTTTTTTTTTTTTTTTTTTTTTGAAGAATATAGGAATATATTAAACCACTAGAATGCGATCAAGTACAATGATAAGTGTGGTGCTAAGAAATGAAGTGCCCATCATGATTCATAATCTGTAGGAATGTCGACCAAATTTCCTGCGTAACTGTGCCAGACAAGCTTGAGACTTGGTAAGCCTGCCACAACTTATGCCTCAAGATCAGAACCAACCGAAAAGGGCTAAGCACTGCAATGAGGAGTTTTAGTGTCATCTATAGTTCCAAGATCATAGACAATATGCAAATTAAAGTCACAATTTCTTTTAGTTTTTAGTTGATTATGCATCTTATGTTACAAGAGAACATGCACACAAAAATACCATTTGCCACATGGTTAAATGCCCAATTCCTCTTTTCAATTCTATATGATTGTTCCAACATCCTCGTCTTATTCGTTGGTAGCAGTGCCACTTGTGTTCTATACATGTGAGCATATGATCCATTAACAATTTTGAGGAGTTGGATAAAGACTAGAAAGTAAATAATAGTTCTTACACATTTTTATAATTCATCTCAACTAACAAACAATATTGTACTTTAAATGTGATGAATCTAAGGGCCAGATACCACTTTCAGAATTGGATAGGTATCAATTAATTGTGAACTAGCAACTGCTTTCTGATACGACACCTACTTTCTAACCGACACCCGCGCAAAGTCCTTGTAACTACTATTTTGCACTTATAATGTGGTATAAGTTAATGACTTTTGCTGCAATAAAGACACTCGTCCTTTGCTTGAGTTCTAAAGCACAATCATTAAGTTTACCCAATCCTTCTTGTATTGGAAAAGGGGCTCTCTCGCATGGTTTGGACTATGATTTCGGTTATGTATAGTATGCGAAACCGTATGTTTTACAGGGTTAGAGCAGCTTATTTGCATTTAGTGGTCATGTTTCCTTTTTAGGTTTTTAGAATGTGTTTTTTTTTGCAATGGTAAGGGGCCATTTTCTTAGGGCATAGATAAGAATGCACGCCCCTTTCTATTTTTAGAGCTCCGATGGAGCTGTGCTTCTGTTTTATTGTGTTAAAAACCATGAACAGGAGCTATGCTTCAGCCTCTGATGGGAACAATTTTCCTTATCATGGGTGGGGGTTGTTTCGTGTTTTTTTCTTGAGGTTTTTGTTTGATGGGCACTGCTGCTAGGATCGCACCTGTGGGCGATGGACATGCCAGATATGGTAGCTACAAGTGGACCTGGAGTCTTCTAATATTGATTTTGCCAATGCTATCCTTTTTTTATTCCTGTGTATGAGCTTGCTGTTAGTGTTAGAGGATAATGCATCTGAGGAGAGAGGCGAGGCTGAGATTATTGGGCAGATTTATGAACGTATAGTTGCCGGTCTCGCCTTGGCCACTTAGTCTGCATCGAGTCGCTTAGAGTTTGCAAAGTGCTGGTGCTAAATGGAGGTTCGATTCCTCCAGCTTGTTTGTTCCCACAGATCTATCCTGTTTCTTCCGACAGATCTATCTAGTTTGTTCCGCTAGATGGAGGGCGCAACTGTCTTTGCAGATGCCCATACAAGGCTTCCAGTTCGTTGTTGCAGGAAGAGAAGCTGCAAAGGCTTTTATGCACAGGACCTGGAGTCTTCTAATATTGATTTTGCCAATGCTATCCTTTTTTTATTCCTGTGTATGAGCTTGCTGTTAGTGTTAGAGGAGAATGCATCTGAGGAGAGAGGCGAGGCTGAGATTATTGGGCAGATTTATGAACGTATAGTTGCCAGTCTCGCCTTGGCCACTTAGTCTGCATCTAGTCGCTTAGAGTTTGCAAAGCACTGGTGCTAAATGGAGGTTCGATTCCTCCAGCTTGTTTGTTCCCACAGATCTATCCTTTTTCTTCCGACAGATCTATCTAGTTTGTTCCGCTAGATGGAGGGCGCAACTGTCTTTGCAGATGCCCATACAAGGCTTCCAGTTCGCTGTTGCAGGAAGAGAAGCTGCAAAGGCTTTTATGCACAGGACTAGCAGCAGAGGATTCCGAGAGTCTGCAGTGCTTGCTAGTTTTGCTACTGCTGTTTGCAATTTTTTTCTCCATAATTTTTTTGAACGGTACGTACACCACTGTGTACTTTTGCACCATTGAAAGTTGCACGGGGAACTCCGGTGGAAAAATGCAGGGCCATTGATCTGGCACAATAGAGGGCATATTCGCTATATCAATGGTCCACAAAAGAAATTGCAAAACATCCCATAAAGTTTGATTGGGAGGGGAGTGATCCATCAAGACTTCACGCTATTTTACCACTAACATGCACACATGACTAAACAGATGACCTGCTTACCCTTTCGAGGGCTACTTATAATCTGCCTATCATTTAGCTGCCACTTGGGCTGGCCTTGTGGACCTTTACCACATGGCATCCACATCACATGCATATAGCAGCTGGAGCCCCATGCCTCATATATACGTGCATGCAATAAGAGGAATTCGTTAGTATCCACGCATGCACAAAAGAGTAAACATGCTGCAAATGTACACAATGGGCAAGGAACTACAGTCCCCATACTCGACAAAGGTTCTCGCCATGGAACATTCATATCATCGTTGAAATATAAGAAATACAATAATTTGTTTTTGTCTATGAAATTTAGATTTCAAAAAGCACAGTGCCTACTCAAAAATTTAAGCTTTAGATAAGGCCAGTCTATCCAGCATATCTTACTTGAAATGGTGGTTAGTGGGAAGTTGTGTTCAAACATGATCTCAATTTTTAGTGAAGCGCCATAGGTCAACTGCAATGTCAATCTCCTGCTTCTTGTGGAACTTGTATAGGGCCCTAAGATCAAATCTTAGCTGAAGAAAAAGCGTAAGTATCATGTTACAATTACCTCGAAGGAGTTCAAAATACTTCAATGAGAGCATACTTCATATAATACGTCTGCACTTCTTGCACCAAAATCACGCAATGCAGTTCTCTTCACATGCTGATGAGACAAAACGTATATCATTATTTCTTCTCATGATCTGAATATTGAAAATAAAGGCAAGAAGCAAGCAAAACCACATATGTTAATTCATTAACACTTCATTTGGCATTTCAAGTGCCCAAATTCAGGCAGGTTTGCACAGAACAATCTTTCAAAATAATAAAAACCATCAAGCCAAATATATTATAGTTTATGTCTTGGACATTTTAGACGAGTGCCATTGGGGGATTGATTGGTTCATTTTGTTGCTTAAACTCTTGATTGTGAACATCTTCACCTAGTTCAATGCTATGCTATGCCAAATCACAATTAAAAAAATGGAAAAAAGAAAAGGCTTGATCTATCACCTCCCTTGTTGAAGTCTTATGCAAAGAGTACACTGCAGTCCCTGCAATCTGTCAACAAACCCTGTTTCAAAATAGTGTGCAATGGAAAAGAAATACTTGAAAGCAGAGAATTTATCCATGATGCTCCAGAAGTTATGGACTACCCTAGTATAAATTGTTCAGACAGATGGGCACATCATTGGGAAAGATGTTAAAATACTCATCTAAAAAATATGTATTTCTGACCTAACAATGCATCATAAGTCTGAGCAATGACTAAAAACTTTTCAAGTTCAGATAGCCATATGCATGTCATAAAGTGTTCATATACCTGAAGTGCAATTGACAAAAACTCCATATCGGCACCTTTCTTTCGAGTTCCAAATGGAGGATTCATCACAACTGTATCAATCATGCAACCTGATTCAAATTCATGGCTGTCAATTCGTGCCTTCCAGTAATAGAAATGTAACAACTCGCTTATTTCGACATTTCATATGTTAATGGCTTCTTATACTAAAGAGTAAAGAACATACCTCTTGAAGGTACATTTGTCACGTCACATTGCACGAATTCCATTTCTGCCTGTAAAAATGCACATTACTAATGAAAAAGAAAACTTTTGATGCACTGAATACAACTGAACATCTCCAGACCACCTCAAAATCCTGGGAGTTGCAAGATGCAATTTCCAAAGCAGCAGGATCAATGTCAAAACCAATGACAGATCTGCATGCAGTTCACACGGGCATTACCAGAAAGATAAAGGATCATCTCTCTTGATTATATTAACCTCATAAAGTGATTTTATAGGTCCATTCAAATAGCCCATCCCAAGTAAAACAGCACACGCAAACAGGCACTCAACCTCAAGGTTACTTTAGACCCAGAATGTAAGATGCCTTTGACGCAGAATAAAATGCATCGAAACAAACAAAGGGTTAGAGGCACATTCTTACCCAGCATCTAACAATGAAGCTGCAATTCCCAATGTACCACAGCCACAGCCCAAGTCGGCCACAACCTTCCCACTAATGTCAGAGAAGCTGCTCTCACCCTGTATGACATAGACATGTTTCAAGCTGCATTCACTTTATAGCTTGAACAGGAAACTTGTTACCATGTACAGCATGCGTGATGCAATGTGCGGCCCTGTTGGATATTGCTCAAGCTCAATCTGGAAAAGCAGATAGTATGGAACAAACACAGCAGTCTTAGAAAGCATGTACCAAAATGGCATTACCCTACATAACAAAAACTAGTTGTTACTATATAGACACCTCGCATAGGTGGCTATAAGACACGCATAGGAAGACTCTGTACAGCCTTATAACATCCGTAACCAGCAGGACTAAGCAATGACTTCGAAGGCAACTTGGCAAACTTGATTATTTTTTTGAAAGCAAGACATTCAAAACGTTGACAAGTTTAGTGGCTGAAAAACATTTAAGAATGGCAGTCACCTGGAAGTAAATACTATCACCTCATGCCAACATTTGATGCCAAAGCTTTGCAGCTAGAAGTAACAAGCCTTCAAAGATATTAACCTATAACTTCCATAGAAGGGCACGTTCTCCATCGACTTGAGAATTTTTCCTCTTCAAGTTAGGATCAAGTATCACAATGTCGAATGCTCCAAGAACATAACCATCATATATTTTAAGACTACCTTCCGAGCAATTCTATGAAAACATACACATAACCCTACATTTTCTATAAGTAATAATAGTTTCTTCTCGTGTTCAGCCCTTCTGAGTAAAAATTCCCAGGGAAAATCAGCATTCGAACAACAAACGAGTTGGCCTTACCCTGGGAGATGTGAATTGTGTAAGACGGCCAAGATGAGACTCCAGTTGTTTTAGCTTCATGACGGGTTCTACAGCTCCGTTAAACCCTGAAGCGAATTAGGAATGCTTCTATGGTTTCCAATGGATAACGGGCTCATCAATAGACCCCTTTTTAGGGTACATCTATCCAACGTAAGGCGAAATCACACTTTCGCCAGCCCAAATAAATAAAAGTTACAAGAAATTTATCACGGCGGCCTTGCTGACTCCCTGCATTTGGAGAGGCGAGTTATTCATGGATGGCCAAGCAAACATTTCCCACTTATAGATTTGAATTATGGGTAGTAATAATCAGTTTAAGAATATACAGGTTTTAAACCTACAGTATTGCCTTGCCAAATGTTTTTGTTCAAAATATGAAAAATTCCACTTTTGAATGGTTGACGCGGCTCGCCGGGCCCGCACCCCGCGTAATGGCCTACCGAGGGACATTACCCCTACCACAAAATGTCTACCTCAATTGTGGAAGATGCCTTTAGCACTAGGGTCATTAAAAAGAAGAAAGTTGCACGACCATTGACATAACCCAAAGGTTATCGGGGTTGAATATCGACCACTGTTGGCGTATATGGGGTTTAGATACATTCTGCTACTCGGCTATGGCGATGCCGTTCTCTCGTATGACGCATCGACTATTCTAAAGCTCTATAATATGAACACGTTGTGGCCTTTTCTGCTACCATCTTGTACCCTTTTCAGAAAATTTTGGTTGATTCTACTTGACCCTGCCTAAATCAAAGGTCTTGATGCCCTTAGCATATTATATAACAATACAACCATGGAATGTCACCCATCGCAGAACTAGAAAATTTAAACCGAGTTGTCTTTCTCTTACGGGGATACAAAGGCCTGCAACTCAAAACTCATCTATAGTTAGAAGCAGGAAGGAGCAATTTCTCAATGACAACTTAAACTATCCAGCTAGAATATCACTTACTTCCATGGTCAGTACCTTGATATGTTTAGCAAGTTCTATACCAGATTTATATTTTACCAATGCAAATTTTGCACAAAAGAAGGAGTCTTAACTAAGCAAAAAGTTAAAAAAGGAGTCGTCCTAAGAAAAAAGTTGAAGGAAATTAACCTGGAAGATGGTGGCATGGGATAAGAAAGATGAGCAATAAGGTTGTCAATGGGGCCAGTGCCAGTGTAGTAGAGGGATTGGAAGTGTAGTAGAGGGACTGGAAGGAGGCACCCAGAAAAGCCAACATAGCCAATCTGCCATTCTTAATCTCCTTGGTTCTGAGCTCCTTAATCTTCTCTGCAGATCCAGAGCCCCATCCAAGAGGGTCAAACCGAAAACCACCGTGGTGGCCAACATCCATACACAGTAAGCTTGTTATTTGGGAAAATAGGATCTCAGATAACGAGCCCGGTTTGATAATGTCGACCCATCTTCTTGCTTCACCCCGTGCAAAAGTAATTATCTCTATTATAAACACGAGTTGTGGAATCATGAAATATTCTTGCTCCCCTGCGGTGAACCATATGGGGTGTTTAGGATTCCTAGCTTGGTCGAGCCTCGGGAATGAAAATTCCTGCTGACCCCTAACATTGCCCATCCGCAATGCACTATCTCTCGACCGCACTAGCCATTTCGGACTCTCCGGAGAGGAAGCATTCAAAATTGGGGGAATTCAAATGTCATTATTCCTGTTTATGTCAAAATTCTCTTTTATTATAGATCAGTTGCTAAGGGACTTACCCAGCCCAAGAGGATCAAATCCAAAATTTGCTGGTAAACTGCATCATTCAACAAAATCCATTTAGAATTCTTCAAAGTTCAAACAAAAGCTAGGTTCTCTTTTTTCTTGATTATACGATTTTGCATAACTTGACCGAACTCCCGTCGATAGGCCAATTTAATTATTACTGTAGTCAAGCCATTACGGTGGAGTGATTCCGGGAACCGAGAGGGGCCTCTCTGTGGTAGAAGCTACTGTAATAGCAAAAGAGCCCTTTGATTGAGCTTGAGGTGGAGCTTTATTGACCCGAATACCTCTTCCCTCAAGAAATGAACTCTTGGCGGATCCTACATCGCCATATCTCTTCTGAGAGCTGAACAGACACAAAAATTTACGTCAATTTATATCCAAGAAAGGGGCCAAGAAACCTGCAAACGGAGATGAGTCTGTATATACAGAAATTTATAACTCCTCAACCTTCTGATCAATCGACATATACAGTGCATTCAACCAATCTTGATCAATCGATCAAAAGGATATAGATAATGCATTCAATTAAGGAAAAAGAAACTAGTAAATGGAGCTGGATCCGGCGATAAGTACCTGGAAGAAGAAGCCGGAGCAACTGCGGCTGCTAAACCAAATGATGCACAAACTGCGGCTGCCATAGCTTGCTCTCCTTACTGGATTAGCAAGGCAGCCCCCTGAGCTATGCACAAACCATAAAGCACCATAGCTGTGTGGTGTGGTTAAACTGCACCACACAGTGTGCCGCTGTTGTATGAAGTGATAGCTGCCCAATCCGTGTGGCTTCTATTATTCTGCTTGATCCGAAGCCATAGCTAGAGCTCAACTGGGCCTTTTCTTGCCCACCACATATCTAAGCTCCAGACCAGCCATCCCCAGTTCGTAGGCGAAGCAGCTGTCGCCGTTGAAGCTCTTCTTCTGATTTAAATTCCAGGTGTCACTTTGTTATCATTTTAGATTACGGCTCAGGAATGCGAACAAAAATTTTAAACTGCATTACATAAGAAGGATAAATCATATTATAACAAGTTATAAGCTCTTGAGTTCTTCAAAATTTGAGAAATGAAAAATCTCATAACTTGAGATTGTGGTCTTAGAATTGAATGATCTTATGCTTGTTGAAAAGATCTCAGCTCAAACTACAATTTATCTGAAGGGCACATTCGCATTCAGATCATTGGAAAAACGTTATTGCCAATTTTCCCAAAATACCACTGGGTTTAGTGGCATTTTGGTAATTTTGGCAAACTTTGTAATTTTTCCAAAAATAAACAACGTAGAGTTGCCTTCCAGTGCCCCGAGGGTTTGGTTTTCTTTTTCTTTTTTTTTTTAAGAAAAATTTATATGGTTAAACATTCAACCATAGCATTTATCCCTATATAATATCAATAAAAATTAGAGCATCTATGCATTTTGTGTGAATGTGTCAACCATTGATCATTAAGTTAAGAACTACAACCTCCATAACTCAACACATTTCCACATGTATACAAAATTTGTCAAGCCTATAACCTTCTAACACATAATTTGAATTGCGTGATGACCATTCAATTTATCTGTATAATTCCAACAAGGAGATGGGCTAGTTATACCTTTCTGCAGAATGTCTGCCATAGTATTGTTAGATGCACGAAAAGTCTATGCATTGCATGTACTAGCACCGCAGCACCACCAGTCTGTCGTATGTCCATCATGTGTGCAAGCTCTCGTCGACTTGAGTTCTGTTGTAGGGGATCGGCATACAAGAAGATCCCTTTCAACTTAACCGCCTGACGGAGTATGGTACCGCTCGTAGTTGCATTTCACAAGATCTGGTTGCTTAATTAAAAACGATTTTTTGGCTAAGATTTTGCAGATATGCAACAAATCCCATGATAAATGTATGATGATAATGTTGAAATTGCACCACTTCCTCCGTTCCATAGGCCCATCAAAAATTTTATTTGAGCATTATAATCTACATAGGATTAGGCCTTTAACTAAAATTGCTAGTTTGGTAGATAAAACTTCTCATCCTACAGTCCTTTTGATAGATATGATGAATTTGCATCCATATTAAGCTTAAACACATATATTTACTCGAATCATGTTTTCTATCATGACTACTGTTGAAGCACAATGTTATGCTTCATAAAGCAAAAATGGAGTTACATGATTGGATGCCATATCCACATGTGCTTGAGATTAGGCCAGGCCTAGAAGCATGAACTGTGCATTAGTCTGCGAGGGGAAACCACATTACTCTGATACTTGAAGGTTATGATTATAATATAAGATTCACTATTGTTCTTAGCTCATAATTCAATTTTGTAGAATCTTAGTATAAAGCTATTTTTTACAACCAGCAAGAAACTCATAATTAGACTTTTGCTTGCCCCCTGTGGAACTATTTTATCTTTCTTTAAGGGGCTTCAATGTTTAATATTTTGCTGAATGCAAAAGCACCGCATATAAGGGCATAGATCTGTTTTTTGGTATCATGATTCCACTGAAGCGATAGAGGAGGTATATCATTAATTACATGTTTATGGGTTTGTGTTTGCAATGTTTTCCTTTGTCAATATTTGAATTTGTAGAAAACTGGGTGGACTTGATTTTACGTGTCTTTTAGTTGCATTAGCTAGATGGGCCTCTAAGAGGTCCGGAGCATCTTGCTTCCCCTGAAGGTCTTGCCACAACCGCTCTTCTGAGGTAAATCACCACTTTGCATCTTGCTGGCGAATGCCAAACTAATATGGTAGTATACATAATGGTTGCACTGATGTAAGTTCTTGCAAGGAATTTACCTGCAATGTGGGTATTTATATTGGATCCATTCGTTATTTACAGAAGTTACAAAGCTTAAATAGGCAATGACTTCATTTTCATACGGAATGCCAAGTGCCTGGTAAGCAGAATGCGGGAATAACAATAACTATTGTGCGCTGAAATTTTTGAAACATTTGTTGAAACTGTAATGAACATGTTAATAGACAGGGATCATGTTATTGAGACTCTGAAATGGGAGATACTTCTAGAATGTGAATGTCTAAGGAGAAGGACGTGATTAGATCTAGATCGTACATTACAACATTCATATCAGTCTGCTCAACTTTTGGTTAATGTTACAGTGACTGAAAGCCCAAATGCGATGCCATGATAATGTGTTAGGAGCATGAAAGGTCATCTTGGAGAGGACCATTGTCTAGATCTTCTTTGCGAGATCCTCATGCGCATCCTCTTTGGACCACCACATTGTGGCACTTGCGCTTCTGTACCTGTTGCTCTTTAAACGATTCCCAATATCATCTTTCCTGAGTTTAGCAATTGGTCTAGTTGAGGGATTTGGAGGTCTTAATGTTTTTTTACTTGAAAGGATGTATTGCCTAGCCGAGTTGGACACTTCTTTGACTTCTTTTCATAGGCAGTGGTTGCAGTGTCAACATTAGTCTTCGACGCTTGAAGCTGGGAGCTTCACTCATGGTGCTTCAAAGTATGTCTCTCCTTTTGCCGCATGCAATAGTGCAAACTACTCATAAACATCGACACGAAGCCCATTACCTTATAAAAACTAGGTGTCTTCCAGTTCTCACATAGCATGTGCCGATTGGAGGAGCTTTCCTCCAACCTGAGAAGCCCGGAATCCATGTCGGTATTGGCAAAATTTGCCTTATCCAAGCATTGATCTTGTCTTACCGGGTTGGAAGAAGTTGCATTTGAATACCAGTGGAAGTTGTATGAACCGCTCATTGGATCAATGGCTTCTAGTTCTCGCATAGCAAGGTCTCGTGGATGAGCTTTTTTCCAACCTTAGCAGCCTAAAGCCCATGTCGATATCCTTGGCAAAACTTGTCTTACCTAAGCATTGATCCTGTCCTGCAGGGTCTGAAGAAGCTATGCATTTGAATACCAGTTGAAGTTGTATGAACTGCTCATTGGATCTTGATAACCATCTCAACACTGTATGGAGTTGTGCAAGTCTTCCTAATTTCTTGCTCAAAGCGTTCCCGAGTCTGAAACATGGTGTCCAGCTATTTATTGGGGTGAAAACATGTTGTAGTGGAACAAAAACGTGCATTTTAGCACCACATTTTTGGGTGCTAAGTGTGGTGGGAACTACCGAATTTGTAGTGGGAGAGGCAGTTATTTTTTCAAATATACACATGATTACTTATTCAAAATTTTGTCTTTTCTGAATTACATGATGCCTGTTTTCATTTTCCCTCAAAAACTCTGATCCCGCTCCCTTAATCCGGCAAGACCATTTCTGATTTCTGGCAAGAAGATCGATCACGAAATGGCTCTGATCATACCGGACTTGAATGCCACGATACACCTACAAGGAAATGTACAGGCAAGAAAAGCATTACTCCACACAAGAAGAAATCGAGTCTGTTTGGGGACCGAAAGTATTAGGAAAATCTACTTACAGGTGGGTTGCATTCTAGATTCGGGGATGCCCATGATTCTCTGTTGTTTAAAATATTGTTTTGTTTCATCATGCAGGTTGAAGAATCTGAGCAAGGAGAGGTATAATGAATATATGTCCCTTTACAGAAAAATCACACAAAGGAAGTGTGCCTGGGGAGGCATGGCCTCACAGACTATGGCTGTTGCGTATTACCTTCACACAAAAGGAAAAGAAATAAACTAGTTGAGTTTCTGGCAACAGTTAAGAGAAAAAGGGTCTGAAGCCTCTCCGTCCCAACGTAAGAGGAAGCATGAAGCTGTAAGAAGAATCTCGGGGAAAATCACTGAAAAAATAGGTACTTTTCAACCCTCTTCTTCTGGAACCACCATATGATGCAATTTAATATTGGAATCTGTTATTTTCCAGCAAGGTCTAGCAAGCTTGAACAATCAGGTACACCACTTACTTCTTCATTTGGGTGTGTTGCAAGTTATGTGTAGGAAATTTGTGCTGCTAGTTTCGAGTTGTGGTGGATAATTTCAGTTCACAGTAGTATGTAGCTCCAAATGTGTTACAGGACAGTCATATGGTGCCAATTATATGTTAATAATATAGTTTGTAGCATATGTAGTGTCACATATAGTACCAAACGTGGTACCTTATCTGAATAGTGAATTGGCTTCCATATGTTTCTATACTTAGTGTCATATGTGATGTTAGATATGGTGATACTTGTGAATGGTGGATTGTCTGCCATATGTGGTGCCAACTGCTGCGCTAAATATTGCACCACGCTATCTGCCACATATGGGGTGGTGGATGCCTGCCGGATGTGGTGCCTTCTGTGCATTGTGGTGCCGCATGTGGTGTCTAATGTGGCACCACTATGGATCCACATTTTGCACCACATGTGATGTCTTTGATGCCATTTGTGGTGCGAAGTAATGGATTGCCATATGTGGTGCTTTGGGTGCATTGTGGTGCCATATGTGGTGTGGCATGTGGCACCAGGTTTGGTGCCACATGCCACACCACATGTGGTGAATATGACGCCATTTGTGGTGCAAAGTTTGTCATGATCGAATTTGTGGTGTGTAAAGTGGTGCCTGTTGTGTCATGTGGTACTAACCTTGGATTACTTTCCTGTTGAATTCAACAGGACACTGGGATAATGGATCAACTCTACAAGATCAGAAGTGATTCAGTGTAAGGCAAGGTTGCAAACTTGTGATCAAAGCCTGCAGGTGCTACAAATGAAGGTTCAGCACCTTGAGTTCCGGGCATCGAAGATGAATAAAGATTTAAAAAAATGGGAAGGAATGATTAAGGATAAACCAAGTCGTGCAGACGGTATTCGGGCTATATGCCAAGATACAGAGGCTGAGCTGAAGGAACTATTACCAAAACTTGAGCAGACAAAAATCGAGGAGCTTAATCTGCTGTCAGCCAGGGAAGCAGACACAACAGCATTGAAAGTGCTGGAACCAAGGTTAGAGCCTGTTTCTGTCTTGCAAGGACCGTCTTCCTTTATTTGTCTTGGATCCACTACTTCCAGACCTTGATAAGGCTGAAGATTAAGGTAGTGGCTGTCCATTCTGTGGCAAGATCCTCCAGTGGATGGGGAAACCACTACCAACTTTGATTGCTGAATGCAGTCACCAATACCATCTTCCATGTCTGCTCAGCCTCTTGAGGTACTTCATAACAAAATTCCTGAAGTGCTTAGTATAATTGCATTCTCATTGACAAATTTGCGTTCACTTTGCAGGATTTGTAATCACTGTTGCATTGAGAATTGCTGTCATGAATTTTCTACAGCATGGGTACAAGCCTTAGGTGTGAGTAGGGAGGATCAAAAGCAACTTCAAGCTACTGAGGCACTTATAGGTGAGCGCCCTTGTCATATTGAGATGCCAAAGCATAGTTACAATCAATTGTGATTCAATTCCAGGTTTGCAGAGCATGGTGCCGTTTACTAATTCAGGTCTAACTGTTCATACTGGTGGCAATGACTTTGTGAGTCCATATAGCACACCAAAAAGGGAATTATTTTCTACCCTCAAAGGTAACCAAGTCTTGTTTGATGCAATTGGGATATGTAGCTTACTTCTTCATCCCTACTTTGTAGATATAGAGATACAATGTGGTCAGCTAGGGGGACAAGACACTCACACCCCTTCAAAAGCATTAGACACAGATAGAAACTCGGGAAAATCAGAAGATGCATCGGGTTCAGAACTCTGGGACAAATCGGTTAGATGTCAACAGATCGAGGTGTATCAAGTCAAGCTCCAACTGGACAACAATCTGCCAGATCAGCAGATGCATTAAGTCATGCTCCACACCAATCTGCCAAATCAGCAGATGCATCAGGTTATGATCTGAACAAATCATTAGGTGAATGTAAGTCACAAGGTAACTTCCAACCTTTTGTGCCCCGTCTTCTTTTTAATTTGACCCATATAGTTCTACGAGAATCCGCTAAATTTTTGCAGGTGGAAGTGTCTCGGAGAAAAAAGCAAGAGCGTAATTCCAAGCAAAAGACACCTCAAGACATGCTTTGAAGCGTAAGTTTCCAGCCCCACGAAGAGGTCTTTGAAGCGTAAGTTTCCAGCCCCGCACCAAGAAATGTTTGAAGCGAAGTTTCCAGCCCTCGCACCAACTCGTCCCATGCGAAAGACTACAAGGTTAAGCCCAATCCTGCTTGTTTTTTACTACAATGGAGTTTTGGGTAGAAGCTATGACAAGAGTAAAAAAATACCCACTGCCAAAGAAGATGGTGTTACCATGGTCACACTTAACAGATCCAAGTGGGTAGTAACTAGACCAGACTGGGCCGAGTTCTTAGATTGGTGCGGTCGAGGCCTTTTCATATAGCACTTTGGTCCAGCCTGCAGGCTCAAAACTTGAGAATGATAGTTAAGGGAGCATTGATGAAATACAAGGACAAATTCAAGTTCATATGGAATCAGGATCAGTGTACCAACACAAATTTATATAACAGTGGAAAGCCAATTTTTTGAAGCACCTCAAAAGGTCTACTTACCAATTTCCGTGGTTTGAACGTGCTTCTCATTGATGACAGCAGATACAAAGGGTACCTCAATGAGCCAAACACCATGATCTGTCCAAACAGCTGGAGCCCTGACATAGTAGATGGCAATTTCCTCATGAATGATCTAAAGGTTTGGCTTCAGGGGTTGCTGAAGGCAGGGAATGTGCAAAGTTATGTCGAAAAGCAACAAAATCTTTGAATATGTTTGACACTGAGAGTCAAATTTGTATTAATATGATGAAAAAACATAGAACTAAAACCTAGAAATAGTATTATTGTGTATATGATGTAACCTCTCTTGACTTTTTAATATAAACAAAGTTTTACTTCAATTGTTCATTTCTTGGCTATTTCAATGTTCCTCAAGGTTTTCAATGATCTTCCATTTGCTGAATGTAAACTTACACCACCAGCACGAGGACTGCAGTGTTAAGAGCGCACATCCGACCAGAACACTTGCCACTTGAAGTGTTTAAAGGACAGCAGGAGCCTCTTGTGCTTGATCAAGATTCAATCAGAATATTGGAGAAAAGTAGGATTGGTTCAGTGACAGGATAGTCCATTTCTTCATGAGGTTAGTAATTTAATATAAACAACTCAGATTTGAAGTTTTCTGTTGTTTCTTAAATCATCTTGTTTTACCAGACCTTGGACTTTGGCAGGTGTATGCACCAATTGCATCAAGCATGACATGGAACAGAGGTTCCATTTCATGGATCCGCTCATTTACACATTACTGTCGAACGAGCATGCTTCAAAGGACAAACTGTTGAACCCTCAACTTGTAATTTTGGAATGTACCATTCTGCCAGCATGTTATCAGCAGCACTGGACAGTGTATGTCATTGTAGGTCTTGGAGGTCAGCCAGTTAAATGTCAGCCAGGTGTGTACCATTTTGACAGCCTAGAAATGTACAAGGGCTCCGAGCCTGTCATGAGTTTTGTTGAGGATGCAAACACAAAATTCCCAAGCACCATAAAGCTGCACCACAAGAAAATTACAAGTTCCCCCACTCAGTCTGATTGCTGGTCGTGTGGTCCTGCTATATATTCTTTGTAAAGAAAGTTGTGGCTGCAGTAATGCGAGACTTGGACATACTATCCCAATGCAAGGTGAGTTCGTAAATTTGAAGGTATTACTCATCCAATGTGAGGCCTGATATGTTTGTTGTAGGGTGTACCAATTTCTAGTGGCGAGCTGTTGGACACGCGCAGAATGATGATTGATGTTGTGAAGCACAGTTGCTCTAGTAATGAAGCTGAGATCTTTACTTGTAATCACATGTTTGTACATTATTGTAACCAAAGAGGTTATTCTTGTAACCTATTCTTTCATTGACACTCTAATGTACATTGTTGTATACTATTGTATACAATAGACTTTTCTGGCTGACCAGAGCAACACTCTGGTGGAGTTCAAATCTCCAGAAGAAATTGATGTATCCAAAGATTCATGACAATGTGGTGATACATGTCGTGATAGATGTGGTGATGCAAATGGTGCATGTGGTGAATCATGTGGTGCATGTGGTGAATCATGTGGTGAATACTGTGGTTATACTGTGGTGATGCAAATGGTACATATGGTGAATCATGTGGTGACATGTGGTGGGTGGCTCGGCTCCCGAGGTGTGCAATCATATGCATGCAAACGTCCCTTTCCTCTTCTGCCTCATTCCCAAAATCGTATGCATGCCTACGATTTTGCATCCCTTTTATTCCCAAAATTCTGCCCTGCAGCTTCATTCCGTCCATTCCGTCCCCATCGTTTATTCTGCCATCTCCTTCACTCCTTCCCCATTCCGTCCATCTCCTTCACTTCCGTCATGGCCAAGTTCAAGACTACACTGCGCAGGAATACTATCCCGGCCATTGTGCCTGCTCCTTCGCAGCCAGCACGGTCAGAATCCATGTCTTCCTGCGGAGGATCCATGTCTTCCTCCCCCTCCTCCGGAGGCCGCCCGATTACAATGGTGGCCATGTTCACTCCACCAGAGGTGGAGAAGCTCATCATGGATGCACAGGCTGTCGCTTCGATGCGGGTGCTCGAGTAAGTGCATGCAGGTTACCCCGACGAGGAGCGACTCCTCGAAATGAAGATGTATGCCATGGAGGACGACCTCCATATAGAGCTCAAGATGGCCCCCGCCTGATTAGTTTAGATTTGTATTGTAATCCCTGGTTTCAATTGTTTTGGCAATAGTCCTTGTGACTTCTTTGTAAAGGCTTTTCATTAATGACAGAACTTGTTTTGCAATAATCCTTGTTTTGCAATAGAACTTGTTTTGCTTTAACTGTTCTCTGAGTTTCCACTGTTCTTTCAGTTAGCTGAACTGTTCAGTTAGCTGAACTTTTTGTCATTAATTATAAAATGCAAACAAGGGATTTGAAGGTGCAGAATCTATGATCTGCACACTAACAAAATATGGTAACCAGCTCAGCAAATAGGAAAATATGAGATGGGTGGCTTGGGTTCAAAAGAAATAGAGTTCAAAAGAAACTGAAAAGAAAAACACAGAATTCCTTGAAGCAAAAGTTAGTGGCCTTGCAAGAATCTTTGCACAAAGCAGAGCTTAATGAATTTTGGCCTAATTTGGGATCCATATATTGCCGTCACCAAAATCAGTCAAGATACTATCAGGAATCTGAGAGCCATTCCATTTTCTGACCGGGTCAAAAAATGGTCAATGCCCCTGTCTGATTATGGTGAAATCTGTGGTGAAAGCTGTGGTGAAAATGTGGTGAAAACTGTGGTGAAGCTGTGGTGATGTAAACGTTATTTTTATATTTCAAATAATAAAAATACATATGGAAATCTACCATACCCGGTAGAATAGTTCATACTTCTTATGAAAAGTATGATGACATACAGTTACTGGGCCTCAATCAGATCCTGCATTGTGAGATCTGTAACTCTTCTTCCAAGTATGTTCAAGATGAGATCAAGTTTTTCTGCTGAATAGTTGGTGAAATCCAGCAACACTAAAACATGAGCTTCTCGTTTCTGCTCCCACTTATGATACAGATTCATAAAGTATTGTCTCAGGTTGTTGTGTCTCCATGCATCTGGCCTGTTGAGCACTTTTTTAATGGCTGAAGCATGGATCATTTCCTGCTTTAGTTGGATGAACATATCCTCTTCCTCAATCGGGGAGAGAGCTGCGAACTCATCCTCAGAATCATACGCCACCCCTAGATCCCTGTCGGCTGCACCAGCTCTGTTAAGTCTCCTGACTGCATCTGTGTAAAATAACATCATTAGTAATATAGAAATCACATTCTACTACAAAGAAAGGCAACCGCCTATCACTGCCTTGGCTTCTAATTCTTTAAGCCTATCAGGAATTAACCTCTGTTTCAAGCCTAGAATACCTCGGAATTCATGGGTTCTCCGCTCCTCTAATACCCGCCTCTGTTCCTGGTTTATTTGCTCCAGTATAGGTCCTACTAGATGCGACTGCATTTGAACTGGCGAAATTGTTTGTGCTCGTGTTCTCCTTCTGTTTTCTTCCGCCATAGCTGGATTGCGATAAGCCAATGTCTGCATGCAAAACTAGATTTAGGGTTTCTGTCCAATGCTTCCTGCACAGCCAGCTTTTGAATGATTGACCTTGCATTTGATGTGACAGATTTCCAATGGTGGGTTTCATCATGTGTTTCTCTGTCCCATTATGTTCATCCTTAATGTAATTTTTCTATGTGTCACTTTCACCCTGTCAATTAAACAGTGAGAGATTGAAGAGTGAAGATTTATGTTAAACATATAAAATGATTACATAAGGTTACATTTCAGATTACAAGCGAGGATTTCTATTAAACATTTCAGATTACATGAGAAACAAAATTTTTTATATGCACTTGCTTTCATTCCTGTGGGTCTATCAAAAAGAGATCTGGGTCCAGCTCCTCCTCGTCATCTTCTATGATCACCAGATCAGTGGCCACCGGGTCAGCTTGCCAGCCTATTTCATCCCATTCTGGAGGGAAAGCAAAAAACCATAATGGTGCAGTATTACCAAACAGAATAGCAGCTTCTCCATTTGCATCCTGCAAGCCCTTGTGATGGTAGAACATATCCCTGAATTAAAGGAATTGGTCCTCTGTAAATAACCTATCATAACAAAAGCAGAACCTGTCTAGCGTAAAGGCTTGGTAGCCATTAAGCAAAAAAGGTTTCAACCTTTGCAGATCCTGGTCAATAGTATGAGGAACAGGCCAAAGATGCTGGTGTGTAAAAATTTCAGTGGCAGCAGAGTAAGTTGAGAGGTCTGGGAGGTTCGGTGTACAATTCATCCTCCTGGTGAGAGCTTTCAGCATTTTTGTGGTCATATTCTCATCCGGTGAATAGAGAAATTTCTGTTGTTCGAGGATGTCCATCCATTCTCGCATGGGTGAAAATCGGACAGACGCGCCTAGGTATTATGGGCTCTTCTTCTCTCGGGTCACATTGTCTCATTCCCAAGCACTCCATCGCTTTGCAAAGATCCAAGAGGTGAAGTTGGCCATGTCTCACCGAAGTAGTCACGTAGTAAGTAAACCGTAAACCGCTTCCCACCCAACCAGAACCGTAAACCGCTTCCCAAGTACCTGCAGAACCGTAAGTCGCTCCCCCGAACCGTTGTAATAAACCAGTAAACTCGGGGTCCGGGAGCAAGAAGAATGGCACCTCGGGCCTTTTGGGTTGCCCGAGGTCATTAATTTTCGCCATCCCATAATGATTTTTTGGGTGCGGCCCGTCGAAAGAATGATGAGGGGAATTGATGGGACCGAGAATTTAAGGAAAAGGAAAGCATTTCAAAGGAAAAGTCGTTTCGAAGGATCTATCCGTCTTGGGGAAGAGACGAAAAGTGGAGCAGTGGTGAAACATGTGATGAAACACATGTGGTGAAACATGTGGTGAACTCGGGCGATGTTACATCGGGGACATCAAAATACAATTACATATTACATCAAAAGCAAACATATTACATTGAAACAAGGGACATCAAAATACAATTGAGCATGGAATTGAGTTTCTTATATTATTCCCAAACAAGGCAAGACACAACAACATATATTCAAAATTTCTCAATCATTTCCTAACCTTTGTAAGAATGTGTTCAACTATTCTTCATCGGACATGCTATCTTCATCGATAAAAAACCTCGGGCAAGTTTTCTAGAATCTTTTCCTCATCCGCCTGGTCTAGCTCGTAAACAGCCTTCGAGCACCTTTCTTGATCTGGCTTTGATGGGAACTCGAATAGCACAAATTTGAGTAGAGAATACAAGTGACTTTGGCTCGTTTGTCAACAACTCATACATCATCTTTGACCGAGGCTTCTTTCTATAGTAAATGCCCTCCACAACGGTTTTCACCTCTCATAAACAAGTTTCCGCTCTCATTGAAGTCATTTTCAACTTCAAATTTTGGCTTGGTGCATAGCAACATCCAAAATACGTAATCCTCCTCATTCCCTTTAGGTGCGACAAAGAATCGCAAAGTCGTCTCCTTCTCTAAGTACTTCTGCAAGTACATTTGCCAAGGTTGAGTATAGTGGCCTGGTAGACTTGCGGGTCTCTTCCACATCCGCATGAACATTGGAGGATGGTTTAACGACTACAAGGTTCCATTCATCTACATACAATTTGTTCTCACACATGTCCCATTTTCCATCCAAACAATTGCTTTTGCAAAAAACATGATAGCTTTTCTCGGTATGTAGTCGTGTTGGATTTCCGTAATGAATCCATGGACCGAATGAATTTGCCCGGTTTTACGAATTGTCTCCCCGCACCCCAAGCCTTTTTCCCCGTTGATATCCTCGTGTTTTATTTCCCGAAGTATCTCCTAACTTTTCTTCCATTTTCAGTCCACTCAGATGTACCACATTGAAATTGTTTCTCTGCAATTTTCACCACATCATGGGCATTATCTAGTTTAATGTCAGGATGTTTAAGCTATAGACCTCGTATCCATCTTTTCAATTCTCGCGCCTTCCCATCATGTTCACCTTTTTCATGGTTTGATCCAAAGAAGTTCCACATCATGTTGACCTCGTATCACAACCGTACCTTCCAACAAAATAAAATGATCCGGGTCGCTTTGAATTGTGATGCGCATTACCATCTGAAAATACATAGTGCTTTGTTTGGGGACATTGCCTTTTCGCTTTAAGTACTCAAAATGTTTCATAAAACAATGTTGAACAAAAAGTGTGTCATGTTCCCTATCATCCGACACATAGTAGTGTGTTTCCTTCTCAATGGTGTCTGTCTGTGGATCAACCTGATAGGTTATTTGAACAAATATAGTTATCTGGTTGTTGACCCAGCGCATGGACTGAACTTCATTCTGCTCCTTAAAAGTATAATTCTCTGCGAAGTCAACCACGGATAGGTAAGCATCTCCAGGCAAGTTATCAAGGAGTCCTTTGTACTGGCCTGCCTGCCACTTATATCTGAAGTTGTGTAAAGGAAATTTTGGAAGCTTCTCCAACATTTTGTTCACCAGTGGAAGACTTGCAGTTTCATTGTGTTGGTGAACGAGCTTAGACTTCTTGCTGCCATCTCTGAATACAGTTTTTTCATAGTCTAGGTATTCCCACTTCACCATGCCACTATCACTAGATTGTTCATGTGGGCAGATAGGGAACTTCTTAATCCCACACTCTTTACACTCACCCAGAATGCATTCCCTCTTATGGTAAGGTTGGAAGCTAGTTTTCTCACATAAAATTCCCTGCCACAGACTTCTTGTGCTACTTATTTTGTATTCAGACGCCCTGCATTCGCCATATATGTCTGACCTTCAAAGCTGACAAGTGCAGCTGCAGCTTTTTGGGTGCTTAATTCCCATACTATTGAAGCCATCTATTAGCATCTGCATTCTAACATGGTATATACAGCAGCAACTATTGAAGTCCTTTAATTTTACAACAAATCATGGTTTCAGCTTTTCAAACATCCTCTGTTTGATCATAACACTAGGATGTTCCATCTTGAATTTCCTGAACAATTGCAATTGCAAGGAAGATAACAAGGTGATCAGCATATTTATTGCACAATACATTTTCCACCACACTAGGCACCACATAGCATATATTACAGACATTCACCTTACACCTCGTTATTCACCACACTAGGCACCACAAGGCATATAATATATAATTTATTGTACATCATATTTTTCACCACACCAGGCACCACATAGCATATATTACAGCATTTATTTTACACCATATTTTTTACCACTAGGCACCACATAGAATATATTACAACATTTATTTTACACCATGTTATTCACCACACTAGGCACCACATAGCATATATTACAAAGATTTATTTTACACCATGTTATTCACCACACTAGGCACCACAAAGCGTATATTTAGAGCATTTATTTTTCACCATATTTTTCACCACACTAGGCACCACATAGCATATATTACAGCATGTATTTTACACCATGTTATTCACCACACTAGGCACCAAGCATACATTTACAGCATTTATTTTACACCACGTGCCTCACCACACTAGGCAACACATATCATATATCACAGCATTAATAGGCACCACACACCACGAGCAATCACTAACCACACCAACCACATATCACAAGCAATCACTAACCACATACCACATACCACATTAACAATAAAAAATGTGGTGAAGATGAAGAAATGAAATAACCTGTGATTCTTCCAGATAGTGAGTGGCATGATCCTCTCTTACATTTCGTTCCAATCTTCTGAACTTAACATCCTTTGCATTTGGAGAGACCCTACTGTTTTCGGTCCAAAATTGCTGCACAAGTTCTATGACAGAATTGGGAATTGCATCTGCTCTTCTAACTCTTTTGTACAAAACCCATTTTCCCCCTTTGCAATCTATCTCTTCCCTCTTCAATTTTGCTTTGGTAGGATTCCTAGGATGAACACCCAGCAGTTTACCAAAACCCCGAGCACTGACAGGATTAGCACTTTCGGTAATGCTTCCTCTTACGGCCATAGCAAGGCAACTCTTGTTGGTCGCTAAACCTGTCATTGTTTGTTAGACTTCTTCACAAGTTGAATGGAAGCCCTAAGGTTGCTGACCACAATGCTCTTGGCTTGCAAATCTTTCAGCTCTTCACCAAGTACGCTGTCCATTGTGTCATCTTCCAGAAAATATCGTAAAACCTCTTTCTTATCACTGTCAGCCAAGCCTTTAGTGGTGCTATGAAATGAAGATAATAATTTCAATACCATCCGACGCCTAGTAGAGGCCGTTCTGGTGGATTCTCCCTCTGCTGATGCAATTTTTGCTAATTCTTCTTTAACTTCCCTTTTTCCTTTCCTTTGGCGTCTTTTATGATCCCGATCTTGTTCTGGAGTTCTCTTTCTCTTACCTGTGCTCCGGTTTGAGATTTTAGGCAGATTTGCTTCCAAATTAAATGATTCAAAGTATGAACCGGATTGATCCACAACCGGATTAAGCGCCATAGCCATGTGCTTCAGGAAAGGCGCGGGTGGGTCGTGGGTTTAGGAATCGGTTAGGTGGAGATTGGAATGGGACGGGTGGCGTAGGAAATTGGAATGGGACGGGTGGCGTAGGAATCGGGAATGATTGAATCCGGGCAGTTATGCACTAGGCGCCAAACAAACATTTAAAATCGCACCACAAATTTGATATCTCCCACCACATTTTTAGGGGGGACAGGGGGGACACCCAGGATGTTCCACTACAACATGCTTTCACCCATTGTCATGGTTGTATCAACCAGAAGCTCCGCAATGTTTGATCTATTCTGGTCTCATTCAAACTATGCAAATTCAAAGCGAGCAGTTCCATGCTAGAAATGCATTGCTTCTTTGTGGTCAGCCACTTTTTCAGTGATGTGGGGGTGAAGACTCTATATGTTCCACCAGCGTGCAAGCTTAGCTTCAAGGCCTTTAGCATCTGTCTGGACTTGCTTCAAAGACTCCTCGGATGGTCAATTCCAAGTAGCTTACGAGCAGCTTTCCACCAGGTTTAAGTGCCTGCTATAGGCTTTCTTAACTAGGCATGTTGTTTGTGTCTTTGCCCTCGTGTCCTTCCTCAGAGCAGGTTGTGACATCTTGCATGATCTGTCCTGTGTATTGGGATGGAGTCTATTATATTATATGGATGCAACAAGCTTATCAAGGAGCCCAAATTAGCCAAATTTGACATTGGAATCAAGAGTTATGAGCAAACAACCGGGCTGAAACCCTAGGTGCCATCACCAGTGCCGTTTAGCCAAAAATCCCAAAAGTGAAAAACTACACGTTATTTCTAGCCAATATAACCCAAACTCATAACATCACAATCGTCAACCATCAACCGTTGATTCCCTTTTTTTTTTCCTCTTCCATAGTTCAAGATCTTGGTAGATCCAATTGAAGTAATCTTTGGAGTTGTTCAAGTGTCTGTTTGGCGGTATGGGATGATTATTTGCTTCAAAATTTTTGGAAATAAGCGGGTGAATATTGGCTTTGGCGACGATGGATGCTCGAAATGTTATTCACTTATATTGAACCATTACCGTAAAGCTAAAATCCAATCATAATTGAAGAAAATCTAGCTAGGAATTGGAAGAATAAATTGAAGGGTCTTTGTGGCCAAAAGTAAATACCCAAACAAAAACGAAGATTTCGATAGAGGATCACTTCTTGTTTGTTAGAGAAAAACCGTAGCAAAGAGAAAACAATTGTGATGATGAAGCTTACAGGGATGATAAGCTTCAAAAAATGGGTATTTCTTAAAATGTCCCTGGGTAATGATACACTAGCCCAAAAAGAATATGTCCCAGGTTTAAGGCGAGTCATACTCAATGTAATGTGATTAGAGACTAGACACAATGAATTGAATTGAATTGAATTGGTTTTTAACGTCCTCATTCTATGGGATACAATACAATATGTAGTAATAAATACCAAATAGTAGGGTGTGGTATATGCATTATGTCTAATCGCATGCTCCCAATGTTGCATGACCTAAAAATTGCTTATTTTTCCTAGTTTCTTTTTTCTTTTTTTATTTTTTCTTTTTAATTGACAGGGAAGAAGATAAGATAAGATAAGATAAGATAAGATAAGATAAGATAAGATAAGATAAGATAAGATAAGATAAGATAAGATAAGATAAGATAAGATAAGATAAGATGAATTTTTACGTCCACGGGAACCCAACGGGTTATGGGACGGCACATGCAAGGGCAACAGCCCATCTAAAACCTGGGGACTAGGCCCCATCACCAAACACAATAACCAAATATTAAAAGACTACCAAGAATAAGATAAGATAATGCTAATGCTAGTGGTAAATTTATGCTTCTAAAATTATCTAGACATAGCCACCCAAGGACCGAAGGCCATTGATCTAGAATAATTCTTTGCTCCTCCCATTAATTTGCCCATTTCTTTTTTTGCAGCGGGCTGCCCTCACCTTGCGTGAGCCCTCCTTACGGTTACACAATTGAAGAGGGGAGAGGTCCTCCTGCATCTTGAAAGTAGTCCCTCCGAGATGGTTTCCATCTTTGAAGAATATGTAAGCGGCTAAGAGTGTCTTGAAACCGAACCAAAAGATGGCGAGGACGATCGTGTCTTGCCGCTCCCACCCTAGCAAATGAGACAACTCCACCAGCCTTCACATGCATGACATCAGTGAAAAAATGCAAAGCAGCATCCATATCAGAAAGGGCATCATCTTCTGCCTCTGCAACCCCTATAATACGCAAGTTCAGGCTCCTAGTAACAGAAGATATTGAGGTAGCCTGCTCCTGTCTGCTAGTGCGGAACTGCGACTCCTGGTCCCCTTGGGATTGTGGAGATGTCTGTACGCCCACCTCAACATGTTCTCTTTCCAATGTCTGCACTTCCGCTTCAACACAATGTTTCTTCTGTGGCTGTAATTCTGTATTTAGTGTCTGTACTGAGGCATCACTTGTGCCCACATACTGGGCTTTAGGGTCTGGAACGAAGGCATGCATTAACTGTAATAAGTGTGTCCATCTCTCAATAGACACGATCATAGATGTGGCCATCGGAGTTAGAGGTCCAATGTTGCTAGGCTGAATTGGATATACTTATCATCGTGCAGGAACTCAAGAACATTCCTCATAACCCACTCTAACTCAAAAAAAATAACACTCAAGCAACAGATGTACACTAGAAAACCACTCCAAAATAACATTCTGTTAACATAGCAGCATTGGAACAATTCCAATACATGTTCCCAAAAAAAACATGCTAGGAATATATTAGAATATTCAAACTCCCAAATGTCCCTACAAAGTACGCAATAAAATAGGGGAGTTCCTGCCATAAAAATCTGTCCACTTCTGTTAAATTTCGGTCATCCTAAAAAAATTTAAGTAATTTTGTGGCAAGAAACTAAAAAATTCCCGACAAAATACACTAGAAAATGCACTTATATTTTTTTCAGTAGCGTCAAATACCAAGCGACCTTTTTATTCATTAGACATACTGCTATTTTGAGCATTTACCCACTAACATAACAAAATACATGTGAACTTAATTTTATAAAATTCGTTCCATTACTAAGCCCTTTTTCCATGGTAGTCTTATTTCTAAAAGTCACATATTTTATCAAGTGGTGTTTGATCATCTATTGTCCTAAAAGAAAATGAATTTTCCAATATAAATCTTAATTTAGATTCGAAATACGTTTGGATACCATTTTTAATGTAAATAGAGTCTTAGACTCTTTTTCCATGGTAGTCTTATTTCTAAAAGTCAAATATTTTATCAAATAATATTTGTCCACCTATTGTTTAAAAGAAAATCACTTTTCCACTATGAAAATAAGAAATGTCGTATTTAGGTTCGGATTAGGTTTGGATACCAGTTTTAATGTAAATGGAGCCTTATTTTATTCTGGGGCATTTTTCCTGCCGTAAAATAAGACACCTAGTTTTATTTGAATATCTACACATATATAATTGATTTACCAAAGATTCGATTCCTTTATGCTTTGATATTTTGATGACACATGTGCTACTTTTTTATAGGTACAAGTTTTGGATAAAATTTGCCGATGATGTTTTTGCATGAGATTGCGCACGACTCAGGTTTTTTCTATTTGGGATTGGGGACAGGAAACAACACATGCCAACAGATTTGCTGACCAAAAAATGACGGTAGCAAAAGTGCTTCTTTCTTGATCGAATAGCCCAAGACTAATTTGACAATGTTATTGCAAAAGAAAACCATTTGCAAATTCGAGAAAAGCAGCATTGCAGGATCCATGCTGCTGGGTATTTTCACCTACCGGCCAAATTGGGTCTGTCAAATGCAAGCCTCAATCTAGAATGTGCACCACTCCACCATTCCATTATTGCAGCAATTGAGCTGGATGAATTCAATATGTTCTCAATAAGCTTATACTAATCGCCATGCCTGCAATACTTATTGAGAGGCATTGTTGAAATCGAAGTACCACTTGCAAAGTGGAGCTAAGGGCTGGTGTGATGAAATTACAATGGATTGAAGCAGAACCAGATTAATGAGTCGATTGGGCGGATAAAGTTAAGGCTGATGGGGCGGATGATAGGCTAAGACAACGAAAAATGGACGGATTTGGGAATGGGAGAGGAGAGCAGAGACATAACATCCATACAGTCAATCCAATTCGTTTTACTAGTGCCCTGCCAGTTGGTTTTCTGATGAACCTTGCTTCTGCCTTCCTCCTCGCGATCTTCTTCTGTAATTGCCTACAGATGCAAAAGTGCTAGAAGTGTTTTATCATTCTGCCTACTGCAAAATTATTTCGGCAGCCCAGCTCCCTCCTGATGGTTTACCCCGTCGTTGATGGATAACCCCCACTTATAGGGTGCTAACATATTTACTGGGGACGATTTTGAGCACAAGCTTTTCTGATATTTAAAACGAAACATAGAATTTCTATGCAAACAATCTAAAATAAAAATAAAGTTCCTACAGTACTTTTTGCTTTTCCACAATAACTTACTAAACATATCAAACCCTCAACATGTCAAATCCTCACTATTCGACAATTGAAATTTGATTTGTATTATTGCGAATAAGAGAGCAAGTACAAAATGTAAGGGCAAAACATAAGTAGCTAGAGGATATTCACACTGCACTGGGCAGAGTTCAATAGCAACTCAACCCCTAATGACCTCTGAACCATTGTAGTTGCATGTTGATTCGCTTAAATTTTGGGCACAATCTGAAATTGTGTTCTAAAGAGCCTAGTAGTGCTAGCCAAAATTAGGTCCATTTTAAGGTGTATTTGTGCAAGTATGCAAACTTTAATATTATATGGAGTTTGATATTCTCAAGATTTAGTGTAGGTTATGATGCCTACAAAGCACATAAGATTTACACAGTAAATAAAAAAATGATGCATTATATATTTTCAATCTATTTTAGTTATTAAACAAACCACTAATTGATGATCAAGGGAGGCATTCTTTTCGTGATGTGAGAGTTTAGCTTGTGAGAGATAATTGAATGTATAATGAAATTGGGTCATTGTAGTTGTTAGTACATTGTAGTGGGACGTGGTTGAGGTCTTTTTTCTTGAAGGGAAATACTTGCGATGGCCTTGCTACCGCGATAAATTTCTTGTATAACTAAAAATAAGACGCCTTATTTTTTCATAGTTTTCCACTAGTGTTTTAGTGATATGACTACCATGCAATAGAAAAGCAAGTTTAAACTTGTGTGTCTTATTTTTATCCCTAGAGTCACAAATGGTGTCATCCACAAAGCTAAATAGCCTCTGCACGTTAGAGAATGTGCAAGGACAGGTATTTTTGCCTAGCTCAGACCTTTGGCTCCCCCTAACGGGCTTGTCAAGCCCTTACCAGGCGAAATTGCCTGGAAAATCAAGAGATGAAGTAATTATGCAATGCATAAGGTCAACCCAATAGCACAACATCCCGCGATAAATTTTCTTCGGTTGGTGGGGGCAACTTCAATGGAAAGAGGACAGACCAACCCCCAATAGGAAAGAGGAAAGCGTCGACCAGTTCGCTCCAATAGCAGTACATCTTTAAGATCATTTCTCTAGTGATAGTGGGTACCCATATAGAATTTCGTTTTGCCGTTGCTTCATCGATACACATTGGTTAGAAGGGATTTGTCCTTATTTTTCAAATTTCAGATTTGCTCATTTCAGATTCGCTCATCACTTATGAGGGTCTCCTAAAGCTAGCTTGATGGTACATCCGGTCTTACAAATGATACATCGTGTGTTCTCGCTTTCTCGCTTAAGACGGAGTCTTTCTAATCATACTTGGTTCTCATTGTGCAAAAGACTCATTGAAAACGTCAAGAAACATATATAAGGCGTCCATTGTTGTATGCAAGTTCAATTTGGTATTGCAGGTGTGGCTAACAAGCAAACACTTGAAATGGGTATAGATATGGATGGCAAGGACCCAATACAGGGTCAACAAATCTGCACGCCTTCACAAGATATTGGGCGTGGTCTTGCAACGACATCTACATCTCTCGGCAAGGACAAAAAACTGGGGTTTTGTTTACACTGGAAAGTTCTCCATAGAGACAATCCTGGTTCGCAAAGGTTGAATAAGTATCACTAATGTTCTTTATGGCAACTTATTAGATTAGATGGAACATGACTTCTGCTCATCTCTACATCCTCTACACTGGCAGACCATATTCCCGGGTGGGTATCGATTATGAAGGTTTGAACTATTAACAAGCTGGGTTTTGCAGGTTCAAGGTAGAGGATCAAGGAGGGACAGGATAGTCTCGTTCATTTGCTCGTCGGTACAAAATTGTTGATGCCTCCAGCCTGATACAATTAATATAGAAAAGTAAGCCCAACAAGAAATTGCCATTTACACGAGAATTTCCACTTACCATGCTGGCCTAACAACAAATCTGCCTGTCGCTAGTGCCCAATTAACCTGTAACATATCAAGCTTTGAGTTATCCTCATAAAGAGGAATGTGGCAAAAACAGGCTCCTGAGAGTGTACCTTGTCAGTACCCAGAGATATTGCAACAACATGAGTCACCTCTTCATCAACCCTTGTGGTGCAAACTGCACCAAACTGTTCAGCCATCCTCCATAAGGGGTGAAGATGTGGCTGCACTTCTCCTACTGGAAAAATTCTACTGAACAGTATTATACAACCATGAAGCACTTTATGTTGCACGGAAGAAAGAATAACTCTGACATCTACATCCCCCAGGTGTTCATGTGCAAAAAAGTTCTGATGGATCCTGTCAATTACCTAATATAGCACAACGAAACAAGTTATTCACTGAAAACATTCATCATTCTTATTCACCTGTGGAGTTCCTTTCTCCAGGATTAAATTGCTTCATACCCCTAATATTGAAGATAGCATTCCATCTGCCTCCCTTTCATCATGACCTACTTCCAAAAGTGAAGGCCCAGGAAGGCCAAATTGCCGCCTGCTGCAAGGAAAATACATGTACCTACAAAACAACTTTCCTCATACTTCTAACTCTCCATATATTTGTGAAAGCAAAAAAATTACAATATATACCGCTCGACAACAATGAGGTTTTCTCGGTGGTGGGGCCAAACACGAACAGAGTCATCAATTATTACTACAGCAGATTCCATTCCCAGAACACCATCTAAATCCTTGCTTTTTGGTATTCTTTCCTCACCATCGAGACTGTCAAGGTCGTCTCCTTTAGAAATAACACGACCTGCAAATAATGTTCCAGTTGGATCTAATAACTTTGCCATTTCTGTTGCATAGGCCTTATTGCCCATGGTGTAAACATGCAGCTCATAAAGCTGGCTTGCCTGCATTTGTAGCAAACCAAAATTAGCTTCTCAAAATCTTACAAACATTTTGACTCAGTTAAATGCACTGACCCTAGCAAGAAATCTCCATATTCCAGGACGCAGTTTTGTCCACATGCCCATGTGAGGAAAACGATACAGCTCCCTTCGTGGAACACCCTCCCGCCCATCTCTACATTTTTCTGCAGCCTCGGCTGCTCGCAACCTTGTTTCCCATTCTGGTTCCACCTCTAAGAACTGGAAAATGAGCAAATGAAACAATTAGGATAATGCACAAGATGCTACAAAGCAGGTATATATTTCCATCTACCTTGGCTGAATTAAGTAGTGTATGATCAAGATCTAATACAAGACAAAGCTTTCTTGCACTCAACATTCTCTCCTGCTCTTCCATTCTCCGCGATCTTTCCTGCTGAAATGCAAGACGTTCACTCTCACTCAAATCCTTAAGCATGTTTTCCAATTCAGGATGAAGTTCACTGGTTATGACAGGCTCAAGGGCCAGTCTTTCTTTATCAGTAGGCAATGATTGAGAAATATCTTGATTGGCAGAGTTGTTTGACATTGAAAGAACATCATGTGAATCTGGTGCAAGCTGTTCCAAAAACTTGCTTCCGACCAGTTGTGTGTCGGCAATAGGAGCTGCAGTTAGCAAGGGAATTGTCTCTGTAATACTCTTTGAGCTCCCAACCATTTTAACAAGACTTGCAAGTTTACTCATCAGGTGTGGTGGAATATTAGGCGCCTGTACCGGTGTCTCCATATTTGTTATGGGTTGCTCGTTTTTACTGGTGGTTTCTAAAAGAATCCGACGTGGATCGCGAGGTTTCATTCGAAGAGCAAGCCCATCTTCTATCTGTAAAATTTGCATTTTTGTCAGAGACCAATCGCAAATGTATGAGGATCATAAAACAATTTTATCTTTTACCAGAGCTTGCTGTGTTGATGCCTCACTTGTGGGGTTGGAAGCTGCATCTTTTGCATTAAGTGAAAAGTCCAACCCGCTCTCTTGTTCCCCAATAGGGTTTATTACAGCTGAACATGTTGTTTGCAGCTCATCAGAAAAGTGACTAGTACAGCTCATTTTATCATCTTCTAAGCTCACAGGAGCACTATTATCTACTTCCATCTCTGATGGCATTTCAACATCAGGATCAAGCCATCCACCAGTTCCTAATGTGGCAGTTGAAATTACTGCTGATGACTTGCCAACTTCTAGATCTGCTTGATGCCGTTTACACTCCCTATCATCTAAAAAGCTCAGCTCACCAGCATCCCTTTTCCTTGTTCCTACGTATTTGTTTTCTGGCGTTTTTTCTAAAAGGCTCACAAGCTGCCTTCTTGGATCTCTACTATTTAATACCTTGGAGGGTCCTTTTCTCGATATCTCTAGGTCCTTTCCATGTGAAAGGGGACATGAGGCCATAGGATTCTCCTTATCTTCACAATTTTTAATCACACTGTTTGTACTATTCAAAGGCTGGTCAGTGCTGCTAGTTGAATCAGAAATGGAAACTGCATTTCCAACATCCTCAGGTGCAAGACCCCTAGTATATCTGGCTGATGTATCTTCTTCTGAAGGAGTCGGACTTGGCAAGTCACTCATGAACACAGAGCTTGTGGTATAATTCTTAAAAGGGGCAACAGGTTCCTGGACGGCAGAATGAGATAGATTATGCATGAGATTTATAGCTGGTCCGTAACATACAGGTGGTCTAGTCACATCCCCAACAGGTTTAGAATTGCAACTACTTAACTGCCAGGTAGAGGCTAGAGGCTCTGTGAGAACAGATACAGAATTTCCAAAATACTGAACAGGAGGCATCGCAGAAATAGTCCTGAGATCCCTAATTGGTGGGAACTGCCAGGAAGAAGAATTTGGCCCTGATGTGGTCCCTCTACCAGAAACATCTATACCATATGATTGAGTTTCCAAGCCTGTATTAGGTCTCTGCATAGGCAATCCTCCGCTACTCTGTTCCATAGTCAAAAACCTAGAGGTTGGAGGAGGCACAGCTGAATTTCCATCAAGTTGACCAATTAGAGAATTGTTTCCAGATTGCAAAGTACTCTTCATATTTTGGCTCTGCACATCATTGCCATTAGTTCCATTTAGTTCTCTCTTGACCCTCCATGCTATTTGGCTTGGAACTGTTTGCATCATAGAATCAAGCTGCAGAGAGTAATACAATAATGTTAGCCTTGTGCATTCCCCACATTATGTGGTTATCAATTGGGTTAAAAGAAATTACCTCCTTTATCTGATCTGCTGTAAAAAGTTTTCGACAGTGTGTGGTGGCAAGACCCATCAATCTAAAAGTTATAGAGCATCAGTTAAGTTTTTAACCTAAATACTTATAACAACAGCCATAAGAGTAACAATTTTACCTTGGAAAGGTTGCCTTATCATATTCTTGTTCCCTGGCTAATCCAGTGCTGCGAGCCTGCAAAAGTTAAGTACAAACTAAACTTTGTAACCTCTGAAAGTAATGCACAGAGCATCTGCAAAAGGAAAGCATACAGCATTGACAGCACGTAGTCCATCAAACATTTTCTGTTGTACATCACGGAGAAGATCATGGGGAACATCTGTGCTTTGCCCAAATATTGGTACCAGGATCTTCAGGGCACTTTGAAGTGTCTCACAAACATCAGCAAGTGACCTGCAGTGAAAAGATAGAAATATCTCCTTGTCAAGGGTGAGCTTTTAACCAATTTTTTTTCTGATCGTCAGTTAGGAAATCACCTCTGAGCATCTCTGATTGAAACATTTCTAAGTAAATTTTCTGCCATAGTAATTACGTTCATGCATTCAGCATGTGATTGTCGCTGTTCACTTGATCCTGGGATTGTTTGGGCCTTTCTAATTTGTGAATTTTGTTCTAAAGAGCTGCCAATTTCACTTAGCTTTTCTGCAGAAGATGGATGTTCTTTCATAAATTTGAGCTCAATCTCCCCTTCCTCTATCTCTCCTTCTTCAAGTCGAATATCATGAATAGAGCTTCCTATTACTTTACGACCATGTTTGCTATCTGACATCTCCAACATTTGACAAGCCTGACCCTCACTTTTTTTGTCTCGGAGGAGGCCATTGTTTTCTACTTTAATCCTACTTTGTTCTGAACAAACTTCTGCTAAGGTTTTCTGAGGCTCATAACCCTTTTCGACCCCACTCCTACCAAATCCTGAGATTTCTTGTGAATATATCTGCTTTGAAGAATCTGGCCGGTTTTGCACAGCTTGTGCCCAGGCTAGACTATACTTATCATGCGAATATCCTGGCCCTGCACTTGTTCCAGGGCTCCTTCTCCAGGTATCTTCTCCCCCCCATCCAACAGATTTGTCAGAATCAGTGAATTTGGTTACTTGGCTCTGCAATGCTTCTTCAGAATTTGGCAGTCTAACAGAGGTAAAGTTCCAAAGTGGCAGGCTTGAAACAGCTTCTAGTGGCTCGTAAAATTCTTCATCTTTCCATCCACCATTGTCATCAGAGATCTCCCCTTCTTCATAATCTTCTATTGATCTGGAAAACTCTTGAGCCATCATGGATCTTATCTTCAACCAAAACAAACTAACATTAAGTGATTTTATGGGGTTGCGTCTGTTTTAAATCACCATGCAGAGATCAAAATCTTCACACAAACTTCAGATGTGAACTTAATACTTTTTTATTTTATGGTGGCTTGACGAGGCCATGAAGTAACCCTAGGCACTAGGATTAACGGCGCGCTCCAAGGAGGAACTGGTCAAGATATCTCAAGATGATCTCATGGAACATTTGTATGTAAAAATCTCTCAATCTTCTTTTGGATCAAACCCCACAAGGCTAAATCCTGGTATCCCCAACACCAGGTTACTGAACTCCCATCATCTATAAACAGAATACGTCAGAACGTTTCATATGATTGATCAAAGACTCGCTTACGTCCAACCCACTTCAGAACAAACAAGTTTTGGCTGCCAAAGCTGCCCTTCCATGCCAAAAACCTTTGATAAACCAACACTAACCCTTACACCCTTTCGATGGTAAAGGCCATATCTTTACAAAAATTGCCTCAAAACTCAGGCAAAAGAACCTTCTTTCTGATTTGACCTAAGGAAAGAGGAAATCGTCCAGATCACTTCAAATTCAACAGTTTAAATAAGCAAAACAGGGATCAATATAGCCTTTGTTGAGATAACAAAAACCTAAGGATGATCCCATAAAACTAGAGTATTAGGGTGGTAGACAGAGCATCGGACACCACGATTCTCCTCCGTTTCCTCGTCGCTCATGAAGGAGGGGAAAAACAGAGGCGCCCCCTTTTAAAATATGTATGATTTGTTGGACGGCCTTTACACAGCGGACATTTAAAAGCAGTTTTACCCGATGGATAACTTCGTGCATTTGCCATACTACACACATGTCGAACCTTTGGAAAAATTATTAGACTTTTGTGCATGTGCAATATCGTCCTTCCTAATCTAGAGAAAGTTGAGGGCATTGCATTTTGTAACATATGGACATAAGTCTATCTTGGGGACTTGAAGCTAGCAACTAAGGGAGGCTTGCCTTCTTTTGCACACTTAAGGTTTTAGTGGCTAAATTAGGGTGTATGCATCGGCGAATTCTGCCAATAACATGACCATCGGATTTCTAGGGATCTGGACAATCCAGTGGTGTCCTTTTCTTGGCCAAAAATCAAGCCCTTGATCTATCAAATGCCTTCGAAACAATGGGAGGTCTACGAGCCCCTTCCATGGATCCATGCAGCCGCCACTGTGGCCAACAGTCAATACATCAATACAATAATACATCAACAATCAACAGAGCTCCTATCCAGGCTCAGACTCGTGGGGAAGTCGATTGACAGCTGGGGTCTCAAGATATAACAGACCGAGTTATGGCAATGACTTGGGCCAGCAATAGATTGTGCATACTTTGTAGATGGCCTAAATCAGGCTATGTCGTAACTGTAACCTGCCGGAGAAGCAGTCCCATGGTAGCACCCAACGAGACTACTCCAGATTGCATCTTCCCTGTCCGATGAGGTAGGAAGGGTTGCATCTCCCCGTCTCGGGGTCCAATGGCTCCATGGACAGCTAGAGGACGATGGCGACACACGTCCTTTTCGAACCAAACTCTCCAAAACATGAGCCAGGCCAACACCTGCAACTCTTGAGAGTCAGGGCGACACCATTGTAGGAAGTGTCGGACTCATGCCTGTTCCTCACTAAGTGACTGACTATAAGCATAGCCTGCTATATGGGTCCCCATCAGGGACCTCCATCCACTTTGCCATTGACCTCATTGTATGGTGCTTAGTCACCTTATAACCTCCATAGCCTGGTGGGCTCTATGCACAAGCCGCATATAATAGGAACTAAGGGGTCTAAACTAGGAGCATCATCTAAATAATGGCTATTAGATCTCCATCCCGCTTCCCATTATACAATAGGTGCAAACATGAGATCAACCAACATCATATATCAATATAGCATGATAAAATAACAAGAATAATATCTAATCCTAATCACATGCATCTAACTTACAGTTAGGGTTCATTGATTAGGGTTCATGATTAGAACTATGGGTTCTAGAATGGCTGTACTAGAGATACAAGATACTAACTCATCTAGAATGCTAACTTTCAGATGATCTACTTAATAATCTACTATATCTAATGCTCTCAAGCATTTCTTATTTAGGCTGCCAAAAATTTCTGTACATGCATAGCATATTTCACATCATTGGAAATTGGACCATTAAATGGACTCCTCCCTCCCTCCCCCAATCCCTGTTGTTTTAATGCATATTCGTATGGAGCGTCCAATGGTTCGTGACATGCAATCTTTCCACCACGGAAAACTTTACAATATCCCCGCATTGTGCACTATCAGTTAAATGAAACTTTCTATACCTTGAAAGGTGGCTACCAGCCATAAGCCCCTGCCACATGGAAATTCCGTGCGCTTGATTATTTTTCTCTTTCTTCTCCTTGATGATCAGAAGTTCAGAGGTAAAACTCACCGATATTTGTTTTCTTGCAGGCGCTGGGTGCCATTTTTTGCTTTTGAGGTTTTTTTTGTGTAAATGTTTACCTTGTCCATGTGTTTTTGGTTTGTTTTTCATATAATGTGCAGGAGCACAGGTGCATACATGTGCAAACAGAGGCAGATCGCCATAGCTTGAGGCAATATCTTGACGCTTGCTTCCTCAGCAAGCTTTGGGATGCCAATGCCCTTGAACATGTCAAGACAGCACACTATCAGCGCCACATAAATCCCACATTGGAACGAGGCCCGCAATGCTACCTGCATACCCACTTGCCCATGAAAAGGCGCAGACTCATTGCCTCCATTCGCACAGGGGCACATCATCTTCGAATTGAGGCGGCGGATGGATTGGTGAGCCACGCCGGACGGCAGGCTCTGTCAATCTTTGCCAAATGGGAGTCATTGAGGATGAATCTCATACTCTTCAAAGTTGCCCAAAGATATGATCAAATTCCGGGGCGCTATCTTTGAGTTGGTCGGGCCGGCCACCGTTACATGTGACATTGAGCACGATCCGATGCAGTCTTTGGGATCATACCTTCAGGAGGTTATGGACATGCGAGATCCGCTATGTCCTCGGGCACACACTTGACATGTATATGTACATTGATGTATACTTGTACAGTTTGACAGCATTTTTATTACTGCCACGGTTTTTCCCTCGAAAACCCTTCGGGGCGGGGGTTTTTTAACCCGGACAGTAATAAGTTTGCTGCGCTCCTTGTGGGTCCCATAGGCCGATTGGCCTCAGTGGACGATAAAAAATCATTCTCATTCTCATTCTAATGCCTTATCTTTTTCTAGGTTTAGAGCACTCTTTACATTGTACAAGTTTCTGTTGGACGAGTAACATAAAAGCTTTTGACGAGTTTCTGGACGAGTGAGGATTCTCTGGACGAGTAATTCTTTCTGGACAAGTGACAAAAATTGCTTGGAATCTACTAGTTAGGCTTTCTTGTGAAGTATGCCCTCATACTTATGAAGATCTATATGATACTTAAGAAACGTTGAAGATTTTTGCAACATTTCCAATATTCTGAGATATATTCTTGCATGCATTCATTTTTTATTTTGTTTCTTGACATAATAGTATTTTGTATATTTGTCTTGCAGAGGTTTTTTTTTTTTTTTTTTTTTTTTTTTTGAAGGATGTGAAACTTTATTCAATATCCCAAGAAAGTACATGTATACTTGCAGAGGCAAGAGTAAAATCTCTGCAGACAAAGATAATCCACTGAGTGGAGCAACCCGCCTATGCAAAAGATGATATACCCAAAAATTCCTCAAAAATTAAGCGTTTCTTCTCAGGAGCAAGCTGCGAACATAGGTATACCTTTACTAATCTATCTTGTGCCTCATGAAGAACTTGGTCAGCAGTACTTATTAGACCTTTGAAGAAACACCACCACCACCTTTTCCATATAGACCACACCAGCCTATTCCAAGTGGAGAGATAGATAGTAAGAAGCACACGCTGGCTAGTCACGACCACATGAAAGAGAGATAGCAACTGGCTGAACTTGATCGTAGAGAAAAAAAACAATGCTCGAGAGTCTCAGGTTAAAATACTGGGAGCAAACTTATGGACCAGCACATTAACCCGTAGACACCTATGAAGGATCTGCCACTACAAGGTAGAAACTTTGGGACGAAGCAATTTATTCCAAGCCCAGGATCATATTTGCTTCCGCTGAGGAGGGGGAGATGAAGCTGCCAACCAACTCGAAGGGGGACAATGCCAATGTCCTAGAGCTTCTGATATAAAGAATGCACAAGACGTTGGACATATCGGCTGGTTGGGAGGGAGTGACTGGCAGAATATTATCCACCTCTTGCCAAATAGCTTTGTCCCATCGAGAAAGCATGAACTTAGTCTGAAAAGCATCCCACGGCAACAAGTGACTAGCCTCATACAAAGCATCAATTGTGAGAATGCCAGCAAGCCTCCAACGCCACTGAGTCAATGGATGTATCATAGCATACAGAGTGATTATTGAGAAGAATCCACTATTATGGAACGCTTAATTGTACGCAAGCATCAGGATTGATTTGAAACAAGGCTCAAACTGCCTCCCAAGAATAAGTAGATCCTTTAGGAAGGGGGAAGCATTAGAATATGGGCGAAACTGAATAAAGAGACACCAAGGAAGAACAGCCTTCAGTGCTGGTTTCCCAAAAGAAGCACACTGCCCAAGTGCTTGCATAACCAGCCTCATTCTAGGTGAATGGACCATGCCCACCAGGTAGCCGGCCTCTACTTTCTTGAGCCTTCTTACGTCCCCACTGCTTAACAAAGGATTTAACAGTTGTCAAAGCAGCAGCAACACCAGACATACCTCGGATATGACAAAATGTAGAGGACCAAGCACGCCTGCACCCAGCACTAAACTCAAGGTCTGACAGATAGTGGGTGTTAAGTTTGAAATAAGTTTTTGCTGCTCGTCTCTGCATTGGCACTGTATCAGAAATCCATTGTGGATTGTGATCAGATATAAAACTATCAAGCATATTGTCCTTCGTAAATTGCCTAGCAAGCCAACAGCTATTACATTATAATAGCTGCAATCGTGTCGAGCATAAGCTCTACTTGGTCCAGTCCAGCCATTACACCATGTAAAGGATTCGTCTCCATCAATCTCTACAAGCCTGCAATCCAGCACAAACTGCCTCCACTGCTCACGTTCGAATCCCTGAACAACTTATGTGCCTCTGCTACATCTATCAGGTTCAAGCTCAACCATATTAAAATCACCAACTAATAGCCATATTACATTATGTCCAATTCGTAGAATCTTAGTCCGTAAGATGGCCCTCAAAAGAACCTCGTTGACCTGGCTGATTAGATGTGTACACATTCACGATCCCCCATTCTTGCCCATTGTCCATCCATTTGACTATTATCCAATGTCAGGGAAGGCTTCCAAGCAGTGAGGACACCAACTTAGCCGAATTAGCAATAGCAACCAGAACATTGTAATTAGAACCTAGAATGGCAGTCAACTTCTGCACACCACCAATACAACATTTATGCTCCTGAAGACAACAAAAATCCATTGGAAACTTGAAAAGATAATTAGATAGTCTGCTCCTTTTACATGGGGATGAAGCCACTTCCCTCATGTTCCAATGACAATAGGTTCATCAGAAAGTATGAAGGTGTTTTACATCCATTTCAGCAGCATCATCTTCTAGGATCTCCAGTGGAAGATCTACCCACTGTGTTTTGGAAAATGGTAAGGGGAGCCTCCTTTCTGTTCCATCCTTCCATTGAGTATAATATCTGGCAAAGGAGAGCCTCCGCTCTATTCATCCCTCCCAATGGGAGCACGTGGTGTGTCAATGCTCTATGTACGTTGATCCACATGTGATAAGGGAGAGCCTCCGCTCTGCTCATGTGACGTTCCAGCACAGTATACGGTCCTAGGACGTATACTGTACTGCCTCGTCACGCCTACACGCCACCCCGACTGATGCGTACGCCGACGTGTAGCCAAGCGGGTAGCCCCTAGGGGGGCAACTTGCAAGGTGTGTGCATCTATTAATGTGCACATTTACCAAGGTGCACATTTATCTAGGTGCACATTTTCCCATGTGGACCCTTATGCCACTTCATAAAGGCAAGTGGGCCACACCAATTATCCCACATGCTAAAAGGGGTAATTGGAAACCCTAGCCCTAAACCCTTGTCTATTTAGGTAAGAGAAACCCTAACTTGCTATTTTCGTTCATGCCATTTTAGGGCTCTGTTTTGCTTGCTCCAGGAGTCAAAACCGCCTCCCAGACTCTGTCTGAGCGAATTAGCTCGTTAGTTTCCCCTTCTAGCTTCATCTTCTAGCAGTTCAGCACGATGGTCGAGTTCAGGGCAGGAGGAGCGAGCCAAGGATCAGGTATTTAGTCAATTTAATAGCCTAAACCGTCTTTCAGTCATTGAATCAGTAGGTTTAGCCTATTAAATTGCCCATAGCAGCCATCTAGATGCCTAGATACTAAGCTTTAACTAAAGAACCTAACTCTATGATATAGATTAGATCTAGTTCTTTAGTTCTTCTGTGATGTATATGGATGATGTATCTCTGTGAACTCATTGTATTGGGAAGGGGGGTAGAGACCCTAAGGCCTAGTAGTTGATACTCCGAGCTAGCCTCTTTAGCACACTGTAAATTCGGCCTGTGTACAAGAACCACACCTGGTTGTGGGTGAAGGGGCCAGACTGGCTCATAAGGAGGTTCGTGTTCTGACTCTTGAACGATCCCCATGGTGTGTAAAGTCTACCGGGGATCACTGTGGACTAGGTCTAATGGCTTGCCACTGAGTGAGGGCAAGGCAGACTCGACACCCGTGGAGTGATGCGTCACTCTCCAGTGGGTTCAAGTCGAATAAGGGCAGTGGCCCTCTAGTCACCTCGAGTCAGCATGTAGATCTCTGGAGGGAGTGATCCCTACCTGCCCCATCGGAACTGGGGAGATGCAACCCAGGAATAGCCCCTTTGGCTATGCATCCGGCGGGCTACAGTCAGGTCCCAACACTTTTCAACCTACTTTGTAAAGTGTGCACAGGAGGGGCGGATGGAGTGGACTACCCTAAGCCATGTTCTCATGCCAGCCAAATCCATTGCCATGAATTCTGTCTGCAATGAACTCTGGAGACCCAGGCCGTCAGTCATCCCCCTTGAGTCTGAGCCTTGGGTAGGACTCCCACATGTGATGTGCTGATCTTGTCTATGCAGATATGTGGTGAGCCATCCTTCGAGATGGTCATGTGATGTTGTTGTTGTATACTGACATGTAGGCCCTGAAGGGAGACAGGGTAAAATGACCCCTTCATTCTTCCCACTGGAACTCATCAAGATTGCAGTGACACGTGGAGGGCCCTGTATCAGTATGGAGCTGGTATGGGGGATGAACTCTTGTTCGTATACGGTGAGTGCACCGTATATGAGTAGGGGACGTCACAGTGGTATCAGAGCTATGTTCTTGGAGACCAAGAGCAAAGCACTGGCCATGTTCCCAGTAGTATTAACTTGATAGGATCCTCAAACCTCGAAAAGTGGGAAATTTTTTTCTCATTTTTGTAGTATATGCTAAGCTAGTAAAGTTAAGCAAATTGGAACATAAAAAGACTAAAAACAGTGAGCCAAATCTTTCTAAGGCAAGAAGGTCTCACACATCGCGCCAGAGCAAAAACCAAGACTCTAGGTTTTGCCCTGGGCGCAACGTGTGAGACATTAGGCCATAAACACCTTAATACTTGATGAATTTCAGAAAAGTAACATGCTAGATCGAGTTTTAAGATAAGAATTAGCTAGATTGGTATATTACACCCCTAGAAATATGCCTAGAAATCATATAATTTAGCATAAAAATCCACAATGTCTCACACGTCGCGCCAGAGCAAAAACCAAGACTCTAGATCTTGCCCTGGGCGCAACGCGCGAGACCAATGGATTAGAAAAGTCTAAATTAAGCCCATGTAATAGGCTAATAAGTGTCTTGGCTCATCCAATAGAGTAACTTGAATTTTGACCTAAAAATTGCCCAAGCTATAAATAGATCTAGACCCCCCTCATTTGTACGTTTCCTCCTTAGAAAATCTGCTCCCGCTCCCTAAGGCGATTTTTGGGCGCCCGACCTCGGATTGACGGACCGTAAGACATGGCTAGAACCAAACAGACCGCTCGAGTTCGCCGACCTGGTGGATCGACCAGCGCCCAAGATCCGAGCCTGATACAGCGGATGCTTCAGGAGCGCCTTCTTAACAGAAAAGACCAGTCTTCATCGAGCGAGGGAACAACTTCAGATGAACACCAAAGGGAAGGATCCCAGCAGGAGGGAGCACATGACGAGGAGATAGACCACTCAGATGCAGGTACAGAAGTGCTCGAGGATGAGGCAGCAGAGCGAGAGCGGAGAACCAAGGCTCGCGAAGAGCAGAGGCAGCTGACTCCCGAGCCGACCGAGGAGGAGCAGCTCGAGGCCTGGATTCGAGAGGAGGAGGCAAAGGAGCAAGAAGAACAGAGGGAGCCGACGCTCGAGCCAACCGAAGAAGAAGAGCTCGCCGCGTGGATCAAGAAACAGGAAGCAAAAAAACGCCGTCGAGAGAGGAAGAGGGCAGAGAAGAAGAGGAAGATGGAGGAGCAGGAAGCCAAAGAGGCCGAGGAACTGAAGCAGAAGAACGGAAAATTCGTGGAGGCGGGCCAAAGGAAAATCAAGAAGGTTCCACGAACAAAGACCCCAACCCCAAGGTCGCCATCACCAACGGCCACCGTCCCCCCAAGCTTTACTTCGAAGACGAGGACTTCAACCCTAACATAGGAGGTGGAAGTTCTTCGAAGCCCCCAGGGGATGAGCAGGGAGCACAGGTAGATCAAGAGCAGGCGGACCCGATCGACCAAGTGCAGAAGCCCCCACCATACCCGACTTGGGATAGGAATAAACAGCCACGACCTGCCCGAGAATCTTATGTGATAGACCCTATCAAGGTCTATCAGAGGAAGCTGAGGGAGCATAACGCATACATGAGGAAGTGGGAGGCTTACAACTCCTATTACAAAGAGAACAGGGTCAGAATTATCAAAGGCGGGCGTCCATCGAAGAAGCAGACCTTAAGGCCGCCACCAGAGAAGCCCAAGCCCCCCAAGAAGCCAGCGAAAAGGAAAGCCAACAGAAAAGAGAGCGAGAGGCGAGCACTACGAGAGATCAGGCACTTCCAGCGCAGCTTCGTTTTCCTAATCCCCCGTGCACCGTTCGCCCGATTAGTCAGAGAAGTAATACAGGAATACAACACCGGCATGAGGGTGACGGATGAAATGTTGCTGGCACTACAGGAAGCAACCGAGCAGAAGCTGGTGCAGCACTTTGAAGATTCCACAGCCTGCACCGTGCATGCCAAGCAAGTAACCTTAATGAAGAAGGATATGCACTTGGCCAGTGTAATTAAGGGAGAGCCCTATTAATTTTTGTAAATAAAAAATTTTGTTGAATACAAAGTGTTTTGTTGAAAGTTATAAGTGGACTATTCATGTTAATTAGGTTGAACTAGCAACATTCGGCTTTTGTTTTAGTTAAATTAGACATTTTAGAGCAAGTAGTGAGGATGTCTCACACGTCGCGCCAGAAGCAAAACCAAGACTCTAGGTCTTGACCTGGGCGCAACGTGTGAGACCATATCCAAACTAGACCAAAACACCTCCAAATCGACCAAGTAAGGGGTCAATCTTACCTAACTCGATGAGTCTAGCATGATTTGACCCTTAGATTACCCAATTTGGACAAGTTTTGACCAAGATAGGGCAGATGTCTCACACGTCGCGCCAAGAGCAAAATCAAGACTCTAGGTCTTGACCTGGGCGCAACGTGCGAGACCTCCTAGCATTTTCTCAACCATGCCATGTCCAATTGACCTCTAGTTTGTTGCAATAGGTTCATTATATAATCCCAGTCATGTTCAAACCCTCAAATTAGCCTTCCAATTCCCATTTGAACCTCAACATAGCCTAGAATTGGCCAACCCCAAGAGTTTTCCAAGTCACCCAAAAATTAGGGTTTTCCCCTAGTCTATAAATAGGCTCCCATTTCTCACTTACCATTCTACAAGTTTGCTCCAGACCCTCTAGGCGATTTTTCAGCTCCCTGAGGCGCTTTTTCATCCGTTTGTTAGTCCCATCTTCCCTAGATCCATGGCAACTGCTGACTTCAGGCGATGGTACAGCGCCAGTGCCCATGCAGCTGAGACCGATGTCAATACCATATTCCAACTTCCAGAAAGAAATAGATGTCCAAGCCACTCTGCACGCAACCCCAGCATATAGACAAGTTTTGGCCGAGTTCCAAGCTAGGGTAGGACAGTCCCTAGTGCAGCTCCCCCCTTGTACAGGATATTTTGTTCCCCGGCCATCCCTTCAAGCAGCCTTGGGTGATGTTCCAAACATTGCCAAATATCTGACTAACAAGGCCCAGAGGTTGCCAGATTACATGGTCTTGACAGTCGACAGGACCAAGTATTTCTCCTACAACGCCGCCTTAGCAATCTTCCTTTCCCACCGTGCTGAAAACCCCATGGGAAAAACCTCTATCCCTCCCATGGAGGTGGACCCCATAGCCTCCTCAGCAGCAGACCAGCTCCTTTTGCAGTACCAACAGGAGCAAGAAGGAAGAGCAGAAGACGAGGAATCGGAAGACGAGGACTACGTCGAGCTCGACCCAGCAGAAGAGCAGCAGCTAGCAGAACAGGAGTTACGCAACTTTGAACGAAACCGGCAGACCCTCAGGATCGCTCCCCCACTTGGGCTAGGTATCACAAGCCTAGCCCCCATCATCATCGACGGCGAGGAGTACCTGGTCCTCAGCGACATCCAGAACCTCCATGAATGCAGAGAGAGGGAGTACCGACTCGACGAGTTGCTACACCAACTGCGGCAACAACCAGATCTGGATGATTTCATCGTCCGGGGAGTTTCAGATTTCCCGCTTCAGGTAAGAGAAGCCGACACCTATACAGGGGAGTCGACTTCAGACATCTAAGCCTACAACAACATCAGGCAAATAATGGAAGCTCAGGACATGCCATTTGATGAGGAGTTCTATGCCATCCAAGAACGGATGGGGATCCGTGGCAAGACCACGAACATTTTGATGTCGAGCTCTTCGACACCAGCCCCCACAGAGAGAAGAGGCGGAATCGACATCAGGCGAGTTTCATCGACAATCAGGGATTACAGAGAATTCACCGAGGTGGAGATCGATGAATATGCCGGAAGACATAGAGCTGGCGGCCGAGGGGGCGACGAATCAACAACGTCGCACAACGACAGGTCGCTGAGATACTATCTCCCCCTGCTGCTGGACGGGAGAATAGCGGTAATACACCGCAAATTCAGCCCTAGGGGCGAAGAAGGAGCGTTCATGCTCATCGCACTCTCAGGCTTTGGCATGCATGCTCGGCTGGCTTCAAACACTGACTATGCCGTCTTAGTCAAGAGAGCGATGGCACTTGACATCTTCGACTTTGCTGTGCCCTACCGACGGCAGGGAAGACTGGCAGTGACCGCGGCCTACATGCCCGACCGTAGAGTAGAAGACTTGGTGCAAGCCTTGCAGGGCGGGACGTCAACCAACATCCTCAGGAACTTGGGACACTCGGTAGGAACGACCCAAGTTAAGAAGTTTCTTGAGGATAACCCATCCTACCGGCGATTTCAAGAATAGTTACTCTTGATCCCGGAGGCTTTGTATTAAGATATTATATAATATAAATATAATTTCTTTTGCACTTTAAATGTTTTTTTGATGTAACATATAATGCAAGAGAACAAATAAAACTGACCGTAAGGCCATGATCGACTTGTGTATGCAGCTAGAGGCCCAGGCTCAGGGGAGCAACAAGGCGAGACCGTAGGGAAGAACGGACTCCGCCCGGGCCACACCCGGCAAGGAACCTATATGAGGCGTTTGGTGCCATGACTCCCGAGGAAGAAATGTCTCAGATGAGAACGGACCTTGAGCAAATAAAGACCTTCTTGGCAGCCCAAGGAGGAGTTGTTCCAGATGGCAGTGTCCAGTTGCCCGAAGCACCACCTCAGAATACGAAGAAGGACAAGAGGAAGAGCAAGAGAAGGAGGTCCCCCAGTACGGAATCCTCCGACTCAAGCTCGGATTCGGACTCCGACTCCGAAGAAGAGGAAGAGCAGGTGCAGAACCAAAGGGACGACAGACACAAGGACACGAGGACCTCAAACTATCAGAAGAAGGTAGACTCAGCATTGGGGAATGTATGGAAGGCCAGGAAGCTCGAGCAATTCTCAGGCGAGAACAGGTCAGGCATGGAAGCAGAGGCTTGGCTCGATGAGATGAGTGAGTATGGTAACGCCTATGGTATGAAGGACAAGGACAAAGGCAGGGTGGCAACAGCCAACCTTAAAGGAGCAGCACGCATTTGGTGGAAGGGTTATGCCAAGGCCCATGGCTTAAGCAGGGATGGTTGCAGGTTCAAAATGTTTGCCAAGGCTTTCAAGCGCCATTACGTCCCAAGGGAACACAAGTCCAACATGATGCAGCAGTTCTACAGGTTGCAGCAAGGAAACAAATCAGTCCAGAAATATACAGAGGAATTCATGAGACTAAGGCTTTATGTGCCGAAGTTGAGTGAAAAGCACGCAGTGGAGAGCTATATTGAAGGATTGAATGAGGAGATCCGCAAGCTTGTAAGGGCAATAAACCCTAAGACGGTATCAGACGCAGAGTCCAAGGCAATAAGCTTGCAAGGAATGGGGCCTCAGAACAGCGGACAGAGGCAGCAGTATTACCAAGATAAAGGCAAGGCAACAGGGAGTTATAGCCCTAGAGCAGCAAGTCCAGGTCCAGCTAAAGCCCCATATAGTGGCAACCATGGGAAGCAGCAGGAGAGGAAGCAGATGTCCTTCAAGGACAAGCAGGAGGGGTCAAATTACTCCAAAGCAGTGCGGTCCTTCTTGCAAGCAATGCCCAAGAAGAAGAGACAGGAGTGCATAGAGAGACAGCTTTGCTTCAGGTGCTTCCAGCCAGGCCACAGGACAGCGAACTGCCCCTTCGTCATGAGCGCAGCGCTAGCGGAGTTAGGTGGATGGGACACTCCGTCTGACGACGACGTCGAGGCAGCACGCGACTATATTCAGGGTGAGTGTCACATTTTTGCTGCCATAGATACAGAACAAGCAGATAATCAGTATAAGGTAATTTCCACAGTAGGGAAGGCCAAGGCCAAGTCTTTCATAGTCCTGATAGACTCGGGAAGTAGCCACAACTTTGCATCCCCAAGAATGGTTGAGATGTTGAAGTTGAAACCATTGAAGTCAAAGCCGAGGCCCGTAGTCTTAGCAAGTGGAGCAGTAAGGCAAACGGGAGGCAAGAGAATAAACTTCGACATCGACTTGCCAGGAATTAATATCCAGATGGGGGCAAAAGTAATGGGTATCGGCAAGTACGACTTGATCATAGGAATGGAGTATCTTGGACTAGCAGGGGCCATCATTGATTGTGGAAAGCGGAAGGTGACCCTCACAACGCCCGACGGCAAGATCATTGAGATCATAGGTAAAGAAGTTGTTCCCATCATGCAGTGTATGTCTAGTAAACGGCTGCTCAAGTGCATCAAGAGCGAGCAGATAGCATATATCTTCAAGCTTGAGATCGAGGAGGCCGAATCAGAAGAAAGCAAGGAAGATAAGGTGCTCAGCAAGTTGCCCAAGCAAATAGCTAAGTTGATCACGGAGTTCCACGATCTCTTTCCAGACGAGATCGAGCACCTCCCTCCTTACAGGGGAGTCGAGTGTGAGATAGCACTCGAACCGGGAATGAAGCCGATGAGCAAGGCTCCATACAGAATGACAACGCAGGAGCTGACGGAGCTAAAGAAGCAATTGCAGGAGTTGCTCGACCTAGGCTTCATTAGACCTAGCGTCTCACCATTTGGGGCACCCATTCTCTTTGTCAAGAAGAAGGATGGCAGCTTGAGGATGTGCATAGATTATAGGCAATTGAATAAGCACACCATCAAGAAGAAGTATGCGCTCCCCAGATCAGATGACTTGATGGATCAGCTCCAAGGGGCAAAAGTCTTCTCCAAAATTGACTTAAGGTCAGGCTATCATCAAATCCGGATAAAGGAAGAAGACATCCATAAAACTGCCTTCAGAACGCGGTATGGGCACTATGAATTCACGGTAATGCCTTTCGGCTTATCGAATGCCCCGGCAACGTTCATGAGGCTCATGAACGACATCTTCAGGGAGTTCTTGGACACCTTCGTGATAGTTTTCTTTGACGACATTTTGGTGTATAGCAGATCTCTTGAAGAGCACGTACAACACCTAAGGAGAGTGCTGGAGAAGTGGAAGAGGCACCAGTTGTACGCCAAGTGCCACTTCGCAACGGAGAAGGTGGAATACCTGGGGCATGTGATCTCAACAGAAGGAATCTCGACGGACCCTGCCAAGATTGAAGCAGTGATTCAGTGGCCGGCACCAAAGAATGTCCATGAGGTCATATGTTTTCTTGGCCTAGCAGGGTACTACAGGAAGTTTGTGAAGAACTTCGCAAAGATAGCAGCCCCGCTAACGGACTTGACGAGGGCGGAAAAGGTGAAAGATTGGACAGATCATTGGCACAAGAAAGCCCAAGCAGGGTTTGAATTGTTGAAGGAAGCTTTGACAACCGCCCCCGTCTTAACCCTGCCAGACTCAGAGAAAGACAAGTTGGTGGCGACGGACGCAAGTAAGATAGCCACAGGTGCAGTGCTCATGCAGGAAGAGCGATAGTAGCGTATGATTCCAGGAAGATGAACGACGCCGAAACGCGCTACCCGACGCACGATCAAGAATTGCTTGCAGTTGTCAGAGCACTAAGAATTTGGAGGCACTACCTCTTGGGAAGGAAGTTCCAGTTGGACACAGATCATCAGAGCCTCCAATATGTATTCACGCAACCACACCTTAACCTGAGGCAGCGAAGGTGGATGGAGTTCCTCGAAGAGTATGCCTTTGATATAGTCTATAAGCCGGGGAAGCTCAATGTGGTAGCAGATACGCTTTCAAGGCATCCTCTGACAACTAGAGTGCATTGCAATGCAATTTCGACGCTCTCCAACGACTTCGGGAAGAAGATTGAAGAAACCTTGCCAACAGATGTGGACTTCAAGGAAGTATGGGCAAGCTTGTGCAAGGAGGCAAGAACAGATAAGGAGAGGGAAACCTTCAAAAATTTTAAGAAGGAAGGTAATCTCTTGTACCATAAGAACAAGTTGTGCGTGCCTGAATCATCAGAGGTGAGGAAGTTGATTCTCCACGACACCCACAACAGTCCAATAGCTGGCCACGCAGGATTTATGAAGACATATTTCAAAGTGCGCAGCAGCTATTATTGGCCAGGAATGAAGAAGCAGGTAGCTTGCTACATCAAGGAATGTTAGCTATGTCAGCAGACGAAGGCGGAGCAGCTTCGAATTCCAGGGGCATTGGAACCATTAGCGGTGCCGAACGCTAAGTGGGAGGTCATCAGCATGGACTTCATAACAGGGCTTCCAAGGACAGTAAGAGGGAAGGATGCCTTGATGGTCGTGGTCGACAAGTTGTCGAAGATGACACATTATGTGCCTTGCAGGACCACGGACACAGCTATGGATACAGCGAAGCTCTTCACCAAAAAAATCTTCAGGCTCCATGGCATGCCAAGGGAGATCATCTCCGACAGGGATCCGAAGTTCATCAGCGCCTTTTAGCAGGACCTATTTGCAACAATTCAGACGAAGCCATCCATGAGCACGGCGTATCATCCTCAGACGGATGGGCAAACGGAGCGGACCAACATAATTTTGGAGGACATGCTACGAAACTATGTCTAGAACAAGCAAGGTATGTGGGAAGAATTTATTCACTTGGTGGAGTTTGCGTATAATAGCACCAAGCAGGAATCATCCCAAATGTCGCCGTTTATGATCAACTACGGCTACCAATGCCTAACTCCAGACACTTGGCACAATCTCGTGTCAAAGGTAGAGGTTTCGCAGCAAATGTTGGCCGACATGCAGCAGCTGGTGGAAGAGGTTCGAGGATATCTTCTTCCAGCAAGGAGTCGACAAAAGAGCATCGCCGACAAGCATCGGACAATCAGAGAGTTCCAAGTTGGCGACAACGTGTGGCTCAAGATCAAAGTGAAGCAGGCGAAGCTCCGCATCGAAAATTGTAAGAAGCTTGCTCCAAGGTGGGCTGGACCCTTCAGAATAGTCAAGAGAGTAGGTAATCAATCCTACAAATTGGATCTACCAGCACACCTAAAGATTCATAAAGTCTTCCACGTGAGTTTGTTGAAGAAGCATACTCCAAATCCAGATGAAGTCTTGGACACTCCAACGTTGTTGGAAATGACAGAAGAGCAGCTGGAAATAGTTCCAGAATTGATTCTTGATAAAGCCTTCAAGAAAACAAGGAGATTAGAGTTTCTCCAATATTTGGTCAAGTGGAAACACTTGCCGGTGGAAGACGCGACATGGGTACTTAAGAAGGATCTAATAAAGCAGTACCCACAGTTTATGGAGCAATGGGACGGCAAGGTCATCTCCGAAGAAATCGGCTCAAGCATGTCGATTTGTGTAGATTAATGTCTTGTGTAGTTAAGATTGATCTACGCATGCAACCTATGCTTGGTATGGGTTGCATGCGTTGTTACCGATGATAAGACTACTACGGTGATCTCTAGGACGTGGTGTAATGTCAATGTGGGCATGACCGCGGTTCCGCTTGGATGAGTGGGAAGGTAGATTAGAAAGTCTACTTCTGTCCCACGGAAGTAGACGACCTCGAGAGACAAGAGGTCATTCAGGAATGCATGATAGGAAAAGCACCTCTAGTCAATGCTTACGGGGAGGACCCTATCCTTCACGCCCCATATACGGGAAGGACTCTATCCTCCACGCTGGGCAACTAAAGGTGTAGGCATGAGCGCCATATAGGCATTATAGGGCGCTGTCTCCATGGCCACGATGGAAGAAGCATCCTCTTCCTACGCCGGGAGATTAGCCATGCATCCATGTAGATAGATGGGGTGGTTCCCTTATAACCAAAATTTTATTAATAATTAAAATGGTACTAACGTAGTCTCGACCTGCAGGCCAATAGAGCGCTCCGGAGGGCAAGGAGGTCGAGCTATGAAGACTTGCAACACAAATTTTGTTGGAACGTGTTGCAAGGAATGAAGAGTACCTCGAAGGATAATTGTATATGAAACGTTAAAATTTTGATAAACTAAAATGTTGTGATAAGTGAAACTAATGAGTAACTTGTTTTAATGACGTTACGAATTGATAAGTTATTTGATAAGGTAATGGCGTAATAATGTTCTAAAAATATTACCTTAAGGTAATCCTAATAATTGTATAAGTATAACTAGTAAACGTGTGCCCGGCGTTGCCGGGCTAATGTCCTGCCATGTTTTTTTTACTCGGCCTTTAACGTCCATATGTGCCAATTTCAACAACACCGCATCTTATTATTCGCAAAAATGAACATTATTTGCTTTTGTAATTATTTTTGTTATTGAAATTGTCTAATGACAGTATCATCAATGTATTAACTTTGCGTTTATGGATTTCAGTAGAGAAAACAATGCTTTATAAGGAATGTGGGGGACAACTAAATCTAGCTCTAAAGATAAAAATTGGAAAGACAGATCCAAAACTTATGCTCAAAATGTCGCCCTTAGAAGTTATCAAGTACATCAACAAAAAATAGGTACAGAAATGCAAAACACAAAATTTTGTCCTGATTCATTGGCGTACTTTAGTCTTGGTTTATTAAGGGTATCCGACAACCAAACGGCTTATTAATATAAGCCACCAAGGAGAGAAATTCCACTTTGTCTAAGTGATGACACCAATCATTTGAAGCCTAAAAATTAGACAAAATAAACTTTACATAAGAAAAAAAGATAAGAATTTGAACGTCTCTACCCACTTAAAGGTTGAGCTCACGCATGAGCCGCATTGTTGTTGTGGCCTATTTATTGCTGGCTTCACATGCACAGATTGTTGCAGAACGGCTGAGTCCTTGCTGAACTTGGGTTGAGCCAAAAGAAATTCAGCCCCGTTATAGGAGTTCAGCTATCGTAGGATGCTACCCGCGTGGTTGATTTAGCTGGACGCATTTGGAGCAGCACGCTTATATCTGCTGGCCCAAGAGATTATCATGTGAATGGCCCATGTCAACACTATAATCTACCTTATTGATGAGTGAGTAACAATACCATGCGTGTCAACTTTTAAGTTGCTAATGTTGTTAGATTATCATGTGAACGGCCCATATGTCAACACTATAATCTACCTTATTGATGCATGAGTAACAATAATAGTCTGCGTGTCAACTTATAAGTTGATAATGTTGTTAGATAATAGGCATAAAACGTTTTGCGAAAAGTGCGCATAATTAATATAAATGTAATTACATTAAAAGTTCTAACTGTTTAATTAATGCAAGTATATTTGAAGCACCAAAGAGCTTTCCTAGGATTCATTGTTCATTTACGTTTTATTTCCTTACCAAAAAAAAAAGGCATTTAATTTTATCATCTATTTCAGCATATTTAAGTTTGATAAAACATTTAGCCTTTGAGACTTCGGTAATGGTTTGCAGCACATTGGTGTTAATCAATAAAATTCATTTGAACGGTCACTTCAATAGACTACTCCAAATATGCCTATCCATATGTCTATAAAAATCATTGTATTCCATTTGCATGAAGGCATGAAATGCCACTGCAATATGGCATAAGTAATGAACAAAAAATAATGTTCGGTGCAGATTTATAACTTGGAAATATAGACGCAAGCCTTGCAAAGCTCTTCGATGTCTCAGCAATATTGCTACTGGAAAGAATTAGTAGACACTCAAAGAGACACTTAGATTCAACAATCTGCACCTGAAGACAGAATAATAAGAGTTTAGTAGCAGGTTCAGAAATAATAGAAAGATCTGTACATATAAACATCAGGGCCAAATGGCATAAGTTCAAAATTTTAAGACATCAACAATGTTTTCCCTCAAATCGCAGTTTTTGTGCATTGATTAACTTGATGGCATTGATTATAGAAATTTGATTAGCAATATATCTTCTTGTGGTAACTAATAAATATTTGAGCTTACCTCAACAGAAATGTAGATGACTTGGTGACCATAACTGGATATAGGTATATCTAGTTCCAAAACTGTAAAATTTATTTTGGATGATGTCCCTATAAATGTATGGACCTCATAATGGAGCAATATATCTTCTTGTGATAACTAATAAATTATTTGAGCTTATCTCAACAGAAATGTAGATGACTTGGTGACCATTGTGAAAATAATTTGGAGCTATCATAGCACCCTGCATCATCAAAATAGCCATAAGTCCTACTAAAAATTAAAAACAACAAAATACTAAAACCTAAATGTTACCTTCTCAAGCTTCAGACAATAATCTCCAAGTCCAACATAACAGAGCAAATAAAATAACAGAGCTGAACATGGCAAACAAAGCCTACATGATACTAAGTTCAATCTAAACTATTATAAGCGCCATTTCTTCTGTACAAAGTAAACTCTTAGCTGCATCAACCATAGATATAACTAACCGAGGTAAAGAGCTCATAGAAACAACCATGCAACAACGTTCTTGATTTCGTTAGTTCCTCAAATATTTGCAAAAGAGTTTGTGAAAAAGGGAAGAAAAGAAGCACCTCTAGATGATTCCCCAGGTTTGGATCAGTTTCTGATTTGCTACAATGAACACAGAGCAAAATCGAGGCAACAAAATCAAAGTTTGTTGCTGACAACAAAGATGCATACCTTAACTGGTAAATCCAAAAGAAGAAAATATGCCTAGATAAAAAAGTCGAAAAGAAGAAAATGATTTGCAGCAAAATCAAAGAATAACAGAATAGCAAGAGATTTGAAAGCATCGTTCATGTAATTTTACCTGCAAAAATGCTTCAGAGGCTGGACTTGAAGGATATCACGAAAAGAATCGGACTCCTCTTTTGTAAAAAACCGTGGCATTCTTGAGCTTCTTGTGTGCCTGAAGCTGCCAGCCTGCTTCCGCATTCTGAAGCACTGGAAGAATGCTGAGGAGGAGAGTCAAGGAAGAAATGCAAGCCCGGATTTTCAGGCATACAGTAACGCTTAGAACATAACGTCTCTTTTGGAAACGGCCAGGTTTTGTGGAAGAAGCCATAACGGCTCAGAAATGGCCGCTCAATGGAGCGGCATGCATTATGTAAATTGCAAAGAGTATGATACTTCTGAAAGAAGTATGATCTTCGGTTCCTGTACCTGTACAGGCCAAAGATAAGAAACAAAAAAATGGTTGCAAAATATTCTGAAAGAGCTTTGTCTCAATAAACCTCTTTCAAAGAATTCTTCGCTGCCGCCTCTACGAAGCTCTGAAAATCATGCCATGATCAACAAAACCTGAGCATTTTCACAGCTCACTAAGGAAAGGTCTTCAAGCAACAGAGAGGTCTTCTAGATTTCCTCAGCGACCATGGCTAAGAACCCTAAGTCTAACAAATTGGCCCCAACAATCTCCCATTTTCGAATCATAGAAGGCAAAGGCGCCATCTGTAACAGGCCACAGTAATGCCCACCATAGGGAAAAAAAAGTAACGGGCAGGAGGCCTGAACGAAATGAGTAACGGGGTAAAATTTTCCCAAAAATTCATTTTCCAGTACCAAAATCACGCTTTTGGCCGGAAAATGGAGTGTTACCGGCGGCCGGAAAAAGGGAGACACCCCACCCCAAAAAAGTTTTAAGTAAGTAGATAGTAGTATATTGTATGCATCAAGTTGATTGCAGGTCAGGAAGATCCCAAGGTGGGGAGACCCACGATGCTGCGGACAACATCAATTCAAGGTGGGGAGAATGTGACGTTCCAGCACAGTATACGGTCCCAGGACGTATACTGTACTGCCTCGTCACGCGTACACGCCAACCCGACTGACGTGTACGCCGACGTGTAGCCAAGCGGGTAGCCCCTAGGGGGGCAACTTGCAAGGTGTGTGCATCTATTAATGTGCACATTTACCAAGGTGCACATTTATCTAGGTGCACATTTTCCCATGTGGACCCTTATGCCACTTCATAAAGGCAAGTGGGCCACACCAATTATCCCACATGCTAAAAGGGGTAATTGGAAACCCTAGCCCTAAACCCTTGTCTATTTAGGTAAGAGAAACCCTAACTTGCCATTTTAGGGCTCTGTTTTGCTTGCTCCAGGAGTCAAAACTGCCTCCCAGACTCTGTCTGAGCGAATTAGCTCGTTAGTTTCCCCCTCTAGCTTCATCTTCTAGCAGTTCAGCAGGATGGTCGAGTTCAGGGCAGGAGGAGCGAGCCAAGGATCAGGTATTTAGTCAATTTAATAGCCTAAACCGTCTTTCAGTCATTGAATCAGTAGGTTTAGCCTATTAAATTGCCCATAGCAGCCATCTAGATCCCTAGTTACTAAGCTCTAACTAAAGAACCTAACTCTATGATATAGATTAGATCTAGTTCTTTAGTTCTTCTGTGATGTATATGGATGATGTATCTCTGTGAACTCATTGTATTGGGAAGGGGGGTAGAGACCCTAAGGCCTAGTAGTTGATGCTCCTAGCTAGCCTCTTTAGCACACTGTAAATTCGGCCTGTGTACAAGAACCACACCTGGTTGTGGGTGAAGGGGCCAGACTGGCTCATAAGGAGGTTCGTGTTCTGACTCTTGAACGTTCCCCCTGGTGTGTAAAGTCTATCGGGGATCACTGTGGACTAGGTCTAATGGCTTGCCACTGAGTGAGGGCAAGGCAGACTCGACACCCGTGGAGTGATGCGTCACTCTCCAGTGGGTTCAAGTCGAATAAGGGCAGTGGCCCTCTAGTCACCTCGAGTCAGCATGTAGATCTCTGGAGGGAGTGATCCCTACCTGCCCCATCGGAACTGGGGAGATGCAACCCAGGAATAGCCCCTTTGGCTATGCATCCGGCGGGCTACAGTCAGGTCCCAACACTTTTCAACCTACTTTGCAAAGTGTGCACAGGAGGGGCGGATGAGTGGACTACCCTAAGCCATGTTCTCATGCCAGCCAAATCCATTGCCATGAATTCTGTATGCAATGAACTCTGGAGACCCAGACCGTCAGTCATCCCCCTTGAGTCTGAGCCTTGGGTAGGACTCCCACATGTGATGTGCTGATTTTGTCTATGCAGATATGTAGTGAGCCATCCTTCGAGATGGTCGTGTGATGTTGTTGTTGTATACTGACATGTATGTTTACGCTTCCGCAGCTAGGTAGGCCCTGAAGGGAGACAGGGTAAAATGACCCCTTCATTCTTCCCACTGGAACTTATCAAGGTTGCAGTGACACGTGGAGGGCCCTGTACCAGTATGGAGCTGGTATGGGGGATGAACTCCTGTTCGTATACGGTGAGTGCACCGTATATGAGTAGGGGACGTCACAGCTCAACCCTTCCATGCATGGCTTCTAAAGAATGCGATGCCAAGACAAATCTATTTCACATAGCCTTCTTTAAATTGACTTTCAGCCACTCTTCATTCATCATTTCATGCCTTTCTTGCTTCTCTTGAATAGTTTCTAATCTACGGCGTGACTCATCATCAAATCACTAAGGTTGGGCAGGAAGAGAAGGGACTGCGTGCGTAGGAGTGGAGGACAATACTGGAGGACATGGAGATACAGGAGCAACAAGAGAATATGTGACCACCATAGAAGTGAGAGAGGCAGGTGCACTGGTAGTAGAAAGAGAGGCATAGAGGGTGATACACGACAGTAATCGGCAAAAGTATCAACATTAGGGAACATCTTACCTAACTCATGACCATTGAGCAAAGACTGATGGTATCTGAAGAACAAAGGGCTATTCCTAATCATGACAAACTTCGGTAGTGAAGCAAAAATAGGCAGAAAGGCACAAATGCGAGGACCATTGATAAGAGTGGGCAAGATGCAATTCCAAGCCATTTGCAATAGCCACCATGAACTCAGGAACTTGCAGTTCAATTGGAAAGTCTCCTAAGGCAAACCAACACGGCATGCGAAGAGCAGTAGACTTATTAGGTGCAAAGCCGGGTGTAATAGTGCCCCCACAAGGTTTCAACTCCATGCTCCACAAGCTTATCTACGGCAACTGAGGAGTCAAACATGACCAAGGAAAAACAAAATATTCTTTTTATCAAGAACTTTCATGGGGTCAAAATAGGTAGTCCTAGACTTTGAAGATGCTGCTTAAACCAAAAATCCATCCTACGGAGATCAAGGAATTGGCCCGTGAATTGACATACAACTGCACGAGACACAAATTCTGGACACACTGCAAATTGCAAATGTGAGTTGTGATTAATAGCAATCATTGGTTCACCAGCTTCAGCAAATGCACTAGCGCATTGTTGTGGCTCATAAAAAATATCCTCGGAAGATAGCTGGACAGCTCCACATGGTATTGCATCTCTATTATTTAATTCACACCGTGAAAGTCATGACCTTTTATGTTTTGCCTTCATAGTTTATGTTTAACGATTATGAAGTAGTTCTATTTAGTTTCAGATTGAAGAGATCTATTACTGCATGGTTCAAGGCTCCCTATCTTGGTATGAGCCTAGGATTAACTGCTTTCATGATAAAACTCCTCTTTGAAGATGGAGATGGCTCACTTTCTTTCAAATGTCTCCTTTTCAATCTTGAGAACCTCATTCTTATACAAGTTATAAGTAGTTACAAATTTAGTGGCCCAGATTACGTTGATCCAAAAATCATATCTGCCACCATTCTTATTCTGCCAGGAAGACTGCTTTCAGTTTTCCGTTAACATAAGAACCTTCTTCTCTGTTACAAGGCAGTGCGCTTGATTGACACATTTTATACCAGACATTAATAAAGTAGTAACCAAAAAATTCAGGTTTGCGAGAAAATATATTCAACATATTACATTGGCAGCACATGGACACACTTACATAGAACCTCCTCCTGCATTAGCTCCAGCAACAATCTCAAGAATCTCTCCTGTGATCTTAGCCTGTCTCTGCCTGTTGTAAGTAATAGATAACCTCTTCTTAAGGTCTGATGCATTATCACTTGCACTATTCATTGCATTCATCCGAGAAGCAAGCTCACTGGCTATAGATTCTTGCAAGGCACGCAGAATCTGGCTGTTTAAGTAAAGCGGCAGCAGGGCATCCAAAATCTGAACAGGTTCTTGCTCAAACAATAGCACAGGTGATAATTCAGGTGTTGCAGTTGTCATGGCCTCTCTTTCGACAGTAAATTTTCCTTCCTTTGTGGTAAGTCTGAACATCTCATCTTCAGAAGCGTCAACACAATTACCATTTATGTCACAGACTTCACCTTGAGGGGAAAGAGGAAGCAGGGTGTGGATAATTGGATCAGACTTGATAAGAGAGACAAACTTTGTATACAAAAGCTCCACCTTGTCAACTTCCTCACTCACAAATAGTGCAAATAACTCATCTGCAATCGCCTGTGCCTCTTTACTTGTAGGAGCAGTCCCCGAATCTATAAATTTGTCTACAGGGATTTGGGGCCTCCTCTTAAAATAGCTATTACCCTTCTTGCCAACACTCACAACAGTGTAAGTAACTCCAAGGGACCTCAATTCTTTCATGCGCTCTTCAGCCTTCCTAAGAACAAAGTTGTTGAAACCTCCACACAACCCTCGATCGCCAGTAATCACAACCAGGCCAATCTTCTTCACAGGTCTAACCTGAGTAAGTGGAATATCGATATCCTCTGTTTGCAGCTGTTTATTCACATTAAACAACACCTTGACAAGATTTTCTGAAAAGGGTCTTCCGTTAACAACTGCTTCCTGAGCTCTTCTGACCTTTGCTGCAGCCACAAGCTTCATGGCATCTGTAATCTTCTTTGTGTTCTTAACACTACTAATCCGATCACGAAGATCTTTCAAGCCACAGACAGTAACAATTCTACCTCTAACAATTCTGCCATTGAGCTCAGAACTCAAAAGGGCATTGTCATTATCCTTGAAACCAAGGCTTCTGCAAGACAATCCTTCAAAATGTGGATAGGTAATAAGCTTATTTCTTACCTCACGGCGTTGCAAGAGGCCGGAAGGGACTGTGGCAGCTGAGGTACACGCCATAGATGCTGCTGCCATCACCGGAGAACTGATCCTTTGTTTGTGGTGCAGTTGCCCTAACTGGCCCTGTGGCCACAACCTTGATACAGCTTATCTCCAATCGGACGGCTGCTCCTTCATCCAACGGCTTAAATTTTAAGTAGCTTTATCTTCTTTCTTTTCAGCCAATCAATTTCCATCAGTTCTAAAGGGAAGCAAAGGAGGGGATCGTATTTTTGAAAACGAAGGAAAAAAAAAAAATGGTGGAAAACCTCTTGTCACAGTGGCATCATTAATTTGGTCATATCATATTGACATCATTAATTTAGGTATACGAGGCACATATCACACCAAAATTGTTTTGTTGAGTCCATATCATATTGACATCATTAATTTAGGTATACGAGGCACATATCACACCAAAATTGTTTTGTTGAGTCCTGCTTGCAACCACCGTTGATAATTCTACCCTAGATGTTGGGATTTTAATGGTGTGACAACACTAGACAGTATTACAGTTCACATGCAGAATAGCCACATAGTTAAAATCTCGAGGTAAATTAGAATGGGATGCCTCAAAAGAACATCTAGGGGCAAAGGAGAAAATGATCTGAAGCACTTTTGAGTTTGAATCAAACCCAAAAAATGGTGAAAATTGTGCAGTAAGCATGTAACTGTGTAGTTTTGCCACATAAGAGAAACGCAGGCAAAGTCTCGTGCAACAATCATAGCTCGTCAGGCATATGACAGATACTCTAGCCTAGCAGCAAGCTGCCATGTTCAAACAATGGCGGAAGGCAACACAACTCGAATTGCTTGCTTGGCTGCAAGCCTCTGCACCCAAATTACTTAAGAGGCAGCTGGCTACTGAAAAATAGTGTGTTTCCAGCATGGAGACCCGCCTATAACGACTTGAGGATGGCCTTCATCTAGTGCACTCTGAAAGGCAGAAAGACAAATAGAGTCTCATTGGCTTGCATGCTCGTATGGATTCCTTGTCCACCGCCATCGAAGCCATGATACAGGACATGCAATGTGCTGAGCAGGAGACAATGGTAACCATCTCCCGCCTTCGATCAGAAGCTGAGGAGGCTGCTACCGTCATGCAAGAGTGTAGGTCATCTTTGAAGAGAGCTAGTCACAATTGAGAGCCCTTCAAAGTAAGGTCGAGACACAAGAAGTGGCCTCATCCGCAGTGAACCCTATGCTGGACTCGCCTATAGAAATGGGAGCACGATTATGCAGCTCGAGATCGGAAGGTGCAGGCGCTATGGGCAGTCATCGCTCAATAAGGCAAGGGCCTCCATGCAGAGGCTTATGAGCAACTGCAGTAGTGCATGCGTGAATTGACAAGGCAGCAATAATTCTAGCAGGAGCTAAACTTATGGCTTCAGGAAGGAGAGACTAATACACCCGCCACGACAGTCCCACATGCCCAAAAGTCTGTATGATGTCAGCCAGGACCGCCCACTACTGCACCATCAAGCCGCCTTATGCCACCACCGACGCCCCACTGACAGCAAATAACACCCTCGTGTCAGGCAACATTGGCTCGATGATCAGAGAGCTCCATAAGCTGAGAGGAGAAGCCACAATGTGGTGGTGCATGGCCTGATAGAAGAGATAAGGGAGGACCTCATTAACCAGCTCCAGGCGCTAGTCCTTGCTCGCATGACATTCCACATGCTGGTACAGATTGTTAAGGTGAGCCCCATGGTATCCAGGGTTCAAACTGCCCCCATCCCCCCCGCAATCATATTCACAGTTCGGGACGCGCAAGTGAGAGCAACCATCCTGCATTAGGGCAGACGATTGAAGGGGACTGCCCTGTATATCGACCGAGATTTGACGCAGCACAACAAGAAGACCGCAGGCACGAGTTGGCCAAAGTTAAGAGCGTCTGCAGACAAGGAGGAGCTGCATGACTGATTTGGCCACAAGATGCAAATATTCAGGCCGCCAAATGTTACTGTGAATGCTGCAAACCCTCCAACAGCTCCTAACCATGCCCCTTCTACAGTCCCCCTTCTGCTGCTACCACCAAATCTGTAGCTATAGCCCCTGTCAATAAATAGAAATTGTGCCTCCGCAATGGTTTCCTAGAATTGTCGGGGCTTCCCATGGTAGAAGGAATATAGTCTCAACTCGATTGCCAGAGACATGGATCTCATCTTCCTCATGGAAACATAGGAGCACATAGGACACAGGCTACCTGACTTGCCAAGATAACAGTGCTACTCAGTCTTCAATGACTAAGCACATGAAAACGGGCGCATGGGAGGGTTGTCTGCTACTACCGGACAGCCTTGGCACAGTCAATTTGTTCAAGATGGACAGGCACAACCGATACCTGTGGGTGCGCATGCAAAACTGCAGTAGCATACCTCTCTTTGTGGTAGCCTGCTACTTCCCACATGCAGAGAGCAACTTCTATCATACCCACTCAGATATGGGTAGGCTGGACTTCTATGTCGATCTATACGATGACATAGCAGCACAAGCAGTTGGGCAATGTCATGCTCCTTGGAGACTTCACTACACGCGCTGGGGTAGAACATCCCATGAAATTTGATCCCTTGACTGATGATGTGTTTCAGCTGCATCCTGCAGAAGGAGCTTAGCCATGGGCATCATATAACAATCAGGTCACGCGTTATGGTATACAGTTGCTTTTCGCTGTAGTATCTTTAACCTGGTAATTTGTAATGGACTGACACAGTGGCCATCCTCTAGCAAGAGCACTTTCAGGCAGGAAAACTAGGGGGCGGATATAGTGTGATAGACTATGTGCTAGTGCCCTGAGCAGGATATGCATATCATCAAGTACTTTTAGGTGGAAACATATAATAGGGATGAAGAGGTCGACTTAGACCACCTATCACTTTAATTGCAGTTGGTTTGGCAAGTTGTGCGAACCCCCTGTGCGACAACTCCTGGTATGCCTCAACTGCAATTGAATTATGAACATGCAAGGGCTTATGCCCAGATGCTCATAGATGACCTGGCATGAATATAGCAATAGACAAGCCAGCTTATTGACATGCCTATGACTGCTGCGGAAAGGCGCTTTGGGAGAAGCCACCCTCGCAGGGCCTCCGGGACCACAACCTTTCCACGTAATCAGTGGTTTGATGCGTAGTGCAAGGAACACAAATGCTGGCTCTACTAGGTCATAGACCCTGCTCTATGCCCAACACGCGGTCAAACAGTACCGCATCTTCCTTAAAGGTAAGAAAGCCAGGTACAACGCAGCGCATCAAATAGAAATATTCTATCTCCTAGACAGTCACCCCAGGACCTTCTGGTAAAGGCTTCTCAAAAAGCCAGTATAACCCACAGGGAATATCACTCTCGAGCAGTAGAGGCAATATTTGCAATATCTATACGACCCTTAGGGTGCACAAACAACATTACCCCTGCAAGAAGGTCCAGTGATGGAAATCACAAAGTCAGACGTGGACCAAGGCTCACAACATCTTGTCAATGGGAAAGCGCCAGACCTTGATGGTATGCAGGCAGAATTGCTCAAGTGGACAAGGCCATCCATAATACTGGTGATGACTTCCTCGTTCAACAAGGCATTATAGGAAGGCTTCCCACTGCAGTGGACCAATAGCAGAGTTGTTCCCATCTATAAGGCAGGTGACCCGCACTACCCAACAAATTACCGAACAATCATGGTCAGTTTGATGTTTATAAAACTGCTAGTCGGGATTCTTGAGCAGCAGTTGACGTGTTAGGCAGAGGTAATAGAGGTGCGGACCCTCACCCAGGCAAGATTCAAGCCCCTGTACTCAACCATTGACCACATCTTCACATTGCGGACTCTGTTTGAAGATAGCAGGAACTGCCGATGGGACCTATATTGTTGCTTTGTGGACTTTGTGAAGGCCTTTGACACTGTGCCTCGGAAAAAGCTATGGGCAAGATTGCGATAATTGGGCTGTGTAGAATGCAATTTACAGGTTATATGAGACATGATCAGGCCAGTTGCAGTCGATGAGCCAACTATTCGATAATAATATTGGGGTCCCCCAGGGATGCCCTCTCGCTCCAACATTGTTTGGGCGTTATATTGATAAGTTGGAGAGCTGGCTTGCTGACAATATGGGCGACGGAGCTCACCTTCTGCACCAGATCATCAGGCGACTAATATATGCTGATGATGTGGACCTTCTAGCTTATACTCCAGCAGACATGCAGTGCCATCTCGATGCCTTGGACACATTCTGCCAGGCAACTGATATGTGCGTCAACCTTGCCAAGATTAAGGTGGTCCTTATATCATCCTCGCGTCAGTCAAGGGGCCCTTTCTTCAGTTACCGGAGGCAAAAATGTAGAAGTGGCAACCACCTACAAATATTTGGGAGTGGAATTTCCGTCTAATAACATACAGTGGTTCTTCTACCTGTGCCAATAGAAGATGCAATTCTTGCAAAAACACCATTATGTACACATCCAATGAAGCTTTTGTAGTCCTCTAGATGTTTCTGACCATCCATTGCAGTTGAATCAAAGCTTAATTCAAATCATTTGAAATGGAAAAATATACTGCTTTCAAGCATTTTTAGAAAGTGTTAGTGTTATAACAAAGCTTAACTCATTTTGCCCTCTGAAGATAATTTACCAGTGAGCCCAGACTGCTTGGAAAATGCCGATACCATGACAATAGCATCATTCATCTCGACGATAAAAGGGCCAAGATTTATATAGTACAAACAGAATAAAGAAATCTAGGAACTCGGGGCCAGTGGTTGGATATTGCAGGAGACAATAGTCATCTTCTGCCTAGCAACAAATTAAATCATGCTCGAAACATAGGCAATTTGAATTATGCATCATTGGGCTACACATTGCAAAGGAGTATCCTATAAATTGATGCTCTAAATATAATTATGCTAAAATACCATCTTAAACTTATAACATATAATCCAGCTATTTAGAAGCTAAACAAAGAGCCTAACTATATAACATGCATATCTCAAAGTAGGCTAGGTCATCTTCAAGCCAAGGAGCTCCTACATACATTGTCTCACTCCCTCCTTTTTTGATTGCATCCTTAGTGTAGACAAAGTTTGTTGCTTGCTAGATAGTTGAACATGCCAATGTTTTCCCAATGAGAACAAACTTAAGAAATGTTCCAATAAAAGATTGACATAATGGACTAACCTCAGCAAGTTGAAGTGAGTGGCCAAATAAATAAGCGAGTGGACAAACCTGAATTCACACAACTGTCAAATAATCAAGTTGATGCAAAGTTCTAGATCAACTATCTCAAAATTAATGCATTTGTAAGTTTAGACAATATCATTCTATTATCTACCCCTACATTTATGCAACTCATGTAAAAGTGATAGAAATCCATATAGGACACTTACAAGGAGAAAATAACTATAAGCTCAATTCCTAAAATATAACCTATTTATGCCCGGCGACGCCGGGCACCCATTACTAATTACTTGACTAAAATTGAATGTGGCTGAAGCTTGTATTTTCTAGCAATAGTTGTGAAATCAAATTGATTAGAATAAGAACCTTGGAATATTTACTAGTCATGGGTTGATAAAAAAATGGTCCAACAAGCTTTACTATTTTACATTGTTTGGAGATCTTTATTGCATAACAAATGCATTTTATTTAACAGATGGTTGTTAAAAGCTTTATAATTCAAGCAATGTCTATCAGTGAATAAATAGTGGGTTGAGAAAATAACTTCAAGCATGCTTTACCATTTCACATAGTTTGGGGATATTGTTTATCTTAACAAATGCATTTTTATAAGGAAAAATTTTAAAAATGCCCTTGTATTTTCTAATGTTTGTCAAAATGCTCCTATATTTCTAATATTCATCAAAATGCCCTTAATTCAAAAACTTTCATAATCTTCTGTTTTCGGCCATAGCAAGCTCGTCTTCCTGCCCAATTTCCCTGCTATATCATCCTTGTAAAAGCATTTATGGCCTAATGCTTGCCCTACATTTTAGGGTGCACTGATTCACGACTGATTCTTCTCTCTGGTTTGAAAGATTTTTTGTTTGTAGATCTTTTGTTTATGGCTATCTGTAGTTGATTAGTTGTCTTGTACAGATCCGCTAAAGATAGAACTATTATAATCGTTGGAACTAAGTTTTATTCTGGGAATCGACATCACCTTATCTGCTGCCATGCGCACCATAGAAGGATATATATCTTTGACATAGAGGCGTGGTATTCTATGCATAAATAATACACAATCCAGAGCTTCCAGAATGAGAGAACAGATATAATTTGGGTGCAGAAGATAAGCGCTTATGACATTCTTGATCCAGAAAAAATCACCCGGAATGTGGCTCACTTTAGTATTTTATTTCCACAGAAACAAGCAACAGAATTTTTTGTCTCAAATCCGGAACTTCTGTATAATAATCTGACTGCATCAAGATCCCTAAATTTCGACAGCGTGTCTCTAAATTGCTGCCAGGAGACTTCTAGATGAAGAAATAAGGCCTCCAAATAGGTCCGGCGAGAGAGACATCTATAGAATTATGGAGTTCCTCTCGTTCAAGACCTCATCATAAACTCTTTGTCACAGGAGACTGAGACAAAAATCCATCTACCGGATCTGTGTAGGTCTTCAAGAATCATGAAGCGTATGAAAAAATAGGGCATTTTGATAAATATAAAAAATACAAAGGGCATTTTGGCAAATACACGAAAATATAAGGGCATTTTTAAAATTTTCTCTTTTTATAATATATTGATGTATTCAAATCCTTCACTCAAGTTCACAAGCAAATTACACCAGATATATGAAAAGACTACAAATTTCAAAGTCTAGACTATTACAATATGTAGGCACCCAAGCTCTTATAAGTTCTCTATGCATGAAAGATCACATGACACCATTATATATATCAAGATAACCATGCCGTATATGCTCTTATACGTTCTATGCACTTCAAAGATCACACACCTATTACAATATCTTGGCAAACCTTGACCACTCCATGCTACCCACATCCAATCTTCTCTAACCTTTTGCCCAAGCCTGCACTACTGCTAGTTTTTTTTTCTTTGGGCTTGCATATGACACAAACTAATATTGAAATTGAGTTGCTTAGTGCAGCAAAGTAACGATCGGTCTGAACATTTCAAAACTTCACAAGTTGTATTCCGATGGCAGAATGGAGATAGTCTCAACTCAGTTGCTGCCGATATGGACTTTATTGTCCTCATGGAAATGTGGGAGCTGTAGGACATAGGCTACCCGACTTGCCAGGATACCAGTGCTACTCCCTCTTCAATGAGTGCACTAGAAAGAGGGGATATGGGGGGGTCGCCTACTACTACTGGACAGACTTGGCATGGTCAGTCTCCTTGTGCAAGACAGACAAGTATAATCGGTACATGTGAGTGCGTGTTCAGCACTGTAGTAGTAGCCCTCTCTTTGTGGCGGTCTGCTACTCCCACATGTAGAGAACTACTTCTATTACACCCACTCGGATATGGATAGGCTGGTATGTTGTTCTATATGATGACATCTAGCAACACAGGCAGTTGGGTAGAGTCATGCTTGTCGAAGACTTCAATGTACGCACTGGCACGGAACATCCCATAAGACTAGATCTCTTGGTTGACGATGTGTTGCAACTGCACCTTTTAGAAGGAGCTTGGCGTATCAGATGACAATCAAGTTATGCGATATAGTAGGCAGTTGTTATTGTTGTGCAGTATCTTTGACCTAGTAATTTGTAATGGACTGGTGCAGTGGCCGTCCTCTCGCAAGCACACTTGCAGGCAAGAGAACCGAGGGGTAGATCTAGTGGGGTGGACTATGTGTTGATGATAGAACAGGACATGCATGTTGTCAAGCACTTCCGAGTGGGAACAGATAGTAGGGATGAAGAGGTGGACCACCTACCACTCTACTTGTAACGGGCTTGGTAGGTTGTTCCAACCTCTTGTGCGGCACCTCCTCGCATGCCTCAGCTGTGACTGGACTATGAACACGTGAGGCGGACAGGCTGATTGACATCCTCGGGACTGCTGCAAAAAGGTGTTCTGGGAGAAGCTGCCTCGACGGACTATGAGAGCCATGACCTTTCCGCATAACCATTGGTTTGATGTTGAGTGCAAAGAACACAAATGCTGGCTCTGCCAGGTCAGAGACCCTAATCTATGTCTGCACGTGATCAGACAATATTGCCTTTTGCCTTAAGGCTAAAAAGGCCAAATACATCGTGGCCCATCAACAAAAAATCTTCTTCCTCCTGGACCGTCATCCCAGGATCTTCTGGGGAAGGGTATTTAGAAAACCAGTACATCCTATGGGAAACATCACTCTCGAACAGTGGGGACAATATCTGTAGCGACTTTATGACCCTTAGGGAGTACAAGCAGCACTACCCCTACAATAGGGCCCCATGTTGGAAATCACAGAGGCAGACACTGTCTAGCCAATGGATGGTATGCATGCGGAGTTGCTCAAGTGGGCATGACCATTTCTATAGTACCGGTGCTGACTGCCATGTTCAACAAGGCGCTACAGGATGGTTTTCTTCCATAGTGGAAAACTAGCCGAGTTGTCCCTATACAAGGCAGGTGACTCAGACTGCCCGGCTAATTATCGAACAATCATAGCCAGTTTGGTGTTTGTAAAACTGCTTGTCGGCATTCTCGAGCAGCAGTTAACATCTTAGGCATAGGCAACAGACATGCAGGCCCTCATGCAGACGAGGTTTAGGCTGCGGCACTCGACCATTGATCATATCCTCACATTGCAAACCCTGGTTGAGGACAGTACGAACCGATGCTGGGACCTATGTTGCTGCTTTGTGGACTTTGCCAAAGCTTTTGACAATTGGGAGTGGTGTTCCCCTCTAGTATACAGTGGGACACTTCCATCTGTCTATGAGCGATAACGGGCTGAAGGTGCTATATGGAATGCAGAACAACAATCATAGGCAGTTATATGGCTGGGCCCATGAGTCGCACATGTTCAAGGACTTGGTGGAGCCTGTCCTTTTATATAGGGTCGAGGTCTGGGGGCCCGTGGTGTCCCTCATACCTAGAATGACTCGGAGCATATACAGAAAGCCTTCTTGTCTCGGGCACTGGGGGTGATGTTTGTTTCTTACCCCTTCAGAGGGCAGGCCTGGATATCTTTCAGAAGGTGGTCACTATGGACGATGCTCATCTCCCTAGGCTGGCTTATACCGTGGCAATGTAGCCACAGTGTCTCAAGGCCTGTTGGAAGGAAAAGCGAGCTCAGTGGCTCGCCAGATGGAATGTGCAGGAGCGCAGGTGCATAGAGGTGCAAAGAGAGGCAGATTGCTACAGCTTGAGGCAGTAGCTTGATGCTTGCTTCCTCAACAAGCTCTGGGATGCCAGTGCTTTTAAACAGGTCAAGTCAGCACATTACCAGCATCATGTAAATCTCTCATTGGAATGGGACCCGCAACGCTATCTACATACTCATTTGCTTATGAAAATGGACAAACTCATTACCTCTATTTGCATGGGTGCACACCGTCTCCAAACTGAGACAGAGAGATGGATTGGAAAGTCATGGCAGGATAGGCTCTGTCGATGCTGTCAAATGAGAGCCGTTGAAGATGAATGCCATACCCTATAAGGCTATCCGGCGTATAACCAAATCTGGGCTTGCTATGTGGAGTTGGATAGACCTGGTCAACCGCTCACGTGATACTGAACACAGCTTCAGTTCAGATGCTAGGATGATACCTTCAGGAGGTCATGGATCTATGGGACTAACTATGTCCCTGGACACTCGTCTGCCTTGTATGGGTGTTATTGGATATGCATATTTGTACAATTTGATAGCACGCTTATTATTACCATGGTTTTCGCCTCGAAAACCTTTCAGGAGGGGGGAAGGGGGTTAACCCGGACAATAATAAGTCTTTTGCGCTCTCTTTTGGATTCCATAGGGCGATTGGTCTCCGTGGACGGTAAAGTCTCCATTTATTCTATTCTATTCTATTCTATTCTATTCATGTAACAATCTTGAAGACGAAGTGCTTTAAGATTGTTTATAGAAGCAGAATCAGCCCATGGGATCACATCCTTCAGGTTTCTACCAGATTGATTTAGATTCTTGGACAATCTATGGGCTTTTTTTTTCCAGGTTTCTTTATTGAAAATGTTGTTAATCCAACGTGGTGGATTGAAATTTACATTGTGCCCATCTGATTGATATTACTACATTAGAGCCTAACAATGATGATCAAGAAGATGATTGATGATATTTTGACTTCTCGAATAACCTTTTGTCAGTTTATCATGTTAACGTCAGTTTAATGTCATTTTTTGTCATCGTATTGTCACAATAAAGTTATCTTATTGTCATTTTATTGTCTATCATATTATCACTTCGAAGTCATCTTATTGTCACATTTTTGTCACCTTATTCTTGCCTTTTTGTCACATTTGAGGCATTTTATTAGTACACTGTTAATGCATTTGCATCATTTTTCTCTTCAAATTCTTTTTCACAGTTATTACATTTTATTGGCACACTATGGTCAAATTTATATCACTTCTTTGTCACTATTTTTCTCTCCAAATTCTTTCTCACAGTTGTTATATTTTATTCGCACACTATGGTCAAATTTCTATCACTTCTATGTCACTATTTTTGTCATGATAAAGCCAATCTATTGTCATATTTTTAATGCATGGTTTTGTCAAAACTATGTCAGTCTATTGTCACATTTGTATCATTCAATGGCACATTATAGTCCGATTTATAACATTTGTTTGTCATTGCTTTTAAGTCAATCTATTGTCACATTCTTGGCAAATGATTTTGTCAAAACCATATCAATCTATTGACACATTATAATCATGTCTACATCATCTTTTTGTCATTTTCTTTTCTCACTATTATGTCATTCTATTGTCATATTTATTGACATTTGGCTTTCACTAATTTTGTCACTGCTATTGTCATTTTTGTATCAGTTTTTTACACATTATTCTAGTGATAAACAAAGTTTCAATATATCATTCTTCTCTTGTAGTCCTTCCACTTGAAATGGGTCCCAGCAACCAATACGATTAGAGGATTTCTTTTTGGAGCAATAAGGGTACATTTTGAACCACATATCCTAACTGTAAGAACCAGTACCGTTTTGCAATGAGGCTATAAAACTCTACGATTATTGAGAATATTTCACTCTCTCTATAAGTTTTGGTAATTTTTGCAAAATATAAAGGCATTTTGGCAATTTCCCCGTAATTTTATTTGCCATTCAATTTCATGGGGCCATTTTCATAGTAATAAAGATAAAGATAAAGATAAGTTTTTATCGTCCACGAGAACCCTATCGGGTTATGGGACCCAAACAAAGAAAAGAGGGCATGAGCCCCCTACAGAAAAAAAGGCATAAGCCTAAACAAAGCACAACATGGAGACAAAGCCCCGTAACAAAACGTGAAAGAAATAACAAAAAGAACTAACTAATAAGGCACTATACGTATCCCAGCCAAGGGTTCTCAGGCCAATGGTCGCGAATGATAGCCGTGCCCCCTCTGTACACTAGCTGAAGTGATAAAGACAACTATCATGAGTTTTGTTTTGTATAAAATTAGCTATTGTATATCACTTGATTTTCACGTTTGTGCATTTCTACGGAATTGCGATAGTGGTACGTTCTCCAACATGATATTTCTTGGAGTAAGGAGCTTGGCGAGCCCATTTCGCTGCCCACGCCCCAAGAAATGTCCTGCAAGGGAACATTCACCCTACATAATGAGATTGCTAAATTTGGATGGTTGTGATACATCATGTGACAATTTCTTAACAATCTTATGTGGAGGTCACATGCAGAGTTTTTTCCGTCGCTTATTTCAGCTGCTTGGGTCAGCGCTAACTCAAGCACATCAGCGACGTATTCACATGGCATGCAAAGGGTTTCAGCTGATTTAGGTTAATTTTGAATGTGATTTGGGTTAATTTTGAATGTGAATAGGCTTCTTTGAATCAGCGCTGATAAAAAACTAGATCAGCCAGGGGAAGTTTTATAGCTCAGCTCACGCAGGATAGCCGATGCGTGGATGAATCAGCCAGAGGTTTTCACCTAAGCATGGAATCAGCCACTTACATCTGCTGACTCAAAAAACAATCATGTGAATGACCTTTAGAAAGAGAAAAAGAGGAGGCCATTATCATTCATATATACCTTTTCTGTTTTTTTTCTATTTTGTTTGATGCAAAAAAAGGTCTACGCTTGACACCTGGAAAAAAAAAGCCGATGTTAGCATGTGACATCATGGTTCCCCCTTCCTTGCTTTGCAAGCAATTCTTGGTTTTATATGTTTTCTTTCTCTACAAGCAATTCCTCGGTAATCTGCACAAATTGCTTCATTTGCAAGAAACCGATAGTGTCTTCGAGTTCTTCCTCTGCAAGCAAGCCAGATCTGCCAGTACAACATTCAAACTATTTACATTCAAGCAAACCGAATCCTCAAGTGGCAGTCAGATGGAAGCTCAAAGTAACCTATGGCTATGGCAGAGTTATCGGCAATTTTTGGGTTTCCAATGAAGTCTCGCTCTGCCTTTCGAGCTTTGGCTATGGAAATATTGCTGGTCCAGGTCCTTCCCTCTTTAAATCGCACCTTAAAGAAAAGGAAAGAAAATAAGGAAAAGCAGGATTGAGACAACTGTATTATGGGCTGCAATGGCCTCGCCCACTCAGCCATGTATACTATCCTGATTTAGGGCTTCGTGGTTTGCGTCTGAAGACCTACTGTTAAGAGTTAAACTTATATCCAAAGCTGTTTGCTACAGAAAGGCATGGAATCCGACCACCGTTTATGGCAATTTTTTTCATGAATTCAAAGCTTGATAGAGGCATGGGTTCTGCAGTTAAAAGCATGAAGGATTGCGTTGCCTAGAATTTTCCATCTCTCCCATCGCTGAACTTTCTTGAGCTATTGCCTTAGATTTCTTAAGCTTTTTTTCTCAGCTTCCCAAATCTCAACCATGAATACTTCTTCCCCAGTTTCCTTCTTACCTTAATTGCTTACTGGATAATCTAGATTCTAGAATTCCTTGATCTCGAGCTTCGAGAATGTTCAACTTGGATTATTTGCTTGCAATCTGTTGTCGAAACAGTCTGGCCAAATGCATTGCCTTGATTTTGTCAAAGGTACTAGTGTGCTAGTTGAAAAGCCAAACAAGAACTTTCCGTTTGTGGTTCTGTCAGAAACACTAGTTCTTGATTCTGTAAATGGGTGTTGGAGGGATGGTTCTAATCATTTGCCTCTCGGGATTTCATTAGATAAACTCATGAAGAATGTTGTAATCTGTGGAGGTCGCTTGTATGTTGCATCTTAAAACTTGCTAACAGGTTCGCTCAGATGCACTATGGACCTATTCCAAGATGATGGATGGAAAGAGTTAAGCCTGCCACATGAAGATATGGAAAGTTCATATTGGATTCTGGAACTCTATGGCTACATTTTTCTAGTGCAATTGGAATTTACTGAGTCATTGCAGATATGGATGTTAGATCAGACATCTGATAAGTGGATGTCTACAGGGCATTTGCCTCAGAATACTTGAAGGAATTTTAGGGTCTTAGAAGTCCTCTTTAGATTCCTACGTTGGTCTTGGCGACCTCCTTATATTACGTCGATTGTCCAAGATTCTTGCCTTATGCTTGAAAAAATCCTGGGTTTGGTTACTGTATCATCCTGATTTTGAGAGGTCTTATTTTGCATAAACAGTGCTCGACTTCGTCCCTACGTTTAGAACTATTGTCTGATATTGAAAGGCCAAACAATACTACTGCTGCAGAAATAGTAACTAGCACTATCTATGCTGGTTTGAAATATTTCAAAGAGTGATCAAGCAGGGAATCTGTATACATGATCTAGTGTGCACTTTTTGTGTCTCACAGTATGAATCGGGTTGGTTTTGGCATATGTCAACTGCCCAATATCCTTGGTTTAATATGCTTGAAAAATGTGATATCATATCTTTCAAGTGAAGTTCTCAACTTTGCCACCAAACTTTGATTACATTGTCACCAGACTTTGATTACATAGGAAATAGTTTCATTTAATATGGGATTAAACAAAGAACCGGATATCCACTCTTTGGTTTTCCAGTAAGAAAAAGTGCTTGGATACCTATTGAAAGCTCATCCCGTACAGGGGCCTCACAACTGGTGGGGCGTACCTTTTCCATGACATGGAATAAATAAAATCAATCAATCAATTTATTTAGATCGAGGAATCAAAAGCTATGGGATGATCATTCTACCAAATGAATCCATGCAGAAATATGGTATCTCAATAAAAAAATATCCATGCAAGCAATCAACATATGAATATAGGTCAATATGAAAAGCTCTAATTTATCTATACAAGAAATTTATCGCGGCGGCCGTGAACATTTCTCTTCCCTGACTTATTTTGCAAGGTCGGATTTGGATATCTTTTGAATGATGCAAAAGATATTCTTGGACTTAAATAAGGAGAATTTCTGTGGGAGGGTTGAAGACATGGGTTTTATTCGAGAATCATCTCCTCACGCATGCCATCATAGCTGATGAAAAACAAACTTATAGTCCAAACTTTCCTTATAACTAGGCTTGCCCAGCATTTGCGTTGTTAGCAAGTCATAATACCTGCACGTTATGTTGGGTTGATAAGTAGTATTTAAAAAATTAAAAAAGCAAATACTTGCCTTGAGAAGGTGTCTTTCTTGCACGTTGTTTTGCATACGTCGCAAAAAGAAATCCATGTTGCATTTCGAAGTAGGCCATCCAATTGTCAACAACACAACATGGGAACATTTAGATTTATATGAACCTATAGCATATAAAATTGGTTTTGATTCTATCTTGCTTTAGTTATGAAACTACTAACTGCTAACTGTATGCTGATCGTAGCACCACAATCTTCTCGTAATTCAAAATAAGTACAAATTCAGTGAAGAATAAATAAATGCAGCCAATCTTGGCAAACTAGAAAACGGCATCACATAAAGCTCAATATATTCAGTGAGAATTTTCTATAGATACTCGAATACCAATGAAATTGATGTGAACACCCATAAACATGTATAGCATCCAGTTTAACAACCAGAGGCTCCAAAATATAAGCACATGTCCTTCGTCGCACAACCTGCAAATAGATGATGTTGCAAATAAATAGAAGCTGCATAGACACAATAAGAGACTGTCTTTTCATGTTTGCACAACCTCAAGGCCAGTGTAATAGATAAGTTATATGGCCCATTCAATTCTTACGGGCGCATGTGGCAATGATCCTTCACATGTTCATACAGACTGATAATGTATAGGAAGATTTAGAGTAAAATTTAGGCTTGCAATCAGTTTCTTGATGCCTCCAAGCCTTCATAAGAATGATATGAATGTTTGGCAAATGCCCGCATCCAATTTCTCATATACATAGAACACAATGCAATAAGATAAGTTGTTCTACGTGTGGCATAGAAAATCCAGCACAATCCATTTTATCGTTTCTGTCCAAGTGGAAAAGATATTCAAGTTCCTGACAGAGTTAAACCTCTCTGGAATAACAGCCCAGGCAAACAGATTAAGTTCAAAATTAGAATTCATATTCAATCCGTTATCCCCATTGAATGACGGATTGTCAATTGAAAATATTGAGTCACCTGGCTGGAACAAAGGCACTGCACGCTGACCATCAGCCATGTCACTAGCTGAATCATCAACTATATGCATCATATTATTAATGATCTTCCACTACTCCCTTATCTGCATGCAAACAATTACGTTAAAGCCAAATAAAGCCAAATATGCAGATAACTTGCATAAGCCTTGCCTGGTATTCTGCAAGACCAGTGGTAAAAGAAAATTAGGAATATAAACTTGCTGCGTGCAAGCAAAAACTTGAAACCATATTATTGTTCTCAAACAATAATACACCTTGATGGAAGCTGCATGACATTGACACAAGGAAAAACCATTCTCTATTTGTCACTTCATCCCCAGACGAAGTTATAGACCATCTATAATGCTTTGACGTGGTAAACAGAAGCAAAATGTTATGTGAAGTAGATGCTCACATGCATCTCATCACCAAGCTCCAACTTAACATGCACAGGCTATTATTGAATATTTTTAGTCCATCCTCCATGCTACCACATCTGAAGTACATATTCAAAAGAATATTTGAAATAAACAACTTTTCAATCCCCAATCTGATAATTTTCACATGCAGCTGCTTGCCTCTCTTTAGATCTCTTCTTGACAATCGCTGCCCCATTTTCATTCATTTTCGTTTTCCTTCTCATGTATTTTCGTGCTGCTTAGAGAAGACATAGGCTTGGCAACGAAAAGGCAGAATGACGAGAGGGCATATGCTTGGAGCAGAATAGAAAGACCGGGGTGCGCTGTGAATGGCGACATTCTTGATTGATCGCTTCGCTCCATGGCACTATTGCAATATATCGTTTTTTGCAATGGAAGTCTCATCAGGTAGTCTTTTTAACTAAGATTATTAGATCTAAGAATAGAAAGCAACAGTGTGCCTTCAACCTAAAAAACAGAATCGAAGTCTTCTGTATGAATAACTTAGCAGAAAGAGAAACCACAATAGACAGACATACCTTCTTCGCCCTTGAATCCAACCCGGTAGTTAAAGGAAGCTATTTATGCATGTCACAACCCATTCCGAAGCTGCCAACTATTGCACAGATGTCTCCGCAGCAGACGCAGATATCTGCTTCAACCTTATCCGTTATCCGGTTTGCCTGTCGATAATTCCGTGGTCGCGGTTTACCTGTCGCTAATTCCGTGGTCGTGACGAAGAAGCAGGCCCCTAGCTTTTGCGGGACCAAAGATTCCTCCCGCTAATAATTATATATGTTAAGATATGATTAGGGGGCATGTTGTTTAGTCCAAATATGAAGGATCATCTAACCATGTCAAGCAGTCCACATATGAATATGGATCTAGAGAAGAAGCTCTATATGCTTAAGGGTCGTTGTTTAGTGATATATAGCCTAAAACTTCAATCTTCTAGCATGCATTTCTTGCAAACAATCTTCTGGATATTGTTAGAAGTTCTAAAATTGTATTGCACATAGGGGCTTGAGGATCAATGTAAAATTTGTTTGTTTCAACGAAATAATTATGGACTTTAAAGTTAGACATCCCTTTTTTTTGTTATGCATTTCATCTACATATACAAGAAACTTATCGCGGCGGCCAAGGCCGCCGCGAACATTTCTCTTCTTCAACCCCCTGCTAAAGGTTCACTTGGCCAGACGGGAAGAAGTAATGGTTCACTTGGCTATGCCCACTCTTCTATAAGTTAAGCCATGAATTGTTGCTGAGAAATAAAGAAATAAGTTATCCTAAATAGCCACAAACATACTAAAGAAAACACCACCATTGCCAAATGAATTTCCAAAGAAAGGGCTTCATATCAAGGAATGGCACATAAAGTATGCTACGAATGAAAAGCCCACAACGATGTGTGAATTTGTTCACTCTATAGTTACATGGCCTGATTTGGTTCTCCAAGAGATGAGCACCCATACTAAGGTTAGTTGTCATGAGCACCACCTCTTTTTGCGACCAGTAAGCTTGGCCTTTCATAGAGGACCTTATTGCATACCACCTTTTTTTGCAGCCATTAAACTTGGCCTTTCATAGAGGACCTTATCACGTACAATGTTCTCAGGAAGAAATTATCGATAAGTCTACATGAAGATGCAAATGAAAACTGAAACTTTTGAACAAAATACCGTGTAACTATTTTAGGAACATCACTAGAAAGCAACACGTTGACAGTTCATCGAGTATGAAACTTTCAACGACATGAAGATAAACTAAAAATGCATAAAGAGAAAACAAAGCAAAAATCCTGTTTCCCAATAGGTTTTGCATGGCAGTAGTGCATGATGCTTTTTCAACTACTTGAGAAACAATATCTCAAAGTGCTTATGAAGAATGTTATGCTTTTTTCTAACAAAGGCTATTCTATTCTACAAAGTTTCAATTAAAAAATAACTGGATTGCATTGTTGCAAGGTGCACCTAGTTTCTATGTGCTGCCAATTGCAGGCCTTTAATGGCCATTTTAATAGAATAAAGATAAATCAATGCTGTAATGTTAATCTTAGGAAAGGAATATTCATGGCAAATTTAGAACGTTAAATAGGTGGTAGGTTGGTAGAAAACTTATTCAGCCTGCATTTTGTTGCCTCAAAATCATGATGAACATATGCAACCTTGAACTAGCTGCTTGCTCTCTGCCTGCAAACCATGACTTAAAGGGATCCTATTCTATGCATAACCAAACTCTCTCTCAAATCGATAGCTAGAAAATCAATATATAGTTCGTGTTTAAATCCTCTGGCAAGGACAAACCAGAATGATTGATGTCACCTGCATCCATTGTGAGCAAAACATTCTGGAGTTACAGGACAACATAGGAATGCAAAACTGCCAATAAAATGTTAAAGTTGATACTTGCAAGCGAGGAGATTGGTGCTTACAACTCCATCACCTCCATTCGTATACTCAATGCATACAACAAATTGTTGCAACTCCCTCCGAATTGTTGCAACTGCCTCTGTATCAGTTGCAAATGCATAAGAAAAAGTATTTTAAATGTGCTTCACAAAATCTAGCTCTCACAAGGTGGATATTTTTTCATTTATAAGCACGATCCAAGGGTCTTCCAGCAACCACCTCAGGGCCACCACCATGCATCTTCAGGCTCTTACTGTGCCAACAATAACTGAACACTGCAGATTCAACCCATTATCAATTCCCCAATCTCTTGAGGTGACCAAGCATTATTTTTGCAAAGGTATATTCTCCATCCTTATCAGTTGTGCAAAGACGGTTGAAAAAGCCTCTATCCAACTGTGTTCAATGACAAAAAATGCATGCATCTATGGCAGCTACAGAAGGTCATTACCTGCATACCAATAATATCCCAAGTAGGATCCAAGTATTGTTGAAGGAAGCATAGACAACAAAATCTCAAGGCAACTTCAGAAAGGGAAATCTAACAAAATCAACTTCTCTATGGCAAAAGCTAACCTATAAAATTGGCCAGATGCTACCAAGTTATAGATTTCTCTTTCATAATAATCTGCTCATCCGTATTAATTCGGCATGGGACACTACATCAGGGCTTCGTATAAAGAGCAGCATACTCTGGATATTCGTGGCTTCTTTTCTTTTATGGGCAAAAGATGGATTCATACAAATGAACAGCACACCTAATATTTTGTTGTTTGCCAATTTGTCACCAAATTGCACCTTCCCTTTGTTGACACATGTTAAAAGACGAAAGTCAACATTCAGATGTGAGCCTTACCGCTTAGTTTTAACATTGTGAACACAAAGCCCGCCATGAAGAAGACCATTGAGACAGGCTATCCGTAAGTCTTTGCCAGACATGAAAAGAGTAGCAAATAATTGGTACATCCTCCTAATGTTATACCAAATGATACGAGAGTTCATGAGGGAACTAGCTTATATGGGCATTCAAGCACCTCTCATGCCCCGAGAGAGAGTTCTTCTAGGGTCCCCGATCATGCTCCTCACCGGACATTTCTCATTGCCTTCTTCGGAAAACTAAGATCTGAAAACACTCCCATATCTCAATCTAAAGAAGATTTAGATAGCGATAATGTGGTTAAAGAAGCTCATCGGTTATCATATGAGCATGACGAGCTTCATCTCGTGCACCAAAGATTCCAACATGTCCGTTGAAAAGATCTCGTCATGAGGACCGTCCGAGAAAAGGAAAATCGAAATCGAAATCTGCTTATTAATCTCAAACATAGGGTACAACAAGTTGCTGATTCGTGACATTTGGATACAAAAAGTACCAAGGCCCCACTACGATACCATCTAAAGCCACGTCCTTGGATTCCAGAAAAGTGGAACCTTTGCCTGGAGGGACAACATGTAGTAACCAGGATGCTACCAGCAATTCACGGGGTTCTCATAATCTATGGTATCTGAATCTTTGGCTTCATTGTCCCTTTATGACTTTGAGAATAATACCGTCTGCCATGAAACATCTATTGAAGTACCTGATGACATGGGCTGCAACTACTCTTGCATTACAGAAGAGGTTAGAACTAAGGGGCGACATGGCTACACCGATGGGCCAGAGAAGAGATTATCCTGCAATAAAAAGATGTATGCACACCAGGCCAACCGTGGTCAGCATGGACAACTTAGAGCCAGTACAGGAAAGCTTGATAGAACTCATGAGTTAATAAATGACACTTGCAGGATATTGGATGAAACGAACTGGGATCCTGGAGGCCCTTGCAAGTTTGCAAACTATTCTGCAAAAATAAAAAATGGCAAAGTAGCTCTTTCATTAATCTTTGAAGTTACTACTGTACCGGTAATGTCTCCCAGATGATTTCATCAGTCAAGCTCTCTTCATCAGCAGGCATAAGGCCCTGCACATCCTGCATCGGACAACAAAAGGAGAAAGCAAAGTAAGCGAAGGTCAAGAATGCAAGAAACATCTAAATGCAACTTGCCCCGTTGCCAAGAAAGCTGCAATAAATTGATTATGCTGGAACCTGCTCTAAATAAACATGCCGCCAAAAATGCTGAAACCCTCTAAAGCCCTGTTTCTTCGAGGCCTTCAACTCCTGGCAGAGCAATAGCTGTTGCCACCAAGAATGACATAGAAAAGAAAGCCGATTTTACAGCTTAGACCCATTTCGCTGCCTTGTTGTTATGGCAGAAAAATGATGAACTTTTATACCCCAATATGCCCTGCTCTCTCTGAGCTACACAAAACCCAAAAAGGGCCAAATGCATTACAAATGAAGAATAAGAAGCACGAAGAAGCTATGGCCGGAATTGGGGCGGAAGCAGAAAGAAGCCCGATTGCCCTATTGCCGAAACTGGGCCGGAAGCAATGGCCGGATTGGTTGCAGAGGAAGAAAGGTACGTCACTCTCCCCCCGCCCCCTCCTTTTTTTTTCAAAGATACGTGTCTCTCCCAGGTTTTTCTCAGATACGTGTCGCCCTCAAATTATTTGCTGGGGAAAAAATATTAGCATCCACGTGTCGCCCCCAAAATTTTTGCTGGCGAAAAAATATTAGAATCAAACAGAAATTGCATTTGCTTTATATATGTAGTGATAGTGATAATAGAATGAATATGGGTTCAATAGATTGTCAAATCGAATTACCATGACTATACGTTAAACATCCTGCTTTTTCTAATGCGTTGCACCTACATATAAATTATGCCTGAGTAGGTTTCCCAACTCAAATTCAGGACGGCCTAATGGCATTTTTTTTGGGGGAAAAAACTCCCATCCGTCGGATTCGCATTCTTGCGACGTGTTGTTGGGAGGCCTGTGAGGATTTCTATTTTAAGTTCTGGTTCCAGTGATTTCCTCACTTATTTTTAAGAGCTTGGTCGGGAAGGTGTAGATAACGCCCTAGCCTGAGGGTGTTACGGGAAAAAAAAAATTGAGGGCCATCAAAATGACGAGGGTGTGTGCGCAGCGCACGCCCGAGCCATTTTGATGGCTCGAAATTTTTTTTTGAAGTAACACCCGAGGGCCAGGGCGTCATCGCCCTTAACACACTGCCCCTGCGCGCACGCCCGAGCCATTTTGATGGCTCAAAATTTTTTTTTGAAGTAACACCCGAGGGCCAGGACGTCATCGCCCTTAACACACTGCCCCGAGAGTTTTGGGCCATCCGATCACCATCAAAATCGATCAAAAACGATCAAAATCGTCCATTCGATGACATCCGAGTAACATCCTAGGATGTTATGAAGTAGCACACTTGTAGCGAATCTTCCTGCTAATCATGCACAGGGCGTTCTACCCTGCTTGCCACGTGTACGCCCTGACTTTTTGTTGGGAATCAATGGCTTTGCTAGACGGCCCTTGTTTTTTTTACTGTGTTAACAAAATAGTGAGTATGTGAGAGCAGAGAAGCGAGTAGGCGAGATCATTTCAAGTTACTATGCGAAGTAAAGAAACTTAATGCTTTAAATTGATGTCACTTTAAATTGATGGCACCTAGCTGTGAAGAGGTTACGGTTCGGGGGCGTTTGTTGAAGTTCTGTTTGTTGGAGGTATGCTTGTTGCTTTTTGCAGCAGCATAGCTTTTTGGATCTGTGGTCATCATGGCAACGGTTTTTCCCCAGTGGGGTTTTTTAATCCGGGCCATGGTGCTCACGGGCTTCGGCCCATGCAATGTATTTTTGTTTTCTTTGTACTTGTGGTCGCATGTCCTTCGTGACGCTGCCTTTGTGGTGTGACGTAAAAATATACTTCCTTCCTTCCTTCCTTCTATAACTATCAAATATGAAATTTGGGCTTATCACCTACAGCATTTCTCTAAACCTTGGGTATTCCTCCTTAACTATCACCTTGAAATTTAGGCTTTATCACTTTGGATGTTTTTTATAAACTATTTGGCAGTGTTGAGACAATCCCTTTGGAACTAGTCAACGAATAAATCCATGATATATCTTAGTCATGACAACTAAGTCCACAATAGTTTTGAGGCCCCAACGACTAAGTCCGTGATAGATTTAGGTAGCGTTCCTCGTGTTTTGAGTCGATTGTGGGAACTAACATGGTAATGGTCAGTCTCAATGTAGCACTTATGGTCATTGGCCACGACACTGTGCGCATGAGGCAATAGCGAGACTTTAAAAACATGCGTATTCTCAAATTGATCCATGTCCAATCAGACAAAAAAAATTAGCCAGTAAGTGCTAGTCGGTTGAGGAAAATGTTGGCAATGCCACAAACATTTTTTCTTGCCGACTCACGTCTATACACACAGGGGTCGGGAAAGAGATTTGTTCCCGGCGGCCTTGGCCGCCGCGATAAATTTCTTGTAGCATTTAATCTACATAGGGTTAAATATCCTCCCCCCTCCCATTACATATACATAAAAACAAGAAAAGCTTTATCCTGGGAAAATTTTAAGGGAAAATTGACTAAACGCCCCTTTAGTTTGAATATATTACGATAATGCCTTGGTATTTCAATTATTTCCCTCGTATGCCCTTGGTCAACACAATACAACCACATTCTAACGTATTTACAAAAACGCCTTTGCTTCACATGCAATGCTTGCAGCTCCAGCAAACAAGCAAACAACCAAACCCAACACTCGTAGTAAAAGTCCAATTTTTCGTAAATTCATCCTCTAACGAGTTAAATTGAAGGCTGACTTTCCTTCCAGTAGTGCCTAGGTAAATTATGATTTTTTTGCCTAAAGCTTTGCCACGTTTCATAGGAAAATTCTCACATTGGTGCTTGGAAACCATGACATCCAAATTTTGGGAAAGGGTATTTTATGTAAATATCCTAAAATTTGAAGGGCATTTAGGTAAATATACTAAAATACGATTGCATTGTGTTCACCAGGGGCATTTGGAAAAATAATCCAAATACCAGGGGATTTGGATAACATACACAGATTATAGGGGCATTTGGGTAATTTTCCCAAATTTTAATTCTACAAATAATCCGGCATGGTTTCATCAGGCAATTACATATAGGTAGGAGAAAGAGGAGATTTCCTCACAGATATCTGTGAATAAGACTCACGAAGCAACTTCCAGTATCGAAATGCTTCACAGGAGAAGAGAAACAAAGAAAATTACAAAATAAAGTCTTCATATAAGGCCACGAAAATGCAAAAGAGATGGATATTGCTATATAAGGATTCTGCAACGAGAAGACAAGCCCCAATTACCCGACCTCAAACACTCAAGCTGCAGGACTTGAGAATGATCCACATACAGGTTAACCTGCGTAAACATAAAACATCAGATATAACAAACTCAGCCTTAACAGTAGTAAAACAAGTCTATGCAGATATAAACATTATATATGACAGACCAAATGTTGTAACTCACCTTTGAACCATAATTCTTCACATACCACTCATAAACATTAGGGGTTGCAGCTTCAAACATTGTTTTATCTATACCAAGTCTTCCAACAATTTTTGCAACTATATCTGTCCGCCAGTCTCCGTGTCTCTCAAACAGCCCTTCAGATTCAATCATAATCATATCAGCTCCAGCTTCCAAACATCTTTCTGCACGTTTTATTATCCAATCAGCATCTGCAAGAAGGGCGGAATAATAAGTCAATAATGTAATACTTCATACAAAAAGACAGAATAAAGTCTTGGTACCTTTTTCCCCCATGAGGTCTTTGCCGCCAGAACCAAAGCAAATACCCAATTCAGGCCTTGCCTTCAGCCCAAACTTCTTAACCATCCGAATTAGACATAAGAGATCATTGTCTGATAAATTGTTCAAGCCTGCGCTCATGTCAATTGCATCAAATCCAATGTTCTTACAGTCCTGTCAAAGAAATGTCATAATGTTAGTACTTACTGCTAAGTTCCAAAGTGCAAAATATATTTCAAGGATTGATAGTAAAATAAAATAGGAACAGGACCAAACTGTATCATCAAAGACCATAACACATAAGTAAATTAAAAACCACGTGAGGGATGGCAATTTCTCACAGCCGGTATCAGCCAAGAGACTCAAGGACAGATTCTGCATTATATACATAATCAAGAACATGATCGTTGTAATGACAGGCGCAAGTATGATGCATCTGATGTCCATCATTTCCTCATTACTCAAGTTTGCATATTGGCACTGGCAATTGCACAGGTGTTTCTGCCCTTGCTTAACAGGCTAAGCAACTTTCTTCTTAATGGGACATTACATCTTTCAACTGTCAAAAGAGAACGTATACTAGTTTGCCAGTTAGGCTTTTAGCACGCTCGATTTTGTGCATCAGAGATGCATACAACAGGAAGTATGCATGTGGCATATAACAAATAGGATAATTATTTAAGTAGATAGGCTGAAATGGCATAATGAATGCATAACTAGGTAGTCTGTTTCTGGCAGAATAAGCACTCAACCGGATAGGCTGATGACCTTTGGCTTTTTTAAGATGTGTCCATATGCAGTTGGGACTTACAAGCTTTTGTGCAGTCTACCTGTAGCCTAGAACAAGGACAGGAATATCCACACTAAATGATATATATAGAAATCCTGACCTCGGGGAAAGGTATATGTGCCCACAAGACTGCAGAAAACTACATTAATAGAAGCGGGCATGCCAAATTAACTATAAGATACACGTAATAACACAGAAGCAACCATATCGAACTGGGATAAGTTTCATGATATGAATGTAAACTTCATAAGGCTAACTACTTATATAAATCTTATTTATAGCATACCTCTATATATTGTTTGAAGGATCCTCGCCCTTTCAGAAGGCGATGTTCTGCCCAACCTCCAGAAGTGACATAAACACCATGTTCATGAGCAAGTTGAGTGATCTCTTTCACGGCCTCCATAGCCATCAAGCTGAAAGTACCGCCAGCTAGATTTATTCCATCAACATATATTCCAGTTGTCTCTAACATATCCTGATAAAATTACACGTTGTACAAAATGGGACACAAGAAGCGATTGTCGACAAACACAAGAATTTCTAGCAAGAACTTATCATATCACAAGAATGTGATATAATGAGCTTACCTGCACGCAACGGGGACCCATAACAGAGTAATAGGGGCTTCGAATTTCTGTTACACCAAAAGAGCGAGGCTTCTCCGGCCTATCGAGAGCGCCCCACCGGCCATCCATGTTCCTGGTAATCTGGATGCTTCTCTGAATGCGAAAAAAACGAGTTTTGTGTGCCACGTTTAAAGCCACGGCATGACGCCAAGTAAGCCACATTAAACAGCGGTATGCCATGTTTGCAAATGCTATATTCCAATAAGGCCACGTTCTACGACCGGCGTCAACCAGGAGCCGCCCACTTTATTGGCTCCCTAAACTTGACTAAAGCACCCAAGGAGGATTCACTCAAGCAAATCCTCAGGATTCACACACGTGAATCCTCCTTGGATTGGAGGATTCACTCAAGCGAATCCTCCTAGTGGCATGTGAAGGAGGATTCACTCAAGCGAATCCTCCTAGTGGCATGTGTCAGTTTATAGGCTTGCTGCATGCTTTCATTGCACTTTATAGGCCTGCTGCAGAGCTTTTTAGGGTGATTTGATTGGAGGATAGCGAATCCTCAAGATTCACTCAAGCGAATCCTCCTATGCCTTGGAGGATTCACCAAGTGAATCCTCCTGATTGCTCTAGTCAATTTGGGGAGCTGATAGCAGCGCTGGCCGAGAGCTGCTACTAACAATATCATAATCGGGGAAAGATTTTACTGAGTCTGCCGCACAGGATCACCAAATATGACCGCTTCAAGTTGTAATCCAAAATTCTTGCACCCGATTACAATTTCTTGATATTGGAGCATCAGACGTGGCAGCACAAGTATACACCACTGGAAAAAATCCTGACCCGATTATGATATTGTTATGTGCCACATTGATAGGATTAACTTAACTTGTATATGGCGTGTCTTTATGCATGGGCCTATGGTCCTCAAAGATGGATCGATGTGCGCCCATAGCCATTACGAATTTTGTGCTAGGGAACCTACTGGTCGGAGCCGGTTTTCAACGCCAAACTGACAGGCGACGCCGCAGTGAAGGGGTTAGCCCTCGAGCGGCGGGGAGTGTCTTCTGGTTTTCTGCACGAAACCAGCGACGGCCAGTGGGTTCCCATACGTGATCCATCGGTACGTGGAATTTCGTAAAGGGAAAGTTAACGAAATACCCTGGCATTTTGGTAAAAATTGTAGTAACTTTTTTTATGAAAATCCGAATCCAAATGTGTCCTCCAAATAAATTGGAGATAACGATGAGAGCTTTCCATTAAGTATAAGTTTATCTAAATTGAAGTTGCTGATGTAAAGTTATGTTGTCTAGAGGCCAAAATTCCAAAAAATGTTGCTAACATGCAATCTCTAGTATATGTCGATGTCTCGTTCAATGAACTATCAAGATATGTTACAGAGTCACAAAAAAAGTTCTTGAGCTCTTCTGCTAAATCATTTGAAGGCAATAAAAAATTGTGCACTTCCAACACATCTTGCCCTACAGAGAATACATCTCCTAGTAAAGATAACAAGAACGGTGAGGGTGCAATTGTAGGAATTGTCCTTGTACTATCATTTGCTTGCCTAATTCTTGTTTGTATCATGCTCATGTATGGCGAACAACTAGCTTATAAGTTGGAAAGCTTTCATTATTGTCTACAATTCATTTAAAGGCACATTTGTATTAGGATTATCATAAGAAAAATATTACCATTTTTACTGGAATGCCCCTGATTAGGGGGCGTTTTGGTAATTTTAGCAAGCAGTCAGGGTGTTTCGATAATCTTCCTTTTCGTAAATTCGATGCTTGCCAGAGCAATGGCCGATTCCTTGCAGCAGGCAAAAAAGCATACAATTGATTCTTGCTATTCCTGCAGTGCCAACGTTTGCATATAATCCTCGCTATTCTTGCAGACCGGTTTTTATTATTTTTGCAGGGCTGATGCTTGCAGAGAGGAAGGGGTCCCTTTGTCTGATTTCTTGCAATAAGACCTCAAAATCATCCCTATTGGTTGCCATTTCTAACAAAATTAATCTAAAGTTGTAAACTTCACAGAGATATTCTTGGAGTCTCTTACTTCCAGTGCCATGTAGCTTAAATCCCTTTTCTAAATCGCTTTCTTGCCTTTGCCCTCTCTCCAACAAACTGTTTCATGGGTATCTTCTTGAATGCCACAACTATGAGTATAACCCGAATGCCACAACTATGAGTATAACCCACTGATATTGCAGAGAAATATGGCTTTCCAATGATTTTTGCAAGAGACAATTATAGTTGTGGTGTAAGGCTTGACGAATCGATGGTAAGTTTGTGTTGGGGAATTTCGACAGATTTGATAGCACGAGCTAGAGTGAGCCAAACACTGTGCCAACATGAATGCTGCGAATATCAATATGAACTAAACTCCGAGATATGCATCTTCGGGGATATTGTGGCAGTCTGGTAAGCTGAGGAAGTTTTCAGGATTTTGTACTTCGAGTGAGATGATTGATTCATCTATTGCTTCCTTCGTTGGCAATTATCCTCTTTCATTTGCTCCCTCTTGCTTTTGTAATTCATGTTTGTTGCCCTACTGGAGATTCCATGGTGGTAGACACCATCGCTGCCAAATCTCTCATCATCTCTACTTAATGCATCAGTCCACCCCCTTACATAGAGACGAATGGGTCCTTGCAGGTGTCGTCCCCATTCAAGCATGGTATGACGATGGCCCCCTATTGTCTTAGCCTGGGTTTCAGACAAAATTTTTACTCTACATTTGGGATATGTCTGTATGGTAGGAGGTCATAGAGAATTCGCCTTTTTTAAAAGAGGTTGGTGTTATAGAAAGGATGCATTGTAATTATCACCAAAATTTTCACAAAGGCAAGCACTTTACCAGCTCCATATATAGTCTCTTCTTAGCTCTACAGCCCATCCCACTGCCAAATGGGCGACACTTGTAGGTTCCACAAACCAATTGGGTTCGTACATAGGCCTCCAAAGATTTCAGCAAATATGCTACCCACTAGAAGTGTTCTGTAACTCAGCGCATCTTGTCGATCTCCTGCCTTATAAATAGGGGCTACTCTGCATGTTTGCTATTGTTTAGGGAGCCCCTCCTTTGCTACATTGTTATGAACCCTTGTGAGATTCGTAACCAAACCATCTCCTCCCCATTTGATTAGTTCAACCGAGAGGCCTTCTAAATCTTTTGCCTTCCCATTTGCCAATGTCCTAATGTACTCTTTCACCTCTGCCTTAGTGAAAATATCTTCTTCCATCGTGCAGCCTTTCATCCTAGAGGCATGTAGGGCATAGTACAATTCCTTAACAATTCCAGAAGCTTTGACGTCTCCAAACTATGTTCTGTGGTGTGCACGGCAAGCTTAGACCATAAGCTTTTTGGCTTTTCTTCAAAGAGTGCACTAAGACCAGCTTGTTTTGTCTTGTAAAACGCCTTCTTCTTTTTCTTTAAAGCTTTTTTATACCACTGTGGTTTAACTTTCAGATCTATTGGCAAAGATTTTCTCATTTTTGAGCATTCTTGGTCCCATCAAGATCTGAATTTGCGTCCGAGTGGGCAAGCTCTAGTTTCTCCAAAGCTCTTTCTAGCTGCATTCAAGATTGCCTGCGAAAAAGATGCAGCATCAATATCCCCCTTTTTGTCCTCGAGCAGTTCTGACAAAGAGTGCTGATAGATATCTCATGACCTATTGGTCTCCGTGGACGTTAAAAAAACTATTCTATTCTATTCTATTCTATTCTATTCTTTTGACATAATCCAGCTTAAATTTCGGGACAAATTTCCTTTCAACTTTGTATTTGTGCAATCTCATATCCAAAGCAAAAAGGATAGGCACATGGTCCGATTCTGGTTGCTTATCCATCAGCTCAAAGTATGGGATGCGTTCTGTTGAATATACGAGCATATAATCAACAGTACAGGTTGGCTTGTTTGAGCCTGGGTACTTTGATATGCCATTGAGTATTTTCAAATTACATATGGAACCGAATTCCAGCAAAAGAGCACGCATCTGGTTCTTAATTTGGTATGACAAGCTTCTACCCAACTGAGGTTCATAAACCTCTTATAGACTTTGATCATCCTCAAAATTGTATTTGATGCATTGCACATTTTGTGTCCTAGCATTAAAATCTCCCACTAACATGACCTGCCCTTTGTCTTGAAATTCCTGAATCTGCAATGTAAGAGCATGATATGGATGGTCTGGGTCCATTCCTTCCTGTTTATACACCTTCATATTTAGCCGCGCGTAGTAACATGTTACTAAGAAGATTGAATGAGATGTTCCAATTCTCATCAACATGAATTGGTTGTGTACATCTTCTCTTACCACTGCAATGCTTGATGTCAATTGGTTTCGATATATACAATGCTATGCCTCCAAAACCACAGCCCATGCATGAATCTTTCACGTTCCATACTGCGTCTACAAAGACAAAACTTGTCAAATCTATAAGAGAGCTTGATTGGTCCTGCTACGTTTCCAAGAAAATTATTATATCTGTATTTTTCCATAAATCTATTATGGCATCTGTCTTAGCCTGTTGCAATCCATGAAATTCCAGCACATGAACTTTAGGATCTTACTTCCCTATTCTGATCTCCTCATTTTTGTTACGATTGCTTTTCTAAAGCGGTCCAGGTAAGCAACGAAACCTTCAGTCTGGCTTCTTTTATTTTCGCTAGTTCTTGCTTCCTCCGTTCCAGTTGAGATGGGGTAAGATTAAAATCCAGCCAGATCTTATGTCCTTTCAGAGCTGCGCAATGTTGTAGAATTCTGTCTCTCGCTTCTTTATTCTTGAATCTCACCATAATTGCCCTTGAAAAATTACCTGGTTTGGATTATGTAAATGCATTTTATCTTTAAAGAAAAGACTCACCGTTTGATTTATTTCTTTGCCATCTTCTTCTTTCAGACCTGATATCTTGAGATTTTGTGTTCTATTCTCTTGGTCCCGAGATTCACCAGATGCCTCTTCATCATGTTTTCTCTAAGTGTTGCTTTGTTGTTGCAGCCACCACATTCGTAATTGCAGCCAAATCTGAGCCTCTCTCAATTTTGTATTTTAATTGCTCAGAATTTTATTTTGAGCAATGACTTCTCCCATTAATCATTTTAATTCAGCCATCTCCGATTTCATTTTCAGCATCAGATTTAGCAAATTGTCCCTGTCATACTCTTCGGCCTTGCCTGGCGAGCCGTTTGGCTTTCTGCTTTTCCCTATCGGGTAGGTCTACGAAAAACCGTTGTCATCCAACTGTCACCCAAACCACTCACAACAAGCCGCTCACCCTATTTTCATCATAATAGTTACTTCCTTTGCACCACTCTGTCCATGAGGTATTTAAAGATGCCATCCATCTGTACCATAGGGAAGAAGTAACACAAAGTATAATGGATCATATGTTGAGTGATATGCATCTATAAACTTTAAACCACCATCCTTAGAATGTATAATAATACCCCCCTGACCATCTTCAGGCGTATCATTATTACGCATTAAGACAGCCACCTCATTTGCAGTTGGAGCATTATATTGCCTCCTCACATGGTTTTGCACGTTGCAAGAAGGTATACGCAAATGGATATCCGTGGTTGGATGAATATGCATAATTTGTGCCGCACTAAGAAATATGCTAACAAAATGGATTGAGCTCTGTCATAAGGGCCTGCAACTGCACCACAATCTCTTGCCTCAATCCATCAAAAAGGGACATCCTATGTTCAACTTACATGTCATCACTATGCATGATGTATATCTGTGCAAATTTTGCATGCTCTTCATGCCTTTGCAATGGCAATAACATCATCTTATGGCATATACGACCATTGACCCTAAAAGTATAAGTCATATCAATAGCATTTGCCAGTATCTCATCAATTTTCATGCCAACCGAGGCAAATGAGATAATATTACTGTACTTTCTAAATGTTCGTCCAAAAGTGATCATCCAACCTATCGATTCTTATATACAGCTCAAACAATATATGTGGTGGTTTTGGAATTAACGGCAGTTGAATGTTTCCATCAGCGCATGCTCCGCAAATCCTTTTAACTGGGAGCTCTGTTCGCAATCTTATTGAAACCGCTTTTATCAATAGGACGTTTTGTATATGTCTCTTTCATATGAACCAATATTTGTTGTCAATTGTTTAGACAATGTCGTGAGCCCTGTTTGCAGGTCAACATTTTCCACTGTTTCATGGAGTCCTTTTGCCAGAACTTCTTGGTTTTCTCCATGAAATTTGTATTGCAAAGCCATCACATTGGCATCAAGCCATCACATTGGCATCAATATTTCGCTGATCAGCTAGAGTTGTTGTTGGAATGGACGATTGACCAACATCATTGTCATATACTAACCTCAAAGCTGTATGCTTTGCCTTCCTTCTGCGCTGCAAGCATTTCCTCTTTTGAGAATCATTCTCGATTTGAGGCACCTGATAAGAGGGATTACATGCCACCATATCTGGAATTTTGTTGAGGGGACATTCTAATGAGTTCTATAGGAGGTTGTAAAGTAATCCCTTCATCGTTCACACATGTTGCTTGCAAAGATATGACTTTATTAGTTGTTTGTTCATCAACATTCTGACATCCTATTGCGCTTGGTACACCCCTTCCTAATTGCTCGCAGTTTATCGAACCTGTTTCATCATGAACATTACTATATTGTAACCTCAAGACTCTGTTCCTTGCCATGCATTTGTGTCTCAAACATTTCCTTCTCTGACTGTGAGTTGCATTTTCAGGTGTCTTGAAGGAGGGATTACTCGCCACTATAGGGAATGTTTTTTGACGGGATCTTCCAGTGGGCCTCTTTTGAGGTGTTGTGCTAAACCCATGCACGTTCATGTGACTGCCACAACATCATCTGATTACTTAGTTGCTCTATTCCTGCTCCCTCTATTCTGAAAAATAATTGGATTCTACTGCCATCAATTCTGCTCAGAATTTGGGAAGACAGAGCCAAAACTTACACTCAAAACATCACCCTTAGAAATAGTTAAGTACATCAACAAAAAATAGGTGCAGAAATGTAAAACACAAAATTTTGTTCTGGTTCATTGGCGTAGTTTTGTTCATGATAAAACTTTAAATATGCATCTCCATATGTCGCACATCACCAACCTAGTGGTGTATGTAGATTGGATGCTTCTATGTATGCCCGGCGTTGCCATCGGCAAAAATATGTAATAAATGAGTCGGTGATGCAAAATATTATCTATAATGACATATGTTGATATTTGTGTTTTGGACTTGGACATTGTTTTCGTTGTTCGTCCTTGCTTTCGTTTATTGGTTGGCAAGATAGATAGGATGGAGCTAGTGTATAATAATAACAAAACATTCATCAATGTTTTGAGAAATGGTCGAGCAATCAATGTGGTTGTCACAAATATCACTAACACAGAAGTGTGTAGAAACTCATTTTTATACTTCATGATATCTTCTTAAAACCATTGAACAGGAACGTGATGTTTTTAGAACTACACCCTTACAGCTCTATGTCAAGCGGCGGGCTTCTACACTGCTCACTTTATTATAACAGTAACAACAATTAGCTCATAAATTCCAAATGCAGTAGGTTTGCAAGATATGATAAAATAGTAATGTAGAGTACTTTGCTACAAGAATGAGGGCCTCTTGATGACCTTTTAAAGGAGCCTATGGAGTTATGCCACGTGTCTTCATCAAGATCGTCCATCGTGGACCTTGCTAACGGCTCAACACTGCCGCCTCTCTTATAATACGCCTTACCTCCGCCATCGCCACGGCTATGGCGAATCCGGCAACAAATGACCTAGGTTTTTTCAAATCTCCGCAATCTAAAGGAAGAAACTATGGATTCCGGCATCGGCCTTCAAAGCCAACCTGGAAATCATCCCTCGAAGTTCAGAAGAAAAATCTCAAAAGAAAGCCAAATCATCCCCTCAAACAGCACGCAGCGGCCGGGGCTTCTGGTACTACCTATAATCCGCTAGGCGCTGGAAGTGTTTTCAATGATCCAGTTCGCCTTATGAGCGGTTCAAGGTATAATCGAAGGTTAGCATCTGGCAAATCCTTTAGAAGAAAGCAAAAATTCGTTCCCCCTTCTACCCCTACCACTCCGTTTGCTCCCTCTGCTCCAAGAAATACTTCTTCTTTCCTTATGCGTGCTAGAGCTGGTAAAATTGATTCTTTTGTATCTCCGGATCCGACCACTCCGGCAGTTCTTTCTACTCCAGATATGGCCGCGGCTCCATCATACAGAGAAGGATTAGTAGAAGAAGTCAATAAAAAATGGGGCGTAAATGGTTATGGTTCCATGAAAGGTTTGATTTGTCTTCGAAGGTCTGATAATATGGAAACGGAGGAGGAAGAAGGGGCAGAATATGGAGAAGGTGAATGCGATAGAGAAGAAGGGAGGTTGTTGCAGCCCTTAGATCACTGCTTGGATCAGGATTTAGCAAGGTTTGAAATGGTTTATCCTGGGTGCAAAACACTGGAAAATAATGAAGATTTGGCTGAGACAAAAATACAAGATGAGAAGAGCCACATTGAGCATCTGGAACGGGAGAATTTACTGCTGAAAGAGAAATTAAGGCACATGCGTATGGAAGCAGAGCATTTACGCCAGCAGTTGGAAACCTTTCGTCAGGGAGAAAACAAAGATGAAGAAGTAGATGGCTGCTCTGCAGATAGCACAGAAGAATGAAGAACGTGAGGTTATATTAAACCTTTATGCAAAAGCTAAGGTTAGAACTCCATTCGTTTCTTCTGATCTAAAGTTGTTAATTTCGTTTCTTTTGATCATAAGTAGTTGTTTGTAACATATATTTTGTGGAAAAGCATACTCGTTCCCTCATTCCTTTGCTTGAGGAACATGATGTATCAAACAATCTCAGAAAATGTGAGAAGTTTGAGGCACATATGAATAAAGCATCATTTTTATCTGGGAAAGGGCCAGGAAAGGTTATTTAAGTAGTTTGCTTATATTTCAGGAGTGTGGTCAACTCTTTGCATTTGTCCTGCAGAATGTGATGGAACTGGTTCAAGTAATGTTTAATTTCTGCTATTGGATTACTGATCTTGATGCCTGGCTTATAAACAGGCAAAGCATTTTAACCAGTGAAGTGAATTGGACAAGTCTGGATTTGCTCTGTACATCAAATTTCGTTGCTGATTTGTTTAATTTTTGTACAGAGATATACTATCCTGAACAAGGTATGCATATAAGCAAGCTTTGAGAGTTCCATTTTTCTCTTTAACATACTATGCTACATACTTTGAAGGGAAGATGCTTCCTAACCACTTAACGCCATCCAGTTCCATGCACTTGGGTTGCGTTTTAGTTGTGCAAGGAGCTAGCATATCACTGCTGAATCTAATCTCTCTATGTAAAGAGCTTCATTGTACTTCTGATAATGTTCTTGTAAGTATTAGACCACATGTTTTGTTTAGGTTTCATATCTCCTAGATACAACCAAAACACACACGCACTATTACATAATATAACTAAGACGTTTGGTTTATAATGAAGAAAATTTCGTTAAACTTGCTACGACAACTTTGATATAAAAAAATTTCGACATTTGAACAAACTCTTATGGATGCAATTACGTTTTCTTATTTCTTTCAAAATATCAACAGCAATTGTCCATCTAAAATGGAATTCTAGTACCTCTAGGAAAGACTGTACTAAGCAAAGAAATATTTGGCCATTATGACAAAGCATTTCACCATGTGCAAAATAGTGGAGACTTCTTTTTATGGTGTAGTCTAGTAAAGAAACCTTTGTCCGTTATGACAAAGCATTTTACCATGTGCAAAGAAGTAAAGATTTTCCTCCCTAGAGGATGGCAACATGCTTAGTGAAGAAGAAACAACTTTTACATCATGCCACATCGCAACATCCAATTAAACATATGAACACCAACACAACACACAACACGCAACACCAACATTGCTTTGTTAGAACCAGTGAAGGAATTGGATCAACAAGCATTTTATAGGAAGGAAGGAAGGAAGGAAGGAAGGAAGGTATTTTTATCGTCCACGAAGACCAATCGGTCTATGGGACCTAATACAAAAGCGCAGCAAGCGGATTACTACCCGGATTAAAAAACCCCCGCCCCGAAGGGTTTTCGAGGGAAAAACCGTGGTAGCAATCAGTCTGCTGACAAACTGTTCTAATATACGAAATACAAAGACACACAAATATATACACTCATGTACCGTACCCATAGTGCCCGATCGTGGCGGCCGGCGAGGCAAAGGTGGGCTCGCAGATCCAAGACCTCTCCCGAATGTACGCGACCCTAGGGGCACGTCTTGACGGTGTGTTCATCGGCAAATGTAGGGGCAAGTCCTACCGTACTAAGGGAACGACATCGGCCCCTGATCCGACCGAATCCTAGGCAACTCTGGAAAGTGTGAGACTCATCCTCAATGGCACCCTTTTGACAAAGACCGACAGAGCTCTGTCTGGCCCGGGCTCCCCACCACCCGCCCGTCTCGATGCGGAGATGGTGGGCATCTGTGCGAATGGAGGCAATGAGTCTGCGCTTTTTCGAGGGGCACCGGGAACCCGTGTAGAGTCAAGGGCCCCGCCAACGCTGGGTTGATGTGCTCCTTTGTAATGGGCCGTTTTGACCTCCTCGCTCTAGAGCAATTAGGGTCCCGAGCTTGCCAAGGAAGCAAGCGCCCAGAATTCCCACAAGCCGCCACGATCGGCCTCAGTGTCCACCGCGACGATCTCAGGCTTCCCGCGACGCCCATCCGGGCGAACCACCGATCTCTTATCCCTCCAACAAAGGCCCCGAGCCGCCAGCCCCATTGCCACAAATAGAAGCCGTGGGGAGCCGAGCATCACCCATATTAACCACTTTCTCGAAAGTAGACGATGTGTCTATCAAGGGGGCTGCCCACGCCCGCAAGAATCCAGCTTCTGCAGCCGAATCCGATAGGGGGCCGAAGGTTTCACCCCAAGTGCCCGTGCCCAAAATGCCTTACGCACTGCCTCCAAGTCATTCCAGTCCGCCAAAGAGACGACCGGGCCCCAAACCTCGACCCTCTGCATTTAAGGACAAAGCTCGACTAGTGCTTTCAAAAGCGGATGTGACCGATGGCCCCAATCATAGAGCTCACGCACGGTATTTGTTGTTCGCATGGCATAAAGCGCCACCGTGTTGTCACCCGCAAGCGGATGGACGTCTCCCAACAGAGCGAGGAGGGGAACTCCACCCCGAGGTACTTGTAGGTGGGCGTGACCTCCACAGGCTGTCCTCGATATGTGAGTGCAGGAGGCGTGGGGTGGCGTGAAGAGGATATGAGAACCACCCTGATCTTGGCCAGATTCACGCGCATGTCTCAGAGCTGGCGCGTAATGTGTGTCTAGGGCATCCAGACGAGACTGCATAGCTTCTGGGGTGTGGGCCAGAAGGTCAACATTGTTCGCATAAATGAGCTGGCGGATGACCTGGTGCAAAAGCTGTATGCCATCCCCCCCATGCTCAGTAAGCCAGGGCTCTAACTGGTCAATGTAGAGGCCAAAAAGTGTTGGTGAGAGGGGGCAGCCCTGCCAGACCCCGATACTACTAGTGAATGCCTGGCCCGTCGGCTGCATCCTGCCAAAACAACTCTCATACAGCCTGTATATGGCATTCTGCACAGGCAGCGGCAGCCCCAGTTGACGCAGTCTAGCCCACAGCTTTTCCCGGGGGGTCGTATCGAAATAGGGCAAGGCACATGGTATTGACCATTGTAGCATCTAGGAGATAATTGTGTGTACTCAAACTTTTGGAACTAAAGCTGCAAAATATATTTCCCATGCACAAATTGTAGTGCATAGGAGGTATCTCCACATTTATCATGTAGCTCTCTTTGGAGAAGAGAAGAAAATGAAATAAATGTATCTTTAGAGAATAGATGAAAATGAAAGAGATGACTTACAAACAAGGTTATAAGAAAAATTGCGAATAGCATTTCTTAAATTTTGGTAATGTGGCTTTATGAATAGACCCATAATAATACACATGAGCCAAACTATAACTAAGATATCTGTTAACTAGAAGTGATGCAAAGTATCTAAAATCACTTTGACTGTGTGGAGTTGTGAAAAAATAAAGAATCTAAAATCTCGAAGTTGCAAATTTGTAGTGGTGCAAGCAATATATAATCAAGGATTGCAAAATTTTAGATATCACACTTGGAACATATGTGTGACATTTGCTCAGTGTGCTCAACCATTGCACACGTCCTTCCTTCTCTTCATCTTCTCACCATCCATCTTCGTCACATCACATGGAGAAATTTTATAACTCTCTACAATGAGATACTACAAAAAAGCCATGAATTCACATCATAAAGTTTAACAATAAGAATATGAATGTGTATAAAAAGAAGGAGAGGGAGAGGGAGAAGGAGAAGGACAACGAAATGTAATTATTTTATATAGCTTTGGAAGACTTATTGGGAGATTTATGGATTATTAGGTTTTCCAATATGATATGCTAGAAATTTTGTTCTAATCTCAAGATACTGCCATTATTCCACATTGCTTTAGATGACCAACACATTATGTTGGCATCCACCATAATTGTGGTGGCATCGTGGAGGAGGAGGAAAGAAACAAGGAGCAAGAGAAGGAATGAAACCCTAACACACTTTATTTATTTATTTTTTTTTCAAGAAAGAGTTTAGAGAGACAAAATTTTCTTATATTATATATACAAAATTGGTACAAAAAAAAGATGCTTGACGAGCAAGCTAGTTGTGGTCTTCCCGAATCCTTCGGGCAAGAGCCAGATCCTTTGTTATAATGTGACCCTTTTGGCATGGATGGCACAAAGATTGGCATCCCCAAAAAGGATTATCAGGTAGGCCTCAGCATCCTCCTACAATGCCATTATGGCAAAGGTCTGGAACCGCAGATCGGTTTTGAACTCTTGGGCTATTTCTCAGACCAGACGCTGGAAGGGAAGCTTCCTTAGCAGCAGCTTGGTCGTCTTCTGGTACTTCCGAACTCTCAAGGCCACAGTGGTAGGCCTATATTGATGCGGCTTCTTTGGTGGCGCCGATCTCTGAGTCTGCGTCGGCTTCTTGGGCAAGGTCTTGCCCCCTGTTACCGGGCGAGGCCGGACTGCATCTACTCGGTCTTGCCGGTGGGCAGAGCTTGTTGCCTTTCCAATACTCCCAACGGCTTTCAGCTTCTCCTTATATGCACTCCCCGACTTATGGGCGATGGACTTCCGCCATCGCTTAACTGTAGGGGTCTCTGTCCAGTCGGGAGTGCGCTGGGTATCCTGCTCTGGATTTCGATGGGTTTGTTGCTGTTGATCTTGATTCTGTTTGGCAAGCTCCTCTGCTTGTCGTTGCTGCTCAGCCTTGTCGGCCTCTTGTTGCGCTGCATGAGCTGCTGCCATGCGCTCCTCTACCTCAGCGAGGCATCGGGCAGTAACCCTCCGTAGCAGCTCCGCATAATAGCGGTCTGGCCTGGCTTGCATGTCTAGTTGGATAGCTATCAAGTGGTCCACCGTTAGGTAGGAACCTCACCCCAAGCAAAACTTTGCGTGGCCTCATCATACTAGTAAGGAGGGAGGTCGAATGGGTTCCCTGCTATGATGGCTCTCCCATCCCCCAGATAAACATTTTTAAATCCCCGAATCTTTGAGTCTCCCCTCTCCATCTCCCGGGTGTCATCCTTGTGGGCAAGCTCTCGGATTCTGGCAGCTTCTATCCGAATGGCTTCTTCCTCGGCTACACACGAGGGCGGGTAGAACTTAACTAGCATCAGAACTTGGCCGGGTTGTTCGGCCAAGGTGTAGGGTTGCTAGAGAAGATTAAGTTTTATCAGAAAGCACTCAGACAAGTGGAAGATGGGGTAAGGGATTCTATGCCCGGCGACAAAGCGTTGCACAAGCTCAGTCAAAAGTAGCTCTACTTTGGCAGGGTCGGTTGCGAGTTGCTCCCCAAGCTCGGCAAAGATTTGGGGCATGCTAAGACTGCCGTAGCTTTGGGTAGTGCGGGTATGAGCCATATTCATGGGAATGGAAAAAGGAAGGTGAGAGAGGAGGCGCTGGTAGTCAGGGGCATAGATCAAAGGCGGGGCAGGGCGCTCAAGCTTCTACTCCGGCGGCTATAGCAGACGGGCAAGGCAGGGCGCTAAGCAGAAGAGAAAAGCAAAAAAATAACCGTCACATTTTGTTTTAAATTCAATTTTTTTTTGTCAAAACTTAAAAAAAAAAAAAAAAGTATACGGAGGCGGAATACACGTTTTTTTATATGCCAGGTGCCGCTGGATTTATACGTGTTTCTCTCTGGATTCTAAGTATAGCGGCGCCTGAGTAGGATTTTGGGCCCGTTTGCTGTCACTTCGATGCTGGGTGTCGACGTCCCTAGGGTAACTGGACCATGCCCGACAATTTAATTTGGTGCAAAAATCTCGTCCATCCGAGCTATCTTGAGAAAGTTATGACGCTTGGAACATGCAAACCTCTTGTTTCACCATCTGAACCTACTTACCCTACTGGGAAAGACTCTCCTACTCAACTAATTTAATCCTCCCATAACTGGGTCAACCCACATGCCAACTACAGAATTGGGATACTTTAACCTAAGACAAAGTCCTGCCAACTAACGAGTTAGACTATGACCAGTGCAATGATTTGGTCTACCCAAAGTCATGCTCTGATACCACTGTGACGCTCCCCGAATCTATACGATGCTCCCATCATATAAATACGGGAATTCCCCTCTCATGGCGACTACATCACTAGGGTCCGGCCCTCTGTCATACTCGAATCACTTGGGATGGCCAAGTGTCCGGGCGAGGAATACGGAGGTGGCATTCGTCCCACGTCCTCTATGGGAATCCTATATAGCGGAAGTAAACATACATGTTAGCATACATCAACCATGCTCAGAATAATATACCACCACGAAGGTGGCCCATCCATCATCATCATCAACGACTAACAATACAATACCAACGTACATCATAAAGAACCTACCATAACAAGGGCGCTACCCTGGGCTCAGACTCCATGGGGTCAACTGACGGTCAGGTCTCAAGATATCAGTAGACGGAAGTATAACATGAAGTTCGCTGGCATAGGGCAATGGCTAGATAGGCTGAATTATGCTATGATGTGGTTGTAACCTTCCGGACGCAATCCCATGGATTCACCCTATGAGACTACTCAGGTTACATCTCCCCGGGTCCGATGAGGCAGGAAAGGGATGAATCCCCTCCAGAATCACAATGGTTCCATGGGTGTGCTAGAAGATATGTACCACGAGGTGCATACGCATCCGTACCCGACTTACCCCCCTAAATCTACGCAAAGTCCAGGACGTCCATATAGGCACATTTCCTGTGACCCAGGCGGTGTCAGACCCATACCCGGCCCACACGTAGTGATCGACTATAAGCCTAGCACACGGTAGGAGCCCCAGTAGCCACGCTCAGCAAGGCATCCACCCCCACTTCACCAATTGTGTCCGTTATTTGGTGTTGAACCACATCATAGCGTTTGGTGGTCTCTTGTGCACAGGCCACAATTATTGGGTGGTCTCTTGTGCACAGGCCACAATTATTGGGTTTTAAGGGTTTTAGCTAGAAACATCTCTAGTTCTAGGAACTTTTAGGTCTCTATCCTTTCCTTAACCCCCAATACATGGAAGGAGCAGAAAGAAAGAATATAAACACCATCAAAGTATCCATCATCATCATAATAATATATAAAGAGAGAATTTAACCATTCCATCTACTCAAAGAAGTGTTAGCGGAAATACAAGCTATCTAAGGACTAACCAGTCTCTTGGCTGGACCCATTATCTCGAAAGGCCTCCATTCTTCAGGTCTGTTTACAAGAACTGGTAGCTGTTCTTCCTCTCCTCTTCCCCAAATTGATTTTGGGGCGGAAATGGGGTAGGGCCCCAATTTCTCCTCAATTTGGCAAGTCCCAATTGGCCAATCGATTTGGGCCTGGTAGCGCTTTCCTAATAGCTTCCTTTAACTAATTATAATATAATTAGTCTAATTAGGTTATTTATCCACTAATATTTTTAGCATAGCTAATAAACCCTTTCAGGTGGAACCCAAGTTATCTCTTATTGACCCTTAGGTATCTGGTTAGATATTGGTGACGTGTCGTATAATGCCGATATCGATGCATTGTTTGGTAACTTTTCAATGTTAATGAGTTCATCAGATGCTCTAACTTTGCCTGAGTTGCTTTATTTGTTTAGCAAATGCAACGGAAAGTCTCCTGTTCCATATTTTATGGACGAAGTTCCAGATTGGAAAGGCTTTGTCAAGGGATATATCTCCGACAAGGGGTACTAATAGGCCATACCGACCCATTACTATTCCAATTTAAAATTGATGGAAAATGGCCCATTATGCAATATAAGATGCGACCAACCCATAAAGAGTGGATTCCAAAAAAGGAATAAGAATGTGGAAGGAGAATGAAAGTGGTGAGCTAATGTTACCAATAGGGGTGCCTAAAAATATCCCTCCAAGGAAGACATTAAAAGATCTCCCTGTCCTAGTGGATAGCATCAGCAAGTACATAGCATTATAGAACTCCTTCTGCAAAAATCAAGAAGGTAATGTGTTTGCATGACAGTACAAAGCAACTATGGATTACTGGACCGAGATTCTTTTATGTTTGAAAGATGTCTCTCCAGGACGATCTCAAAATGATAACTTTCGATTGCATACTTCTACCAGCTGCCTTTATTCCAGAGGTTGATAAAGCCATCGTGGTTGTAAGAACTTTGCCTTCTTATTGTGGGCTAGCAGATGGGCGTTCAATGTTGCCTATGGATGAGTTCGATCCTCATGTACATGTCACGAAAGGTATGTTTGTTTTAGTCTGACCTAAAGACGATGAAACTCCAACGTGGTTGGGCTATACAGAAGAAGATGCCCTCTTGGATCCAGAATCTACCAATATTGCAAAACAACCATATCAGAAAAAATGACTTTTCCATATCCTGCTGAAAGTTGATTGAGAAAGAGCGCCCCCCTCCCCCCCTCCCCCTCTGCCACTTCTAGAATTGCATTTACACATTCCTTCAAGATATAATGATATGGCAGTACTTTTTGGACTATTCTAACACTATGCTCGTTCACTTTGGACTTATGGGGCATAGACTCAAACATGTATCTCATAAAGCTTTCGAAAACTGCAATGCCTCTCAAAGAGTTTGCTCTAGGTTTCAAAGTCCATTACCATGAATGAATACCTTAGCTTCTCCTCTAACATGTTTTCAAGACTGTAAAATGATGTCCTGGATATGCCAATAATCCATCTTAATGCCCTCATACATAGCCTTGAGCCTTCCAACTGATAGAGCAATATCTCTGCTACATCATCATAATAGAAATTTCCAAACAAGCAGTAGATGAAATTAATCATCTCCTTCTGAAGTTGCCCAAGAGACTTATTTCAACAAGGTCATGCACATTATACTTAGTAGTGCAATCGAGATTGCAATAGTTCCATCCTCTAACTGCTTCCACGTTTTCTTTGGTTGTTGTCCTTCTTCTATCCCCCAGCACACACCTCTCATTTCTATTCCTTTTATAGGGGTGCCTTTTATGAAACACGTACCACCTCTTCTTTCTCATTATTGGGTGCTCATCAACCACCAAATCTTCCACGACCTCTGTGAGGCTTTTCTATATTCTCTTGAGTTGGAGCTTCTAGTATTTTTCCTTATTTGTCTACAGTGTATCTAATTGGCCGTCTTAGTTGGGCTTGAGACTCTAGTAGCTCAGAGCATACAACACAATCACAAGATGTCCCTTGAGACAACAAGTTATCAACCTCAATAAGCAGCCTCCAACACCTAGATGGCATCTCCAAGCCTTTGATAACACACACAATCAGATGGACTCACTGCAGTTATGATGCCCTCTGCAAAGACTGTCTCAGTGCAGGGGGTGCACCAGCAAGCATTCTAACTTCCTCCATTAGAGCCTAGGGCATTGTAGCACTCTTGCCTTGCAGTTCGTATTTCAACTGTAGTTGTTTGCTGAATACAAAGGAATCCAAAATATATCTTAGATATGTTATCTTAATAATTGCCACTTAAAGAAAAAAAAGAGGGGCCCTGGGGAGGGGGGGGGGGGGGGGGGGGGGAGGGGGGCATTGCCACATCAAAGAAAAAAAACATAACAAGTAGGAACACGAGACAAATGCCTAGAAGGTTCAAGACTGGCATTGAACTGGAATGGTTCAACAGGAAGGAGGTGCCTCCTTATATATCTAGGCCAACGGTCAGGATCGCGCGACTCCAATAGATGAGATCACACCAAAAGTCGTGCATGCAGTAGGTTCTAGAAGATTCTAGAACTTCCTGGAAAAATCCCTGCATATGAGAAGACGCGAGGAAATAACTTTAATAAGTATTGGTAGTGCATTTGGCAAAGGTAAGTGACTTGCAACTAGAAGGTTACAAATTCAAACTTTGTCTTGTGCAACTACCCTTTTACATGTGTGTGACAACCACCTTTTGTACATATGAGTATAATATTCGTATAATATGAATATCCGTATGGTCGTCACACCATCCCCCTCCTACGACGACGACGAGTCCTTGGGGCTGGGACCAGAGTACTCAAACTTGGCTTATCTAGGTAACGTTGGTGAGACTCCACAATTTTATCAGGGGCAATAGTCAGATTCTCAGCAGCTCCCAAGCAATGTTGTATTAATACCTGTATCTATCTATATCTAATACTAAAGGAGTTTTAGGATAGTTTGGAGTGTTGATTTAGCAGTTTGTTTCGAGCTATTTGTTTTGGTTGCTAATAGGATGCCATTGTCGATAATTAGAGCTGATCGTGCCACTGGGAAAACTCGAATGCGGGGAGCAGCCTAATCCAAGACCTTCTTCTTTTGTAAATTTTTCGTCCTCTTGCCTTTTATGGTCAAGGTTATTTTTCGGTGGGACTTCTTATAAAACAGAAGCAATCAGTTCGAATTATGCACAATTAGATTTTTCTAGAGTTAGTCCACGATCCCAATATGGAAAGCATTTGAGAAGACATCAATTTTTCTTAAATTATTTTAGTGCGTTGATTTGTTTGGCATTGTTTGTTTTGGTTGCTAATAGGAATGACATCACCAGACTTTCATGCCAAATTTGTTTAAGGGCAGGGATGTTGTTGGTTCAATTCAAATGAGATGGGTTGCCAAAGATTTGCCCATAGAATTTTGTGAAGCTCATTGGTGAGTAGTATGTCTTTCGGAATGCCCATAGTTGTCACCTCTAAATGAATGTCTGAGATTAGCTTTTGAAAGGGCGCAAATTTTGGTCGTTCATTTTCTTAGTTTAACGCATTGGATTTCCAGTTTTGCTTGATGCAGAATGGAATGCAAAGCATTTTACCTGGAGTTTCTTCCTAATTGATTTTCTTCCATTAAGCAGCAGTCTCGCTACTATTCCTAATGCTTTGGCAAGTTTTTCTGCTCCAAGCTTCAGGTATGGCATCAATGGTTGCATTGTTGTTTTGTTCAGGGCAGTTGCACCATTTCTTGCAAAGCGTTTCCTTTCCATCGATTTAGATAAAGCTTCTTTCAACATATGGCCGTTGCTCCGGCAATTCATTTAATATGCCACGATTTCTCTTCAATACCTCATTGCTTTGTCATGTCTGGCGGTAGATCTAAGGCCAAGAAAAAGATGTGTTCAAGGCTACCAGAAGCAAGCTTCAGTTCCCTATGGGTTGATTGGCAATGTAATTAAAGCAAGACAAATATGTCAAACGCGTTGGCTCTTGTGCCATTATATTGGGTAAATGAGGTTAGAATTCTTTTCAGTTTGTTTCTTGATCTTTGAATTCTTTTCAATTTGTTTCTTGATCTTTGTTTTTAGAAACCTTTTAGATTTAGAATCATTTGTCTTCATAGTGACATGTGTTCATAGGTATGCAAAGGCCTGCTGTATAGATCAATTAGAGATCGTAGTAATTGGTGTCGCCTAATTTTCCATTCACTCTCCATATATATAGTGCTTCAATGTATGGTTCTGCCTGAGTTCCAAACGTTTTCTTTTTCATATTCCACTCAAATTTATCTAGCTTTTCATGTGGCATTTGTGAGGGGAAATGTAAAGTTGCTCCTGTTGCAGAGATCCAGCACATGCGTTAAAGATCTTCAACCTTCAAAGGATGGAGGGAATTACAAATTTTCAACTAAAATACCAATGGAAAGGGATCAAACATGATATGTGGCATGAGATCCACTGGCTTCCATGGAAGACCTCAACCCTTATTAGCAGTTTGTTTCTGTCAGCAAACATTTTATTGCTTTATTTTTCGAAATTGGAATCACATCAAAAGTCACACTTGCAAGCAACTTAGATTCAAGAAATATGAATTCTGGGCGGAATAATACTATTGCTTTTACAGATGTCATGGGCGCATTCAATAGATAGGATGATGTTCTGAGTTGCAAGGAATTCTAGCAAAAACATGCAACCTTGTTAAAAGATGTTTCAAGATCTCCCAACTTGCAGGATCCTGATCTGCTCTCTTGCGATAAACTGAAGCTAAAGCATGTCTCAATTTCGGTGAAGTCATGGACATTCATGTCGTTGTGGACTGACTTGCATGTGGACAAAATCAACTATGCTTGCAGATAACCCTGAGGCTCTTCTTTACAAATTGCACAACCCTCCATTTCTTTTATTTTATTATGTGCTTTCATCGATTTGGATGAATCTTTTTTTCATCACAAAGCCATTGCTCTGGCAGTTCGTTTAACGTGCCAAAGTTTCCCTTCAATATCTCAATTCTTCGTCATGTCTGACAGGAAATTTAAGGCCAAGAAAAAGATGTGTTCAAGACTACCAGAAACAGGCTTCAGTTCCCTGTGGGTTGATTGGAAAGGTACTTCAAGCATGGCAAATATGTCAAACGCGTTGGCTTTTGTGACAATATATTTGGCAAATGAGGTTCGAATTCTTTTCAATTTGTTTCTTGACCTTTATTTTTGGGAACCTTTTAGATTCAAGATGTAGAAAGAATGGGTTTTCATAGTGACGTGATGTATTCATAGGCATGCAAGGTCCTGCTGTATAGATCAATTACAGATCGTAATAATTGGTGCCACCTAATTTGCCATTCATTGTTTATATATACAGTGCTTCAATGTATGGTCTTGCGTGAGCTCAGACTGCTTTTTTGCCATATGCCACTCAAATTTATCTAGCTTTTCATGTGGTATGTGTGAGGGGAAATGTAAAGTTGTTCCTACTGTTTGCGGAGATCCAGCACATGCTTTAAAGATCTTCAACCTTCAAAGGATGGAGGGAATTACAAATATTCGACAAAAATACCAATGGTAAAGAATCAAGCATGATACGTGGCATGAGATTTACTGGCTTCCACGGAAGACCTCAACCCATATTTGCAATTCAATAGATAGGATGGTGTTCTATTAACATGGCGCTGACTTTTATTTTGAAAATTTGACTCAGTTTTGACAAAAAGAAAAAGGAAAAAGTACTAAGTTCTGAACTACCTAGTATGGGTACTTTGGCAAGTTTCATAAGTGGTACACCCTAACATAATACAAGAAAAGAATCACAACCAATGCTTACCCCTATAACACCTCTTCAAAACCAAATGGAGTCAAATGCTTACTAAAGAGAAGTAGAAGAATAAAAGACAAAGACTTCATTAACTTGAGCAAAATTAACTCTGAGCAAAACTTTTAAATTGGGCCATGCGAGAAGTCCACATTAAACTACAAAAATTGCCATATGAAGCCAATGATACATAACACATGCAAATAAGGAAAAGAATTGAACGAATTGAATTGGTTTTTAATGTCCTTGGAGACCAATTTGTCTATGGGACACAATACAATGTGTAGCAATAAATGCCAAATAGTAAGAGGCTTCTAGAGATCGTTAACCTTTGGGTTAAATTGGATGTCAACCTGTGGAGGCATCATATGTAACTATTGGATAAATAGCTTTGAGGGTTTAGGTCTAATTCGATGCAACACGAAGAACCTTACCAGGGCTTGACATGCCTTCCCTTGAGAGAGAGGAGTGCCTTCGGGAACGCGGACACAGGTGGTGCATGGCTGTCGTCAACTCGTGTCGTAAGGTTTGGGTTAAGTCCCGCAACGAGCGCAACCCTCGTGCTTAAGCTGAGACCGTACCGATTCGTATAGAACCAGCACAACCTGGCCATCAGATGCCTAGTCAAAATCACTAACTTCATAATGTTCCAGTAATAGCTCACGCTTTTTCAATGATCCCCTTTATGGTTATGCTGTGCGGGGCTCAGCCCCACTGTCCAATGGGACGTGCCCGAGTAGGAGCGCTCCAAATCCAGTACCACTATGTATGGTTGATGGATGACCAAGAGGTGATGACAGGTGTCAGGACAGGAAGAACGGGGTTAGCTAAAGGAAGAACGTTGTAGGCACCACCACTGGCTGCGCTGGGAAGGTGGAATAGGACAAGGCTCTCTCTTCCGGTTCGGGGCTAATAACGTTCTTAGTTTGGACAATGGGGGATGGCCAGAACAATACAGGCAGAGCAACCTTCATATTCATTGGAGCCAGAGGCGCTAAATTTGGTATGGTAAGCCTGAGAAGACAGACCTTGAGGCAGAGAGGCGCATGACGAAAATCTGCCATGCACGGTTCGGAGGGGGGATCTCTTGACCCCTACGGCGATGATAGGTGGATTTGGTAATCAGTCCGTCTCGATGTGCGAGGTGCGATCCATCCCCACATTCTGCTGGTGCTAGAAAGCATTGTGTCGATGACACTGATTCCAATATGGCTCTAATATTCAATTTTAAGTCTTAATGTGAAACAACCTCTGCTAATCTTGTTGTGTTTATGTTATGCTGATAATGCACCAGCCTATCGACTATTTGATTTCATTTCTCAGAATGTTGTGTTATGCCGCTATAGAGATACTGTTGTTAATGAAAATGTTATGATCCAATCTCCGTCACAATCTAATAATCATGACGTTCTATTAAGCTTCCATAAGTATAGTGATGCAGATATTTTTAGTGATAGTGATGTTGAGAAAGTACCCTCAGATCCATCTTCACATCCTATTATTTTGATTTTATCTGATATTTCGAATTTGCCTGAGTGTTGGAGGAGAATATGTGGATTTATCTGATCAATTACATGAGAATATTATTGCCCTAGATGATCATGACACTATATCACATGAACCGTACAAACCGCTGGAGTTATATCTTAGCAAGAGTTTCATGATACATGTATTACTAGACGGCGTCCCCCAGTTACTTTGCATGACTATTATACTTTTGTGCATGTTACTGAGCCTGTTACTATTCATGATGCTCTAAGTTCTGATTAACGTGAACATTGGCAACAAGCTATGGATGATGAATATCATTCTTTAATAAGCAAATGCACATAGGATTTAGTATCTCTTCCTTCTAGTCGCAAAGCTATAAAAAGTAAGTGGGTTTTTTGAGTTAAAACTAAAGCAGATGGTACTTTTGACAGATTCAAAGCAAGGTTGGTTGCGAAAGGTTTTTCCCAAATAGTTGGAGTTGATTATCATGAAACATAGTGCGTCCTGCAATTGTGCGTGCTTTGTTAGTATTTGCAATCACTCATAATCTACATATTCATCAATTGGATGTTAAAATGACATTTCTAAATGGAGATCTCACAGAAGACATTTATATGGCACAACCTGATTGTTATAAGGTTACAGTTTAAGCGAATTTGGTTTGCAAATTAAAAAAGGTTTATACGGTTTAAAACAAGCATCATGTGCTTGGCGTAAGAAGTCGCATGCATTTCTTATTTCTGATGGTTACTTATTGCCGATTCAAATCTTTATTATAATATGATGCCTTCACTTTTATTGCACTTTATGTTGATGACACTATTTTAGTCTCGAACAATCTTCCTTATCTCAATAAATGTAGGGCCAATCTTGGAGCTACATTTGACATGGTTGATGTTGGCTCTATCAAATCTTGTCTTGGACTTCAAATAGAGCATCAAGAAGGTTGCATAAAATTGAGTCAACCAAAATACATTTTTAAGTTACTTGATAAATATGACATGACTAATGCTAAACCACAGGTTGCATAAAATTGAGTCAACCAAAATACATTTTTAAGTTACTCAATAAATATGACATGACTAATGCTAAACCACAGTTAACACCTTTGGGACTTAATGTCGAGTTGACTAAGAAAATGTGTCCTCAAACAGAAGCTGAGCGTCTTGATATGGCAAACTCATATGCAAGTCTTACTAGTGCTCTACTGTATTTAGCACATGCTACAAGACCGGATATCAGTTATGTTGTTAACACATTGGGACAATTTATGTCTAATCCAGGGGGTTAGCATTGGAATGCAGCTAAACGAGTTCTTCGCTATCTTAAAGGCACTATAAATTATGCTTTGATATATGCTCGTCAAGATATTGGTTCTAATATTTCTGGTTATACTGATGCTGATTGGCGAGCTTGTTTCAACACTTTTCGTTCTACAAGTGGTGCATGTTTCTTTGATATCTTGGTCTGGTAAGGAATAACATTGTGTTATTGATTCTAGTATTGAGAATATGTTGCAGCTAGTATGGCAAGCAGAGAGTTGATATGGTTACGACATCTACTTCAATCCTTTCAGCAAATTCTTATCGGCCCAGCCATTTTATATTGCGATAATCAAAGTGCCATTTCTTTAACTAAGGATGAGGTTTTCCATTATAATTCTAAGCATATTGAAATTCATTATCACTACATCAAATTAGAAGTCAAGAAGAAGACAGTTTTGTTACAGTATTGTCCTACCCGGAGGTGGACAGGATGGACCCATATGTCAATCTATATGATGACATACAGCAGCACAAGCGGATGGGCAGAGTCATGCTACTTGGAGACTTCAATGCGGGGACAGGGGTGGAACAGGCCATGCGGCTGGATCCCCTCGCGGATGACGTGCTGCAGTTGCGTCCCGCTGAGGCAGCTTACACACGACACTCAGATGACAGTCAGATCACCCACTTCGACAGACAATTGCTCCTGATGTGCGGTATCTTTGACCTGCTCATATGCAATGGCCTTCCACAATGGCCCTCTTCCCACGGGTACACTTGCAGACAGGACAATCACGGCGGCGGAACTAGTGTCGTGGATTATGTCATAGTGGTCAGCCAGATGTACACCTTGTCGCCCATTTTTTCACGCCGGCATAGACACGGACGAGGGAGGCCGACTCGCATCACCTCCCACTCTATGTGAAGTTGGCACGGCCAACCGCTCGGCTCCCTCGTGCGCGGCAAAGACTTGCCGACCCTGGTTTAAGCTTTGGATTATGAGCAAAGGAGGGTTCTGGCCCGACATGCTCGCGAAGCCCTCCCCGCGGTTCTGCGGACCCCACGGCTGAGCAACAAACCGACCAGCTTGTTCAAATCCCACCGAGCGGGGCTGACAGGTGCTTTGGGGAGACCTCCCCACGCCAGAGATCGAGGGCCGCAACCTTTCGCTGCGTAACGAGATGGTTTGATGCCGAAAGTGTAAGGAACACAAACGCCAGCACTGCCTCATCGTGGATCGTAACATGCAGCTCGAGCCACCCGGCCATTACCGCACCTTCCTCAAGGAAACAAAAGCAAGGTACCTAGCAAGGCACCAAGGAGAAATGTTCGACTTACTAGGCATACCCAGAACTTTCTCGGCGCGGGTACTCTGCACGGGCCACGCCCTACAGGAAACATCACGGCGGTGCAATGGGAGCAAAGACACAAATGCCTTTATGATCCTCCGGGAACACGGGACGGATGTGCCCCGCAACATGGCACGGCCGGTGATCACCGAAGAGGGCCGCAGCGCTGGCTAATGGGAAGGCGGCGGACTTAGATCGGCCACCGCGGAGTTGCTCAAGTGGGCGGGACAGCCCATGGTGCCCGGCCCTTCTGCACCGTTTCAACAGTATTTGCAAGAGGGTTTTCCCTACCATGGACCACAAGCGTGGTTGTTCGATCTACAAGGCGAGGGGACCCACCTTTCGTCCGACCAATTACCGAACCATCATGGTCATTTCGGTCTTTGCCAAGGCGTGGCGCGAGCATTCTCAAACAGCTGGTAACCTGATGGGCGAGGCGCCGAAGTCGGGGCACTTACCCGGGCGGGCTTCGACCCGAGATATTTGACCATTGATCACATCTTCACACTCGGGGGCCCCGGTCGGGCGGTAGGAACCGTCGGGAGGACCTCAGATCTTTGTTTTTGTGGACTTTGCAAAAGCTTTAATTACCACGCGATTACCGGGGAAAAGTTGTGGGCTTAGATTGCACCATCATCTCGACTCCCTATGGATCTGCGAGAATGCGATAATGACCGTATCACGAGTCCGCATTGCCGTGTTGCATGCAACCGGAAAGACAGTCATTTGCCAGCAGCATTGGAGTTAGGCAAGGATGTCCTCTCTCACCCGCACTCTTTGGACTTTACATTGACCAGTTGGAAGCCTGGCTTGCTGCCAATGGGGGGGACGGTTACCGCGGCTCTTGCACCCGGGTCATCCCAAGCAGCTCATCTATGCGGATGATGTGGACCTTTTGGCCCATACACCAGAGGGCATGCAGGCACACCTAGATGCCCTGGACACATTCTGTCAGGCGACGGACATGCGTGTCAACCTGGCCAAGACTAAGGTGGTCCTTATATCCTCCTCACGTCATCCAGCTCCGGCGCTCACTTATCAGGGGCAGATGGTAGAGGTCACACCCAGCTACAAGTACCTGGGGGTGGAATTTCCGTCCTCAATGTATTGGGATGCATCCATTCGCCTTCGGGTGACCGCAGGTTGGAAGGCGCTGTACGCAATGCAAAACAATAGTCACGGCAGGCGAGCCAGATGATGGGGCCACCAGTCACATTTGTTCCGGGCACTGGTGGAGCCAGTTCTTCTGTATGGGGTCGAGGTGTGGGGCCTAGTGTTGTCTTTGGCGACTTGGAATGACTTAGAGCAGGTCTAGAAGGCATTTTTGATGCGGGCACTTGTGGTTGAGTCCTCAGTTCCATATCAGATCTTGTTGCAGGAGACAGGATTCAGGCCCATGCAGCATGCCGCCCTCGATAGACACATTGTTTATTTCCAGAAGGTGGCCAACATGAGCGACACTCGGCTCACACTTGGCTTACGCTGTGGCGATGAGCCCGCAAGGACTCAGGGCTTGTTGGAAGGACAAGAGAGCTCGATGGGGCGCTACTGAACGTAGACGCACATAGGTGCATCCAGTACACACGCCGGCCGGGATAGGTGAGGGGGGTACTTGGACTCTTGTTTCCCAGGGGAAGCTCTGGGACCACCATGCTCGAACAGTAAAGATGGCACACTACAAACGGCACATAAACCCCACCACGGTTCGAGGCCCACGGCTCTACTGCGTTAGCGATTGCCCATGAAGAAGCGTGGGATCATCGTCCATTGAGCGAGGGCCCACCATCTTCGGCTTGAGGCGGGTTGGTGGGTTGGAGAGCCGCCGGGGGCGGGCTTTGTCGGTGTTGCCAGCCGGGTTGTTGAGGATGAAAGCCATGCCTTCGAGCTGTCCGGCCTATAGTCGGTCGGGGCTCACACGTTCTCTTGGTGCGACCTGGTCTGCCCCTGCACGAGCTACTCAGTATGCCGTCAGTTCGATCCCTTGGCTCCTACCTCCAGGAGGTTTTGGATCTGCGGACTCACCTCTGTCCCCGGGCGCCTGCCTGAGGTGCCGGGAATTCATGTGTATATGTATATTTGTACAGCTGCCAGTAGGCTTGTTGCTGTGACAGTTTTTCCCTCGTAAGGGGGGGTTTTTAATCCGGGTAGCAACGGGCTTGCTGCACCCGTGTAATTTGGGTCCCATAGGCCGATTGGCCTCCGCGGACGATAAAAGAACCTTCCTTCCTTCCTTCCTTCCTTCCTTCCTTCCTTCCTTCCTTCCTTCCTTCCTACAGATAATATGATAACAGTATTTACTAAAGCATTATCCATAACAAAGCATGCATGACATTTTATATATTGTATTCTTTGGTTCTCTTTTGTTGAGAGACCAACATTGGGGGCCCCGCCCGGGGATGTTGAGATGCCATGTTGCTTTCTCCTTTTAATATCTCCCTTTTATCTAAGTTTAGATTCTATCTTTAGACTACCTTTTCTACATGTACATATGGTCATAATATTGAATACAATTCTATTGCTTTTGGGATTACTTCTTTGTCTCTTCCTTTTGCATGCTTTTTACCTAGATTCAATAAATCCAATGCTCTGAGTGCCTCCAGATCTCTAATCAGATAATTGATGTGCAGAACTGTGAGATGAGTTGTGGGCTATGAGTTGTGACATATTTTTTTGTAAATGTAAGCAACTCTATGATAGTGCCGAAGAAATAGAACAATATCAACCCTGTCAGGTACTTAAATTCAATAGCATCTTCATTTGAAAAATACTTATCAAAGGTTCTCCCTCCTCTCTCCTATCTTTGCTTTGTGAAGGAAGCAAGGCCTTAATAACAGAGAGGAAGTCTTCTAGAAGTTAAATAAATATAGAACAGAGGTGTTTCATTCGGGATTTTATGTAATCTTCTCTATACGTAAATGTTACAGCTAGAGCAAATAGTATAGAGCTTAAATGTGATGAGCATCGACAGTTTAGCCGATTCAATAATAAAGCTTTTTGGGAAGAGAATTTTGCTTGTACATTCTCCTACGCACAATTTATAGAAGTAGCGAGAGAAGCTCACAAAAGAGCTCTAGCTTCAAGCTGCAAATCATGTATTTTTGTCAATGTATCTAGTTACTCTTTTATTACTTTTACCATTTCTTATTGTACAGTTTGCTCATTTGTTTCGGGAGTCATTTGCTTGAGTATTCACTTGGAGGAAGAAGTACTGACAAAAATAATCTAGTTTCTTCTACAAAAGATCTTAAGATTGCAGGTTCATCTAAAAGTAGCTTCATATTGGATGGTTCTTGTTCTATGTCAAATTCCTTATTTGTCATAGCCTACAAAATATTCACGGCCAAAAGATCTTGATATATTTCAAGCTGTGATCACGACTCCATTCATCTTGTTATATATTTTATGATAAGAATTTGAACTATGATATGATTTATGTTCATTACGAAGCTTTGCGATCATAACTTATTTATCATTTAAAACTTGAAGATATTTTCTATATTCAGATCTGAATCTAAAGCATATAACGCTGTTATTCTCGGTTTATTTGTTGCGTGTTATGTACAACATAACTCTAAACATTTAGTCATTACTGCTGCATTCCATTATGATGTTAATTGTTGCCACTGGCTTCGATAATGATTTATTGTCCTTGCCCAAGAGGTTAGAAAAGAATGATGTTATTCTGTTGTGAATGCTACTGCACATGAATATTGATTGAAATAGTGTGCATCTTATTACCTGATTTTAAGCGGTTCAATTCCGCCACTAAATAACTAGTAATTTTGGTACTCTGAACATAATGCTGAATGTAGTCGAGCTAGTGCATGAATATCTTATGATGTTCTTGGGTATTATCAATTATATGTTTTACATTGCCTTAACCTGGGTTGGGCTTTAGTGTCTGTACGAAAACCTGTTACACAAACCTTATAGTATGTTACTAATTTTTCCACACAATATACCCCAACTTGTGGGAACAAACCCCCACAAACGTGAATCGCTATCTACGACCCAAACTATGGCACGAGTCCTGAATATGCCCATTCAATAGCGCTCGATGTCCGAAGGCACCCCTCTTATGATATGCACCCAAACGAAAGGGGATTTTAAAGGGAATTTATTTAAAAATGTAGTGGATAATGGTTTTTGTTGTGTAGGGGGCATAGATGAAATAAAGGTATGCTTCTATATGATTTGAATTTGGCATAAATTAGAAATGAAAGCACATTTTCGTCGATTTTGGTCGATGAGAGTAAACAATAAGATACAAATCCCATATACTACAAAACAGCTAAAAAAGATTACATTCCTTGAATGATATGTATGCTTCTTAATTTCCTGCGGATATCACGTTGGGTACAATCCTAGAACCATTTCCCTTCCATGCCTCAATATAGTTAGAAAGCTACTTTCATAGTCAATTTTATTACTTATGGATGCTTGCAAAATTTCCCTTCTTTGGCAACACAAAGGAGGATGAGCAACAACATTACAACGTTGGTTAATAGATGTGTACAATATAAAAGAAGGTTTTACGGCAGGAGGAGATGTATAAAGAACCCCTTGGTCATCTAAAGTGAGCTTGATAGTGGGCAAGTGAGGAATTTGATAGCCAATGACTCCAGTGAAGGTGTAAGAATCTAAGGAGGTCTTGATGAGAATGAAGCCATCATCGTCGACTACAAGAGCGCACAGATCTTCAGTGGAGAGCATGAAGGCAGGACCCCAGATATGCATTATCTGTGTGTTGTTAGACAAGACAATGTAGCATTCAGCTGTGCCAGTGATTGCCATGAACAAGTGATAACCATTATTTGATGACGATTGGAATCGTTGGAGTTGCGGGAACATCTCATGAGGTGTAGCTCTCATGGATGCGATTGTGGAGAGGATTTCTGCAGGGACTGGGAAATTGAATCGACATAGCAACACTAAGAGCAAGAGCAGTTTCCATCTTTCCATGATCATAAGCTAGAGGGGAGAGGTACTTGATTCCTTTTATGGATGTGTAAATCGTGCTTAACGTGGCAAGTATTAAAGATTCCATGTTAAAACACGCTTCACGATTGGCCTAGTTATACACGTCGATCACCACGTTGGCGTACACGTCTGATTTTAGGGTTCACGATACCGTTCTCTCAGCAGAACCTGCCGAACGACTCCCCATGAAGACCTGCGCCTGTTACCTTCAGAAAGGAGGACGAATTTGACCCGAAAAGAAAGACTGGAAGGTATGAAACGACGAATTTAAGATCGCTTGCTTGGTCCAGGTACATTACGAATTTGCAACCTTGGGATAGTTAATTTGATTGCTTGATGGGAACATCTTCCTCTATTGGGCAAGAATATCATGGCTGAATGGTTGTTTCCTAATTTGCAGCTTGTAAATATGCCCCACTTTATTGTTCATGATCTGCACTTTGAGTCAAGCAATGGTAGAAGCAATCAAAATTATTGAAGACATGAATGCACTCATTGAAGGTTCACACATTAAATCAGACATGGATCCTCTCCCCATTATCTGAGCGTAAGGTCTTAATCCGCTTCCCTGTTAGTTGCTCTACTTGTGCTTGGAATTGACAAAACATATTAAATACTTCAGATTTTTAGGGAGCAGGCGAATTGTCACATTACCTCAAAAACTCGTCCCTGAAGGTGAGCAGATACTTCTTTTTACCAATGGACATTTTTTGCATAGGGCCACATACGTTGGTCTGCACGATTTTAAGAATATCTGTTGCTCGTTCACTTTCTCCAACTGGGAAGGGATTTCTTTTATGCTCCCCATAACACGTGTTTCACAAAGATCAAGTGTATCCTCTTCAAAAGGTTCCAAAAACTGATCTTTTGCCAATTTTTGAATTGCTTGAGCATGTGGGTGACCTAATCTATAGTGTGATCAGGGATTTGCACTCAAGTTGCCAGTGCTTGGCATGGCAGTTTAATCCTGGCATTCCTTTTGTATAACCCATTCATAGAACTCCATTGGCCACTTCAATCCCTGATTCCTCACTTATAATGCATGTATCCCTCTGGAAAGTGACATTCAGCCCTGCATCGGCTATCTTACCAATTGAAAGGAGGGTTTGAGTGAGCCCAGGCTCATAAAACACATCACAAATTTTCTGTACCCTGTTATCAAGCTGAACCAGCACTGTGGCCCTTTCTTGAATGACATATGACCTGTTGTCTCCCACATAAACCTGTTGTGCCATTTGGGCATGTTCAAATGTATGAAATATGAAATATGAAATATTTTCTTATCAGGTGTCATATGAAGGGAAGCACCTGAATCGAGCCAAAGGGTTTTGCTGCTGTTTATATCTAGAGATGTATATGCCATGAAGAGACGAGCATTGTTACTCCCACTTCGCTTCTCACTTCGGGCTCTTGGTTTGCTCCGATCAAAGGGTAATTTTACCTTCCAATCTCTGGCAATGTGGCCAGCTTTGTTGCATCTAAAACACGGCCCTCTTGAGGGCATTGGTGACCTTCCATTCATGTCAACAGCTGGTTTTGAAGATTGTCCTGAATTAAATTGCACTTTTCTTGCAGCAGTCCTATCCGTCATAACAGGCTTTTTCCAAACCATTGTCTCTTCTTTCTGATCCAAACCATTGTCTCTTCTTTGTATCACCATGCAACTTTGTCTTTTTCTCTAATGATGCTGCTACAAGTGTATCCACTGTTTGATTTGGAATACAAGTCAAAGTTGTGACCACTGGACGGAATTCTGGTGTTAAGCCTTTCAACAAAGTTGTCATTTGCTCCTCTGGAGAAACTATTGCCTTCAATCTTGCAAGTTGCATAAAAAGGATCTCATCCTTCTTAAGTAGTCTGCCACCGATTCACCTGTTTCCATGGATAAGGCAAAGAACTGTTGCTTTAAAGTCAATTCACATGTCTTTCTTGTGCCTCCAAACGATTTTGCCAATGCATCCCAATTAGAATGGGCTGTTGGATTCAGGTTTAAAAGATGCACGTATTCCTCTCCTAGAGCAAGGCTTATTCTGGTAATGGCCTTCCTATCTCTCTGTTCTCATTCTGGCAATTTTGCAGCATCTATTGGTTGGCCTCTGAGCCATTTACTACTGCCCATGATGACTCCCTCATCAGAATTAACTGAAGCTTGACAGACCAGGTGTAAAAATTCTCTCCGGTAATTTTTTTTTTTAAAATTTGTCACGGAATCTCTCCATACCCTGAGTAGCCATGTTCCCAAAAACAAAACTGCAGAGTCCACAGAATTGTACCTCTGGTAGGTCTCCTACTTGAAGAATCGTGGTTTGAAGGAGAGCCGTTGGAAGACACTCCTCCTTGGAGACATTGGTCTCTCGTAGACGTTAATATAATCTTTCTTTCTTTCTATATGACTGCCTCCTTAACCTGCGTTGAATCAACCTTTGGTTCACTCTCAACAATGCAAGACGAACCCTAATCTCCTGCTTTCACTGTTGCTTTTTCTTATTGTCCATTTGCCTGCTCTAATACCATCTAAACAAGATACAATGACATAGAGATGCAGAGAATAGGTAGATGAATTGATAATATTACAAAAGCATATATGCATCCACAAGATGCGATGGTTCTAATATGACACAACTCGGCCATCCGGATAAGCTAGATCGACTCATATATGCTGATGCATATTTAACAGCATACACATAATTGTAAGCAGCCCCATCTTTTGGAAGATGGCAATGACAATGATGCAGTTCACTTTTTCCAGCAATCAATCCGGCATCCAGATATAGGTCTTTTTTAAGTTGATCTTTATGGCAGCAATATTAGTCAGTGGTATATAAGACCCAGATCCTTCCATTTGTAGGCTCATTGAAGGCACTCTTATTCCTATAGATCCCACCAGATTTAGAGAAATGTTTCGCATTTCCCTTGACACATACAAGTACATTCGTGAACTTCTGTCTGAGGAGTAGCAAAGAAATCTGCCAGTCCCATTATGTACCATACCAGCTAGATCATGTCCGTGAGGATCAAGTGGCCATTGCACTACGACGTGTAGCATCAGGAGACAGTCTTCTCACATTGTCAGAAATGGTTAGTGCTGGCAAATCAATTGTCTCAGAGAGTTACAAATCTCTTTGCCTTGTTTTGTCAAGCACGTCATCCCATGCAGGTCTAGAGCTGATAGAAGTAAAAAGGGGATTTGAAACACTTCGTGGTCTTGCAAACAGTTGTGGAGCAATTCATTGTACTCATATTATCTTGGAATTGCCAAATAGTGATCACCATGCAAAGCAATGCCCATGTTCATCATGATCTTTACCGTGCACAAAAAAACCATCAAGAACATCATCTCAGATTGCAGAATCATGCTTGGGTCGAGGAAATTTTTTTACCTGTTCCTATAGAAAAATGCTTTACTGCTGCAAAGGCTATGGTTACTGCCGGATTCATATGAGCTCCAGAATATGGTCTGTTGAATATATCATAATCGTAACCATCAGCCCAAATGCAGTAGAAACTCCAAAATGAGTTAAACAAATCTTGTATGTGGTGTCTACCATGAAAACCATGATGCAGTGGAATGTGTCTGCTATGATGCTATGATATTGCATCGAAGGTAATGCGTGCAGTGTAGCAGATGGTCAAGTTGAGCGAAAGGGCACTGACAAAGTTGAGTGAAGGGGCACTGACAAACTTGTGCAAGTTGCTTCAACCGCTCGGAAAAAGAACAACAGGGTTAAGTGTTGACTACCCTTAATATAGATCAAGTTGCTCAGAAGGGTTATATAAAATTTGGCAACAAATCGTGGAATTGACAGACCTAAGAGAACACTCATAGTTGACATTGTTACACTTACAATCTCTTCTACTCTCTATTGTGAAGGGTGGTTTGTCTCCCTTGTTAAAGTTTGTTCTCATTTCAAAATGTTTGTGTATTTTTCTTCTGCACAATGTTTCATGTAAGTTTCCAATCACTATGGAGAGTTTCCAATTACTATGGAGTTACTCATATCTCCATCTTCTATAAACGTTGATACAATAAAATGAACAATTCCTAATTATATTTTATGAACTATGAATCAAATCAGGATTATTATTTACAAGAAATTTATCGCGGCAGTGGCTGCCGCTGAGAACATCTCTCTTTCTCAACCCCCCTGGTTTCATATCCTCTGTCCTTGTCCTCGTATCCTTCGTCTACTCATTTACAGCATGAAATTTGTCTGCAGCGAACATGTATCAATTTGTCTGACAACAAACGTGTATAATCTAAGAACAAACAGGATTTCAACCCGCACTATTGCCTTGTGCTCTGCTGATGTATTCGACAACCATTGGGAGTACCATTAAGCCAATTTTTCCCTTGAGAATCTCAACTATCAATTTATTTTTTCTAATCTCCTTTGAGAATCAGATGACATAAGCCCTTCCCAATTGTTCATTTTTGACAGATCGTCTTTCAATAAGTCTAGAATGCAACTCGCAATCATTCAATAACTTAATAACAAACTACAAATGAAAATGCCCAAATTGCTAAAAACTTGTTTACAAAGTTCAATGTAACTTGAACTATTAAGTTCTTTAAAGTTTGTTTGCTATCGATATTTACAAAGATAATATATACAATGCAATGAAACCTAAATTTTTGGTTTTGCACCACTAGGCACTACCTTCAGTAGCTTGATCTTACTTTGCTACCAAATGATCTAAGCTTTCTATGTCTTTTAAAACTTGGTCCTGTTATCTTGCATAAACAATATGCAGGCACTAATATGTTACATCTAAGTTGAGAATCTTAACTAAGGCTAAACACAGTTAGTTACAGCTATGGTACCATATAGTAAATAAATCAGCCTTCCCTAACAAACACAATGTATAGGGAAAAGGAAGATGGGACCTCTCTGGCACACAGGGAGCGGCCCCGCGACCGGTAGGGGGAAGCAGGTCTCCCGCAGTGCCAGAATAGGAGACCATCTTTCTTTCCCCTACAAAACAAAAATTAGAATGCGTTTTTGCCTTTTGCTGAAGAAATCTGAAGCAGAAGGTACCAGATTTGAAGCATCTGAAGCTTGGCAGCCCACCACAACCCTTGCTCTGTTAACTGCTCCTATTCTGACCATGTTCATGTCTTTTTTATTTGTGATTTACAGATAGATGAATGCAACATCTGTCGAAAGCTTCGGCATAGCCAGAAACCGCCGCCATAGCCAGAAGATGGGCATGTGCATGTGCAGAAACCATGGCCATAGTCATTAAGAAGGAAAAAAGGTAACAGAAAAACTATAACAGATTGATTTACAAAAGAGCACTGCTTCTTAGCGGAAGAACCGAGTCTGCATAAGCACAGCCTTAGGAAGAACCTCTTTGAAGCAGAGAAGCAGAAGATCTGAGATACCGGTTAACAGAAGCAGAACACTGGTCACCAGAAGTGTTGTTCACCGGCTAAGCAGAATCTTCGAGCCGCTTTCATTCTGTGTTGGAGGGAGAGGATATGTGGCGAAACCACAATAAAATTGCAGACCCAACTTTTGTTTTGTTCCCACGGGTATTACATACAGAGAGGTGTATTATTATTTGGGGTGTCTAATAATTTTTTGGGACCATCGGATGCAAGCATATGCCACAGCATATGCCACGCCATCAAATTCCAGCCTTCAAATTCAGGTCAAGATAGGGTCAAATCCCCTATATTTGACTTACCCCTATCAGCCAAGCAAACCATTGATAATGTGAATAAATACAATCTTTCAAATTTCAAAGTCTGGCCAAACAAACAATAAGCCTGGGGAGTCGAACCCCAGTATAAGTTCAGACGCTCATCCAAGCATACTAGGAATCCCAGAAGAGGGATGCCTAGTATGCTTAGGAGCCGAAGCTCACTAACAAAGCACACAGGTTAGTACCAACACATTATTTTGATACACAATTATGTCAACCAATTGCAGCCCGCTCACAGTTATTCAACACATTATTTATAAGCCAACACACAATCTAGTTCTAGTTCATGACAGGGCCACCTTAACCAATTTCAGAACCAGCAAATCATACCTATTATACATCAAGCAAATCCTCACAATACAAATCCAGATCAAGGTTCATCAACTCGACATACAAAATCACAAGCCAACCAAAGAAGAACATGTAAAGAAATCAGTTCATAGCCGAGCCACTTTGTGCATGCCTTATGACTGCATCTAGTTGCCGTATTTCTTGCACAAGCAATGCCCTCGCAAGGCTCATATGAGAACGCAAGATGTGCAATTCAGAAACGGGCACCCCCAAATGCTCCCACTCCACAACAGATATGTCATTGTCAATGGACACGTAGAACCCTCTAAGATGCCGCCTAAGCAAGCGCAACGATGCCGCAATCCTATGCGCCTCAGCAGAAAATGCCGCCTCAGGTTCAGCCGAAAACACAACTGGGTCCGGATGGGATGCCTCTACAGCAGATGAAATAAAAGACTCAGACAAAGACACAACAGGTTGCTCCATGCGAACAACTGCTTCCCCATCAGTCTCCATAACTCTTGCAACTATAAACAAACAAAACTATGAAAACAAACCCAACTGTACAATCAAGAGCCAACCAAGTTCATCAGCCAACAGCCATGGTACGATCACCCTTGTGCACAGGCTCAAGTATCACAACATCAACACTGTCTCCACTATAAGAAGCATCATGAATATCCTCGAAGTTATTATCTTGCTCATCAGCAGGAATAGCATCATCCCAATACCGCCTCCGCCCAGGTCCTTTCCACAGGTACAAAACCTGCTGGCAGGCCAAACAAGATGGTTCTCATATCCGATGGCATGCAGTGACTAGGATTGAGCAGGACTGTCTATGCAGCCCCGACACGGTGCTCATTGATATGGGCAGTGTTAGAAGGGATAATCCAAGAACTAGACAAGGTAAATTTTCCAGAACGAATCATCTTGGCCAGCGTATACAACAAACTAGCAGTCAATCTATGGTTCCCGTGGTAATTCACAAAATGGGCAGCTCGATTCAACAGGTTTTTGTTATCAAGCACAACTAAATTTTTCGTATCACTAGCTCCCCATCTCAAATACAAAGCCTTACCTTTCTCGATGGCAGCCTCACTCACATTATGAAGACTATGTGTGTGCTTCTTCTGGAATATTGAATAACATTTTGCCGTCCTTCAGAAAAAAAAGAGTCCATTCCATGCTGTAAAGCACCGTAGATTGAATTGTTTGATATAAGATGTTGTTTTCGTGGAAAGCAATGTCTAATTTCACGGGTATAAAGGATGACTTGAAAAAATATCTTAAAGATAGAGCTATAATCCTTTGTCAATGAAGTCTATAAAAGGTAGTCTCGAAGTTGAGGCTTGTCAAAAACTTCACGTGCCATTTCTAGCAACCCACATTTCATACATATCCACCAGCGCATTACCAACAGGAAGGTTTCAAAGCTTTCAAAGGACTCATAAATGTGAAAGCATCTACCTGGTTGCCCACTGTTTTCATGTGATCGAAACATTTCAAAGCTTCTTGCCCATGTCCATGTTCTGCGTAACCATCAATTAGTGCACTCCATGATACAATATCATACATTGCAGATTGACAAAAACTTTATGCCTTCAAAGGCGAACCATACTTAGCATGAATAGACAAAGTGTTGCCAATTCGTACCTCTCCTTGATATTTCTCTTCCCTGACGATCCCATGTAGCTCCTGCCTTTTGTCTATGGCTCCTAGATTACTGCATGCTTTCAAGATACGTGTAAAAGTGACAGGCTCTACAGCAATGCTCTTCAGTTTTATTTCCTCAAAGCATTTTATTGCTTCACAATCAAGCCCACGCTCCACACATTCTACAATTAGAACATTCCATGAAACATTGTTACAGACAGGAAGCTTACCAAATACTTCCCGTGATTAAGCCGCATTTGACATACATAATCATCAATGTACTTCCAACACAGACATCTTTTTCATATCCCATTTTTGTAATTTTTATGTGTAGCTCTTCGGCCTGCCAATGCCTTTAATGCCCACATATAAGCAACAGGATCTGGAAAAATGCCCTCTAGTTCCATCAGCTCAAGATGCTCTAGTGCTTTATTGCCATCATGTGCATGCTCGGCATATCCAGTGATTAATAGCCCAAAAGACTACAGTCCTGACTAGCAGTTTGCCAAAGACTTATTTTTGCCTCAGGATTGGCAGTTTGCCAAAGACCTCTTTTGCCTTTAAGAGCACTCCACATTTAGAATATAACACATTTTCTAGTTGCCAAATTCCACATCATTACTATACCTTGATGTCATGCCCATCAGGTGACATGGCCAAGGACACGACCAATCCTCGTGTCTAGCAAACACATGCATGCATTCGACTGTTTGCACGACCCATAATCTTATGGTCTTGTCATTGAATCCAGTCGCAATATACTTGCAAATGGCATGCCATTGCATACACTACAGGGAATAATTCTCAAATACATTGAAATTATGTAGCCTTCATCAAGACCCTCAATTTGGCCTATGAAAGTGGACATAGACGATGATATAGTGATGCGCCGCTTTGTTCTTGATGCCACAAGTCCCAAGAACTCATTTATTCTCTTTTGTGAAGCTCTCTCCATGTTGCATAAATTTGATGATTGGCATCAACAACTACTTTTGCACATCTAAATAATTTTGCACAACTGAATAGGGTAAAAACTAACCTGAATTGATGAAGCTAAAGCTTAGATTGTAGATGGGAATGGATCTCCATCTCAACCAAATCGTGAATACAAATTGGGAGTGCTCTGCAAATGACAATAAAATATAATATTAAAATTATCATCCCAATCATATTCAGAGACGAACATCCCATTTATATTTATATTCACATGAATAATGAAACAATTGCATACGAGAAGAATAGGAAAAACACAGGCGCGACAGGGTAGAATAAACTAAACCTGTATGAGAGGGCAGTTTCTGATGCTAGCTCAGTCAAATTAAAAAATATATATGAAACCCTAATCCTAGAGGACTATAAGTGGTGATTCTTAGATGAACATGTGGTCGAGATGTAATATGGCCACCCCCTTACCCATTAAAATTTACCTTAGGTTCTAATTGGCTACCTCGATAAGTTTTTTCTCACGTACAAAAAATCGAATTGGCCACACCCTATGCCTAGCGGGATTTAGTAAATATCGAATTGGCTACTAAACGAGTAAAATGTACAAATTCGTGTTTTGAACTGGCCACTACCCTTCAGTCAGGGCATGAACGTATCCTACTCTGGCGTAGCCAACCATTTCTGAAAAAATATGAATGTGTAGCCAACTGGCCCGCCGGGGCCACTAAAAAATACCATGCCGTGGAGCCCCGCTTGTGAATATCGTTGTGAATCATCATATATATACCAATGTATGGGATTCCCAGTGTTCCTCATTGGAAGCAAACGATGATACGTACGACCCATGATCGTCACCGATGAAGGGAAATCCAAGTTACTCCCCATCGACTCCAAGCACACTAAAGCAAAATAATTTGTTTATCTTTCTACACACATGATTGAAACCCGGCGTGTCATATAAGTTGACCAGTGCATCCGGCGAAGGAGGTAACTGTGGTAATAACCACCTACCCTTATTACAACAAAACCCATTAAGTTCGACGTTTAACAATGGAATATGACAGTACGTGCATCGCTTATTCCATGTACACATCGTGAATGTTCGATTAATTGCTGATCTCATATGCTGGGAACGAGCTTGCCAATGCGCCCGTAGCCTTGACATTGAGTCGCCATCCACATTGCCTACTTCCACACCAGTATAGGTAGAAGATGTTTCTACAGCTGTTCAGTACATGTAGACGATGTTTCCACAGCTTCTAAGTTTGCATGTCGCTCCCTAACCATTAGGCGTACGTTCTCCCTGGCTTCAGAAGATAGATTCGCATAACGTTCCCTCCGTGTACGGCGTACATTCTCTCTATCCTCCTCACTTAACCTTGCATACCATCCTGCTCCATATGTAGTTTGCTCGCCTACACTTGCCAGTGACCCCTCGAGAAGCCCACTTCCACTAGTTGATACCACACTTGGGATTGGAGCATCCTCATCTGTTCCAACTCCAGTTGTGTTCATCGTCCTAGGTTGACGTTGTCTTGATCGTTGCCTCGCTCTCTCATGCACCCCCTCTCGAGCATCCTCACTCAGACTTGCATATCGCTCTCTAGCCCTCTGTCGTCTCCTCTCTCTATAATCTACTACGGGTACAAAGCGGTGTACCTCCACTGTCTGTCCAGATACGCGTTGTCTAGCACGCTCTCTTACCATGGCTCGCAAATTTGTATAATGTCTCATTCCTCTTGTCTCCGCACGATTCTCAGCAGAGTTTGATGCATTAGCATCCATACTCAATCACTATCATGAACAGGCAAACTTTTCGAGCATGACAATATAGAAGAATAACTTACATGGTTTAGCTTTTGTCTAGAATGCTTCCCCTCATAGAAATGGTGGAGGTAGTTGGAGTTAGAGAAATGGCACCTTTAGCATAATTGATCACTCATTTAACAGATCCACCAATAGCGCAATTCATCAACCATTCAATAGATCTGCCATTAACATAACTCATCGTTCATTAGTAGATCTAAGTTAATAACGTATATACATATTTTCTCTTTTTTTCTAACCATGGGAACAGTGGCATAAGACATAATTCACATCACAACTCATAGCTTACGGTGTAGCTATTATAACAGGTCTATAATGGTATCAAATTTATATCACAAATACATGTATCCTTTAATAGGTCCGTAGTCATAGCATCATTATCTAACTAGGAAAGAACCATTGTTCTATTTATAGATGTTAAAAGCGGCCAAGGCATCTACATCTCTCCCCCCAAAACTGCATTGACGATAACATCTTTTGCCTCGACAATTTGCAGTAGTCGATGAAGACGGGTTAACTGTGCAACGAGCCTCTTAATACTGATCGAAACGGTGACATTATCCTTAGACATCTTATCTAACTCGTCAGAGAGCCTATCCACATGCAATTGCAATTTCTTTGTCATTGTTGAAGGAGCACGCATTCTGTACGATGCTATATGCAAGGCAATCTGGTTTCGTCTGTACTTTCGAAATTTACCATCTTTGGCAGTCATCCCAACCCCCTTACGACGTTTTCGATCATTGGTCAATTTTGCATCCACATCATGAACAATTGAGGGTTCACCAATTCCATTAATTACTTCGACTATAGCATCAGTTGTATTTTCAACCAATTCCGCCATCTAATACAATGCAAAAGACAAACACTAGATTAAAGTAGCTTCAAACATACTTATACACATCCCCACGTCTACACCCGAAAATATTCATACATTAAAAGTAACAAAAAAAGTACATTTGATGACCCAAACGTGATCAACTATTGGCTATGGATTTAGGTGTCACTAAATATCCCAACTTCAATCCTACCATTTATCTTCTCGATCTCCACCTTGAAAATACCTACAGGGTCAATGGAGACACAACCCAGGTACTTTTCAAGATAGTAGGATATGGCACCTGTTGGATAATTTGTTTCTATTATTTCTAGTTTATTGAGGAAGGAGATAGGGAGAAAGCGCTCCACAGCTAACATGTCAAAAAGAACCTTCGAGGATCCCTGAATCCAACCACATTCAACGTGGTATAACCCATCTCCATGTGACTTAATTGTTATATATAGGAACTTTTTTATCTTAAACGTCACCCTGACAATGGACTCTGGCAATGGCATGCCCATCTGAAATCAGGGATATCATGAACTTGCAAGGTAGGAACTATCGAATAAACGAGGGAAAAAACAACAACATAGACAAACAATGCAATAATAAGAAAATTTTTAGGGAGTTGAAGGGAAACACATGTGCGGGATGAATACTCTAGGGATGGGAATCTAACAACACTAGACCCAGCAATGCATTAAGAGAGAAAAAAATTACATGGCGAATGGGAATGGAAATTTAATAAAACTTTAGACTAACAATGCAATAAGAGAGAAAACTTTATATGGTGGGTTAATTATCTTATAATTGACAAAATCTAAGTTAGAAGTGGGGAATCACCTTAAGAATGTAGAAGGACCAAGACGAAGCTGAGCGCCCACAAGAGCTGTTTGAACCGCGACATGGGACCATTGAAAACACCCCTTATTTATATGCATATTTTTTAGTCACGTTTTAAAACCTAGAAGACATTTTAAGCACATGTCGATATGATCGGATCCGGAATATTTATAGATATTATCTTAGATAGATGACAGGATAAAGGTAATGGCGACGGATGATCACAGGTTCCAGTAATGGCGGCAGATGATCACAGCGATCCTCTGGCTGGTAGTAGAATGCAACCCTCTGCAGAAGTGAAATGATTGCATGCTTAATGATTCAGCCAGCACAGACAGATTTGTGCTGGTCTTAGATGCCATTCCTAGGAACCTAGAGTTCCTCAGCTGGATGCCCAATTAGGTCTACTAATTTCGTTTTGACCTTCAGTGAAAACCTCAGCGAAGCACCGAATTGCACTGGCTGCATGAACTGAATTGGCATTGGCATATCCAGGCAGCACCAGGAACTGCAGTGATGATAATAACATGCCATGACCAGGTAGTGTTGTGCGATTTTGGCACTGACGGTTCAGGAGTACACAGGAAAAATGAGATACTTACTGTAGGCTTGATGCTTTATAGTTCTATTTTGTTTATCGAGGAAACCATTCCAGTTCTATCCATGTAACCATCTTGTGCCTTGTAAATCAGAAGCAGTTCAAAAATCTTATACATCTTGACAGCACAATGTTATAGATGATGTATATTTCGAGAGGGCACTTATGATAGAATGTACATAACATCTCGTGATATTAATATTATCATAGTCATCAGTTTTTTTGCAATTATGTCTAAATTTGAGTCGAATGTGGAGCTATCACGACTGTTGAGGGGTCGATGATGGAGCTGTAATGCATTTTGAAGGCAAGTTGCCAAGGAATCTGGCCTTGGTGTGCAGGCAGCAATCTTCACATCTCTTGGCATTTTATATCTGATGTACATTACTTGTTGGTATTTAGTATATTGTACCATATCTGATTCAACCCTCTTGCAGTTTAGTAGTTTGGGAAGTGATGTCAGAAAATGTGAAGGATGGAGAATTTGCAACACTGAGTAAGAATGCTCGGCTAAAAATGAAAACAAACTGAAAATGCAGAAGGAGGAAAACTAGTTGATGTATTTCCTTCTTTTTGGTTTTGACATCTTTTGGATTTGACAGTGTAAAGTTGTTTCCTTATCTATAGTATGCAAAGTTTTGTCTTTGTTCCAGTCTATTCCAATATGATAACCATTCATATTCCTCTTCTCATGCTATATCTTTCTGATATATTTTGCATGGCTAAATTTTGTGGATGCAAGAACTTATGGGCCAATTAAAGTAAGTTCATAATGCAAGGATGGTAAAGAGTCTGCCCGGTATCTACTTATTCGGGTGGGATATCTGCCTAATTGTTGATGTTTTTTCAAATCAGTTGAGTAGTACAGGAACTAAGACTTTTGAAGGTTCGACTAGTTTGTATAATGCAGGGTTCAAAGTAATAGATATCAGAGCCAAGTAATAGATATCATGTCAACAGCAAAGTAATTGATATGTTGCTGATTCTCAGAGGACTTCATATTATATTATATGGTTTTTAAATAGGATACAGTCCCAGTTGGTATATTGAATTCCTTTTTTTAATCACCGGATTCCCAGGTCAAATTTCAACAAAATTTAGAGAGCACCACGTCTCTATCAAAACTCATATAACCCTGCTGCATAAAAAAAAAAAAAACATCATCACGAAATCCCTTCGCCATCTGCACATCACAATAAACAATCAAAAGCAGGAATTTTGCAAAAGCACAATGACACAAACCTTCAACAATCTGTAACCCACGGAATCCACGCATCTATTGCTTTCTTGATTTAAAGCTTACATCTTCCAAACTCATCGACCTCGTCATCGGCAACAAAACAGAGGCAGTTGTTACACATGACAATATTATCATATCCAAATAAGTATGGCAGGAGACCAAATTCATCAGGAATCTCATCCACGGTGTTAACCAGATCAAAGGATTCGACTTGCTCAGGCAAATCAAAATCAAGCTCAGGCAAATCGAAACCATCCAATGGGTCCTCCATTATCTTAAGATCAAAGGTATCAAAACCGTCTCCTGCCTTAGGAATGTTAACCCTCTCGAAATTGCAACTGCCTGCACTGTCATTAGCTTCCCTCTGCTCGTACCCATCACAATCCACCCATCCACCATCACCAACAGATCAATTCGGAGTCTCTTGGGCACTAGAAGATAGTCTTCCACATGACTAGCAACAAACTGATCGAATTTTTGCTTCCTTGAAGCCATTACAGCAACCCATCACAGATCACGGGTCACTGATATATGTAGGAGTTAGCACATTCAATGCAATTACACTTCTTAGATCTCTGTAGATCTCACATTCAATGCAAATATTCCAGGACCTCCAGAGCAGAATCAGTCCTCTTGTAAATCTCGTAATTCGATGCAGACAAGCTTGCAAATCTTGCAATCAGCCGCAATCTTGCAAGCAGGGAAAGCACGGTGACGTCATATGGGAATTTAGTTTTTCATTTTTTTTTTAATTTTTTATAGGGCACGTGTCATGCCCACATTTTTTTCAAGGGCAGAAATATTAGGTTCAAACAAAAAATGTATATGACTTATATATGTATTGATAACAAATGTATAAATGAGTCTATTTTTAATAGTGGTGTACAATTTAGCACGTCGCGACATTGGGTGCTGATGGGGTGCTGACCACAGGCTACGGATTGAGACGGGTAGATGGGAGTAGCCGCAATTGCCGCGCGAAGCAAGACTATGTGTCTGTTGCCAGTTACAGGTTATTGAAGATGAAAGCCATACTCTTCTGAGTTGCCCTGCTTTTGAGATAGTCCGGAATCATTTTTTGACCTTAGCATTCCATTCCACGCTTCCACAACTTCTCAGAGCACCATCCGTGCATGACTTGGCATTATACATACTTGAGGTTCTAGATAAACGTCTCCAATTACTGAGCCCTCAGTAGTCATTATCTCCGCTTGTCTAGTATCATCATTACTGCAAAGGTTTTTCCCTTGAAAACCTTTCGAGGCAGGGGTTTTTTAATCCTAGTAGTAATGATTGTACTAGCCCATTGTATGGGTCCCATGACCTATTGGTCTCCGTGGATGTTAAAAAAACTATTCTATTCTATTCTATTCTATTCTATTCTATTCTATTCTATTCTATTTGATAGCCCTTCAAGTTGAACTTCAACAGCACGTCAGAGATTTTCATTGCCCGTCAAAAAGTGATGACCTTCGGATCTGAGTTTATCACTAACGATTTTTGGAGATGCAGCTATGTCATCATTCTGATTTTCTTATTGCTTCAATCCTGCTTCAAAATTTCAAAATCCTCATCGTTTGAACGTCATAATGCTCCTTTCGCCAGGCCAAGTTGATCATTGACGAATTTCGGAAGTACACTGATAGCAATGAACTGCGATTCTTGGTGCTTCAATCTTGCTTTGAATCTCGAAGTGGCCATCACCAGAGCGTCATAATGGCCGTCGCCAAACTTCATTATGCCTGTTGAGCCTTTCAAACAAGCTTGCAGAAAAAAGGTAAGGTGCTAAAGACGTGCTGAAATTTCGCATTTTTGTACACCACTATTAAAAATAAACCCAAATATCATTCCATACAATAAGCGTATTCTTAAATTGGCTTGTCTACAAAATTTTCTCGTCTAGGGCACTCACATCACGAAGAATCCATCTCCCATGCCATCTCTAGAAGTATCGGTCGATGTGAAATAGGTCGTGCATATTATAGTTCATTTGAAGATGTATGCATGGTGTGATGTCGTGTCTAGTACACAACATCCAGGCTTCCCCACAATTAAATTATTTCATCATCGGTCTCAAATGATCATCTAATGATTATGCTTTTCATAATGCATAATGCACCAATAAGCAACTACAAAAGTTTTGAAAGCTTGCAACTCATGTTGAAAGCATCATTTTCCTTCCACATAATAATATGGTATGGCTATGACTTTGTCACATATAAGTTAGGGATGTGTGCTTTAACTCAATTCAATTCAATTTAAGGACCTTTTGACAATTAAAGATAATTGATTGTAGACTTTAGGGCATATAATTGAGTAGGGACCTTATAATGTTGAAACTAAAAGTGTGGCATAAATAAGCTCATCCATAAAGTAGTACAAATTAGAAAATATCTATGGTAACTATCATGTTTATTTTCCTATTACAGGAATGGCCGAGGATGCATGCAATAGTAGAGGTTTGTAGATATCTTTACATTGGACCAATAACGTTCTAAGCTCAATGACTGGAGATCAGTAATATTTAGAGATTCAATAATATTTAGAGATCAGTAATATGTAGAGATTTGTAATATGTTCTAAGCTCCTTGTATACGACTATGGCATCGTTTTTTGAAGAGGCATTTTTATTGTGTAAATGTAAGGATATAATTGGGCATAGCTGCGCATTTTCTGCAAATTTGTAAGAAAGTGGTAGGGTCTTCTTTATGCATGTATTTTCAAGTGTAGAAACAACCATGTTCATTGAATTTCTTGCCAATGTTACCCCTAATGTTTATCAGCAAACATTTCTGAATAGAATAGATATCCAGTAGTGCATCAAAACAATGAAAGTCGCAAACATAAAACTATATATACATATTTTGTCTAATCTAAAATTTCATTTTCCACATCTAAATTACAAATAGAAGGTTTATCATTTGCTATGTTGGCTGTCACTTAAATGCTTTCCTGTTACACTTCCCTATGTTCTCCACATTGATAATTGAAAAGAAGGGGCACATCTTTTTAACTGGAATGTTGCAATGCTAAGTAGCAAGTGTTATACATACTGCAATCTTCTAAGATTATACATTTAGAGTTGAATTTTACATCAATATGTTAAAAGCGTATCTCCATGCTGCAAAATCACATGAATTAGAATATGATGTAATGCTGCACCAATTAGACTATTTGGAATGAAATAATTGTTATAAATGTTTTGGACATATCAAATGTGGAATATCAGGATGAAGATATTAGCTGCTATTTTGGACTGAAAAACAACACTTACAAAGATACAGATAACTTGTATGGGGAAGTATAGATTGAATACAAAAGGAATTCATATGCAACACAGGAAAATGAAGCATCTTTTCATGCCCAAAAAACAATAAAAAGTTCACGATTGCAAACCTTCCTCTTTTTTTTTTTTTTTGGAGAAAAGGAAGATTTCTATTAATCATAACGAGTTACATAAAAAAAATAAAAGAGAACCCATTAGGTTCAAAAATTTCAACTGTTTGTATACACAAAGGTGCTCAGAATAACCCGAAAATCACAGATTGCAAAAATTGGGACAGGGGGTCCCCCACATACAACAAGCCAAGGAAGAGGAAGCCCGATCAGAATTAAAGGTCTTGATCACCAAATCTGTAGCCACCGGATCCAATTGCCAGCCAATTTCATTCCACTCGGGAGGAAAGGCAAAGAACCAAAGAGGGGCCGTGTCTAAGAAAAGGATGAGTGCTTCTCCATGAGCATCGTGTAAGGCTTTGTGATGGTAGAACATGTCTCTGAAATGAAGGAATTGGTTATCAGTTAGAAGCCTTTCATAACAAAAAAGAAACCTGTCAAGGATATGGGCCTGATAGCCATTTTGTTCATTGTTGAATATCTCTGTAGCAGCCGCATAATTAGATAGATTAGGAAAATTGGGCTTACAATTCATCCTCGTTGTGAGAGCAATCAGCAGCTCTGAATATCACAAAATTTTCATCAGTAAAAATCATACCATCACACACAAAGATGTTATTAAAGCCTACAAATTTTCCTATAGACAATCAAGTATTATCAGATTTATCTTGTTTGCCATTCTTATGAGCCATTGCAATTCTAGAGATCTCTATCTGAAAAGCTACCTTCATCCAAGCAATATCCACCTTATGATTTAAATAATTGACCTTGTTCATGTGTTTTCAAATAATTCAAAGGGCAGTCTGTTTAAGAGTATTGAGAAATCTATTAGACCCTTTTAGAAGGTCCATCAGATTGGCCCACTTGCCTAAATTATGGCCTTTTGCCTTAAAATAGTTATCCAGCCATCTCCAGAAGTCTCTAATTTTGGGGCAGTCGAAGATGTGATTGATAGTTTCAAAGCTATGGCCACAGAGTTTACATTTAGGATTGATCTGAAGATCCTTACATCTTCTGTACATACTATGATTAGTTGGGAGTGTGTGATGCAGGCACCTCCAAATAAACATTTGCACTTTGGGCTGAGAGTAGGACTTCCAGTTGTTTCTCAGAATGCTCATGAAGTGTTTATTGGGAACAAGCCATTTACCAGAGTGAGTCAAAGATTTGGAAGGGGCCAGAACTTTGTATCCCAAGGCAACTTTGTACTTGTCAGAGTTCTTTAGGTGCCAGTTAGGATTTCTGGGGCTTTGGCACTCATTCTGAGAACCAGCAACGCCCATGATAGCATCATAGATGACCTTGTCAATCCTTTTGCCTCCTACAAGCTGTTTAATATATTCCCAAGTGTGCCATTTGTCCCCCTCCCAGAGATGTTGCAGCTGCATAACATCTGCCTCTTTCCATTTTTTCCAGATTTGGGGGTGTTTAAGGGCCCAGCAGACATCATTTTCTTTAGCAAAAACAGGTGACCAGAAGAGAGAGAAATTGGCACTATCATAGTTAATATCTTTATGCTCAAAACCTTCGGCCACCAAATTCCAGGCCTCAAAAATTTTCCTCAGGTATTAGGGGCACTCTAACCTTCGTATTAGGGGCACTCTAACCTTCCTCTTTTCAAGCTAAATTCTAGGTAAATCTCTGGGAAAATTACGATATCAGTTGCATTTTGAATGCTTTCTCCAAGAAAGATCCTTCAGTTTCATTGCCTATGGAAATCCCATAAGCTGCCAATGTAACTATCTCTTCTATACTATAACTGCAACTATCTCTTCTATACTATAACTGCAAATTCCAGGACCAAAAGCTATGATCACCAAATCTGTAGCCACCGGATCCAATTGCCAGCCAATTTCATTCCACTCGGGAGGAAAGGCAAAGAACCAAAGAGGGGCCCTGTCTAAGAAAAGGATGAGTGCTTCTCCATGAGCATCGTGTAAGGCTTTGTGATGGTAGAACATGTCTCTGAAATGAAGGAATTGGTTATTAGTTAGAAGCCTTTCATAACAGAAAAGAAACTTGTCAAGGATATGGGCCTGATAGCCATTAAGCAGAAAAGGCTTGAACTTCTCCAAGTCCTGGTCAATGGAAGGAGAAAGGGGCCACAATTGTTCATTGTTGAATATCTCTGTAGCAGCCGCATAATTAGATAGATTAGGAAAATTGGGCTTACAATTCATCCTCGTTGTGAGAGCAATCAACAGCTCTGAATATCACAAAACTTTCATCAGTAATAATCATACCATTACACACAAAGATGTTATTAAAGCCTACAAATTTTCCTATAGACAACCAAGTATTATCAGATTTATCTTGTTTGCCATTCTTATGAGCCATTGCAATTCTAGAGATCTCTATCTGAAAAGCTACCTTCATCCAGGCGATTTGAATAATTGACCTTGTTCCTGTGTTTTCAAATAATTCAAAGGGCAGTCTGTTTAAGAGTGTTGAGAATCTATTGAACCCTTTTAGAAGGTCCATCAGATTGGCCCAGTTGCCTAAATTATGGCCTTTTGCCTTAAAATAGTTATCCAGCCATCTCCAGAAGTCTCTAAGTTTGGGGCAGTCGAAGATGTGATTGATAGTTTCAGAGCTATGGCCACAGAGTTTACATTTAGGATTGATCTGAAGATCCTTACATCTTCTGTACATACTATGATTAGTTGGGAGTGCGTGATGCAGGCATCTCCAAATAAACATTTGCACTTTGGGCTGAGAGTAGGACTTCCAGTTGTTTCTCAGAATGCTCATGAAGTGTTTATTGGGAACAACCATTTACCAGAGTGAGTCAAAGATTTGGAAGGGGCCAGAACTTTGTATCCCAAGGCAACTTTGTACTTGTCAGAGTTCTTTAGGTGTCAGTCAGAGGGGCTTTGACACTCATTCTGAGAACCAGCAACGTCCATGATAGCATCATAGATGACCTTGTCAATCCTTTTGCCTCCTACAAGCTGCTTAATATATTCCCAAGTGTGCCATTTGTCCCCCTCCCAGAGATGTTGCAGCTGGGTAACATCTGCCTCTTTCCATTTTTTCCAGATTTGGGGGTGTTTAAGGGCCCAACAGACATCATTTTCTTTAGCAAAAACAGGTGACCAGAAGAGAGAGAGATTGGCACCATCATAGTTAATATCTTTATGCTCAAAACCTTCAGCCACCAAATTCCAGGCCTCAAAAATTTTCCTCAGGTATTAGGGGCACTCTAAACTTCCTCTTTTCAAGCTAAATTCTAGGTAAATTTCTGGGAAAATTACGATGTCAGTTGCATTTTGAATGCTTCCTCCAAGAAAGATCCTTCAGTTTCATTGCCTATGGAAATCCCATAAGCTGCCAATGTAACTATCTCTTCTATACTATAACTGCAAATTCCAGGACCAAAAACTAAACTAACAAATTTTCTCTGAATCACAAGTACTTTGTAAAACAAAGTACAAATATCTAGTAATGGTGGTAAAGGATACTATGGAATCCACAGTTGAGATGTAACAACACCAATTTCATTAACAATGCGGCTTAACTCGTATTGCTACCACAACAAAGAATATTTTGCAAGATTTTGAAAAGCAATGTAGAACAAAAATTAGACCGAAGCAAAAATTGGATAAAAATTTCCTAAAATGTAACTTTCTAAAATAAAACTACCGCAGAAGGAGGAACTCGTTAGCGTCTTCTTCGCACAAAGGGACACCAAAACCTGAAAGAAGAAACCGAACTGCCTTCTAAGACTTCTGCTATTCTGTAACTAATAAAGGGGAAAGCCACAACCTTTCTAAAAAATAATGCAGAATCTAGATACAAAAGGAAACATGGATGCAACAAGCATCTATTCTAAAAGGAGCTAATCTCTATAAATAATTGTATTGTATTCAAAAAATATGTTATGAAGGTGGCGTATCTCTTGAAGGAAGGAAGGAAGGTATTTGAAGCCAACCTCTATAATAATTGTATTCAAAAAATATATCATATGAAGGTAGCATAACCTCATATCTATCACACAAATAAAATAAACACATGTACAGAAGAATCTCAAGCCTCTTGAGTGGCAAATGTTAACATATGCACAGAAAGAATGTCCAAAACAAAACACAAACAGAAAGAATGTTTGAAAGAGTTTTGTTTTTGGGGGCTGAAAAACAAAACTTACAAAGATAGAGATAACTTGTATGGGGAAGTGTTACATTGAGTACAAAAGGAATCCATATGCAACACAGGAAAATGAAGCAGGGAAAATTACGATATTAGTTGAAAGATCCTTCAGTTTCATTGCTAATGGAAATCCCGTAAGCTGCCATGATAACTATCTCTTTATACTATAACTGCAAATTTCAGGACTAAAAGCTAAACTAACAATTTTTCTCTGAATCACAAATACTTTGTAAAACAAAGTACAAATATCTAGTAATGGTGGTAAAGGATACCATGGAATCCACAGTTGAGATGCAACAACACCAATTTCATTAACAATGCGACTCAACTCGTATTGCTACCACAACAAAGAATATTTTGCAAGATTTTGAAAAGCAATGCAGAACAAAAATTAGACTGAAGCAAAAATTGGATAAAAATTTCCTAAAATGTAATTTTCTAAAATAAAACTATCGCAGAAGGAGGAACTCGTTAGCGTCTTCTTCGCACAAAGGGACTCCAAAACCTGAAAGAGGAAACCGAACTGCCTTCTAAGACTTCTGCTATTCTGTAACTAATAAAGGGGAAAGCCACAACCTTTCTAAAAAATAATGCAGAATCTAGATACAAAAGGAAACATGGATGCAACAAGCATCTATTCTAAAATTCAAAACATATGTTATGAAGGTGGCATCTCTTGAAGGAAGGAAGGAAGGTATTGGAAGCCAACCTCTATAATAATTGTATTCAAAAAATATGTCATATGAAGGTAGCATAACCTCATATCTATCACACAAATAAACACATGTACATAAGAATCTCAAGCCTCTTGAGTGGCAAATGTTAACATATTCACAGAAAGAATGTCCAAGCCTCTTGAGTGGCAAATGTTAACATATGCACAGAAAGAATGTCCAAGCCTGCTTGTTGCCCTTTCTTTTCAGCAGGCAATTGCAGAGGGCCTAACTCTTCTAACACCATATTTGAAGCATGGCCTCTTACGTTTTAAGCTCTGAGGCGCACTTTTACTAGTAGATCTGGCAACCCAAGGGTGTGCCAAAATTTGCTGCACAGATATCCTTTCCTCAGGATCAGGCTGCAACATAGCCAAAACAAGGCTCTTTGCTTCTTCTGACACCAAACCAACTGGCCTAGAACAATCCTTTCGGTTATGGTCTCCAGTTCTTATGCGTTCACGGTAGCACAGTGGTGCTGTTCTTCGACGTGTTTGTGAAGAGTACTTTTGAGCAAAGAGCTAATTCTGCATTTAGTCTTCTGAATTTGGATAAGGATCTAACCTAGAAATACACAATGTTTTTTGTTTGAATCTGAAGTACAGTTCTACGGGTTCAATTCAGTTATATGGTACACTTTTGGGTCAGAATTTCTGCTGGGTTAGAAATTCGTGCGGGATTCACTGCCGTGTTCCAAGTTAGCAACTTTTGGAGTAGAAAATTCTGAGTTAGAAAGTGAAATTTAATGGGGCGTTTCATGCATAGCTGGAATGATCCAAGCTTTGGCGCAAATTCTGATTCCAAACTGATGGAACCCAAGAAGGCCGCTTCTTTTTCTTCGTAAAAAATCATGCAACCAAGATTTTAACATCATTTTGCAACAAGAACTCGGTACCTTTCGGATGTTGAACGATGAAGGCTCCCAGCATTGATTCTTGTTCTGCATATTCTTCGAAGGCTCTGGATTTAGAAGGAGAGGGCAATTACAATTACAAGCGCCATTAGAACCACAATTCAAGGAGAGCGTCTTCTGGAGCTTTGCATAACGTAATTTAGAGCTCACTCAACTAAAATCAACGGCAGTAATCTGAAGACCGACTTCAGAACATGCATTCTAACTCTTGAAAATGCAGAATATGGCAAGGTCTTTCCAATGGATCTCTGGAGTTGTCTTCCTGGACGATTTGGATGCCAGAATACGAATGACATAGGGGCATTTTCATGAATTAACAAAATACAGGGGTATTTTTATAATTAGCCAGAAATATAAGGGCATTCTTGTAATTTTTCCTAAAATTTAACAATGGAAGAGCAGTGTAGAATAATGATACAACTAGCATGACCTTTACTATATTGGAGTCAACATCATGCAAAAATTTCACCCTAGTTATATGGAGCAAAGGCATCCGGTTTGAGACCTAACATGGAAGTTTAGGTACCATATTCTTTACATCGAGGAGATGATGTCGGCTTTACCATTTTTTCTTCACCGGGCATCAAGATCATGAAGAACTCAACAAATGCGGTAGCAAATTCTCGCCACTAATGGCTCCTTGATGCAAGCAGATTTCAAAGGCGAATGGCTTAAACTTAGAATATAGGGTCAATGTAAGAGAGGACTTGCAATCCACTTGTGAAGGATAGGCTTGGCATAAGTGGATCGATAGATATATTTTGCTTTTCCACCCTTTCCTTATCGAGATTACTTGAAAGATACAAGGACCTTGTTCTTTGATGGAAGCATGCTATAAATGACGAGACTTAATATTTGGTTTTATGTGGTAGACCAACATTACTTGCATATATTTCATTGTCTTTAATGCCTTCCATTTTTTTCTTATCAGCTACACAATCTCCCTCTTCCCTCAGAGGCGTCTTATTTAACAACCACGATCATGTAGGAACCAAAACAATACACAAGGTTTTCGTGTGATCGAATGTTAAGCAAATATAAATAGATTTTGTTCCAAATGTTCAGGGTTACGGCTTTGAATTGATTATCAAAACATAACTTCGAACTATGATTTAAGCCCCTTCACCCTCCGGCCATGGAGGGCAACCCTCCGTGCGCAGCACCTTGTTTTATTGGCATTATCTATTGTATGGTGTACTTTGGCATATCACATATCAATGTTATGCCTTCAAAGTGCTTACTGGACATGTTTTATATATGGGAGGTTAACATTTGTTTCATACACTTTATTGCTTTTAACAATAGCTTCTTGAGATGCCAAGGCCTACATGCTTTTTAGAAGACTAATTGATAGTCTTACAAAAAAAAAAAAATACGATTGATTCTCATCCTTCACGCAGGATGTCCATTTCCTATACCTCTTTAATTGTAGTGATAAAATGCTATTTATTCTTCACCTATAGAGATGATATAATGGTAAAGTGTTTTTAGCACTGCAAAAGCTAATACCCTAAACACATCCCCCCGTGCTCGAATAATGCCCGGCATCGCCGGGCACACGTTTCTAGTCTCTATAAATAACTGTATTGTATTCAAAAAATATGTTATGAAGGTGGCGTATCTCTTCAAGCCAACCTCTATAATAATTGTATTAAAAAAATATGTCATACGAAGGTAGCATAACCTCATATCTATCACACAAATAAACACATGTACATAAGAATCTCAAGCCTCTTGAGTGGCAAATGTTAACATATTCACAGAAAGAATGTCCAAGCCTCTTGAGTGGCAAATGTTAACATATGCACAGAAAGAATGTCCAAGCCTGCTTGTTGCCCTTTCTTTTCAGCAGGCAATTGCAGAGGGCCTAACTCTTCTAACACCATATTTGAAGCATGGCCTCTTACGTTTTAAGCTCTGAGGCGCACTTTTACTAGTAGATCTGGCAACCCAAGGGTGTGCCAAAATTTGCTGCACAGATATCCTTTCCTCAGGATCAGGCTGCAACATAGCCAAAACAAGGCTCTTTGCTTCTTCTGACACCAAACCAACTGGCCAATGCAAGTGTGAGGCAGCCAAATCCTCGCCATGGAGGAGTTCTTCGTGAATTTCTGCAGTTTTTAGACCTGAGAAGTGATGATTCCGAGTGAGCGCCTCATACAGGATCAAACCCAGACCCCATATGTCTATCTCTGTGGAATAATGTCCCTGCACAACCTCTGGAGCCAAATATCTTGGTGTTCCGACTCTGGATGTAAAACTGGGAGCAGAACCTGAAAAACAAGCCGATATGCCGAAATCCGAAACCCTAACATCATAGGGTTTTGCTGCTGAGGTCACAAGAACGTTGCCTGGCTTCAGATCCCGGTGGATAATGCCCTTTTGATGAAGATCCTGTATAGCTAGAGCAAGATTTCGAATAAGAAGAGCCGCTTCCTTTTCGCATAGCCTGCCTTTCTTGGTGATTACATCAAGCAAGCTACATTCGCACAATTCCATGATCAGGTGCCAGAATCCCTCGTCTTTGATTACTTCATGTATGTGCACTACGCCAGGGCTGCTGGCTAATTTCTGCATGATCTCTATTTCCGTGATCGGCTCTGTGGCTCCTACCCAGATGATTTTGCAAGCAAACTCTTTCTTACCTCCTCTTTTACTTCTGCAGAGAAAAACCGTAGCTTGGCCACCGCTGCCGATTTCCTTAAGCAGATCATAGCTCTCCAAAAGATTGGGAAATAAAGCAGAATAGGTGTAGTTGAGAAATTCTTCGTCTGTCTCCTGCGTCTCCGTCTCCATACTCAGAATTCTGTAAGTAATGCCAACACAATGCAAATGCAGACGTTCTTATACCTCTGTAACGCACTGACTCTGCACTTTCCGTTCTATAAATATCAGTTCTATTCCTGGCTGTCGGGAAAAAGGCCACATCTAAATTAGGAAAAGGCCCAGATACTTGTGTTGGCACGATCCGAAAGCCAACTATACCGCCCGTTGATGCACAAACACATTGACATGCTCGCAGAAACAGAAACAAAAAGTACAGACAGGATTGGTGGCATTCAGAATATGACGAATTCCCTGGGAACAGAGGTATGAATTTTGCATTCGGAATTGGGAAGCTGCCACTTTAGGTAATGGCTTGAAGCCTAACTTACTTTTGTTTTGCTGTGTGCAGCCTTTCAATCATCTAGAACTGTTTGCAAACCAAATCATACTCAAGTTCGGTGTCCAGTTTTACTCTGCTTTTGTTGCTAAGAAGGTCATTTTTACTACCAATGGTGGTGATGAGCAATACGTCTGGGAGTCTCACGCTGGGGGGCTCCAAATGGGAGTACTGTTATGGAGCTGGGTTATTAGTCTTGTTGTCACTTCTGGGGTCCTTCTTGGGGGTTCGAAAATGATTGAAAATTGATAATTGTGTCAAAAGGATCGAGCACTTTCTGAAGGGTGCTCAGAAGCTGCCTGATTCTGTCTGGGATGTATGATAGCTGCCTTAGCCCTCTTGCTAAAGTATGCATGAATGGCTTGCACGTCTTTGCCAACTGTGCAGAATGAGTTAAGGCAGAGGAGGATCCCGTATCTGGATGGCTTTGCATATTCTTGTGCCCTCTTCTCCAAGTTATTATCGATAAAGTTTATCTGAAAGACTCAGTGAAAGACTCAGTAATGTGTAATGGAAATGAGAACTCAAGGAGAGCCACCAAAGGTCATGATCTCTGGGCATCGAGCATTAGGAAAGGGTACTCAATGCGAACGTATAAAGAAAAAGGTATTTCACTTTCTCAATCCATGATTTATATTTCGTTGGACACTTTAGCTTTATTGACAATATGTTTGGAAAAATTCCCAGTAAAATTTGGTACATATCAGTAGGTAACCTGTTGCAGGCTGAAGTGGCTGCAGGAACAGAATATAGAAAGAAGGCTAAAGAGTATATGGACCGGGGAAAACTACCTTCTGATGAAGTTGTGGTCACAGTGATTATGACTTGTGGATGATTCACGATGTTGTCTAATTGATCATCCCTTTTAGGCCCCAGGACCTGTACCATTATTAGTATTCTTTTGCAAAGTATGGAACTTGAAATGTCTAGATGAATGGCTGACTGTCTTAGTTTTCATTTTAGATTGTCAAGGAGAGACTGGAACAAGATGATGTGCAAGAAAAAAGCATGGTTTGGATGGATATTCCTGCAGTTTATCTCAGGCAGAAGCTCTTGAAGCTCTTAGTATCAGACCACAGTTATTCCTCCTCCTTGAGGTGAGCACAAGTACTCCTTTGTTTGCAATGGAGAAGTTTATGCTCGACATGTTTCTCGCGCCTAATGAATATAACAACGGAAATTACGGTAAAAAACCATAGTTATTATGATCTTCATTCCTATATGCCTTTGCATGCCTTTGCATAGTTTATAAAATATTGTATAGTGGTGGAAACTGTTGATGCTGGTGAAGAAACTACAACGCACAAAGAGTCAGTGCAAAGGCTTGCAAATCTGCTTTGCAATCTAGAGCAGACCATGGCAAGAACAAATGCCTCTAGAAGGCATCAGATCCTTTGTTTAGGTTATTTATGCTGGGGAAGCGAACCCATATGGGGACCAAGAAGCATTGAGGAACTGAGCTTTGGCAGGCATAGTACAGCTATTATCATTTTGAATTTAATGATGACTCATTATTCAATGAAGATTGTTTTCTATAGGTACAAAGCATGGCAAACTTAGTTCTCTCTGCACAAGAATTCCATGTACAGCAGAAGCAGACCTAATCACTGCAATAAGCCCGCAAAAACTTCATGTTTCTGACGAAATTTCTTCAGTTTCCTTTGGTGATATATCCTCCTGGTTAAGGTTGATCAAGAATTAACTCTCAAACAAAGATCTAGACGGTTAGCTTTCTTTATCTGTCCTATCGGGGGCTCGTCCTTTCAGACTTGGCCTCATTTACATCTGTTTATTTGTTCCTCACGAGTTCTTATGGAATGATTTCTCATTCACTATCAGATGCATCATGTAGGCAAGATGTCTAGGAAGACATCCAGCAATGACAAAACTTTCTAGCAACGAGACTAAGAGAAGAATTAGAGTTCGTGTTGGTAATTTCAAATTTAGGACTCTTAGACTTGACACTGGAAACTTCTCTTGGGGATCTGAAGAAGTGACTAGGAAAACTTAGGTTTTAGATGTTGTCTGCAATGCCTCAAACAATGAACTACTTAGGACCACGTATTATTAGTGAAGAATGCAATTGTTCAAGTTGATGCTATGCCATTCCAGACGTATCACAGTCAGCATTATGGAGTAGACATTGGAAAGAAGAAGAAGACAAAGCGCTGCCAAGAAAGAAACTGAGGTATTTAGTTTTTCTTGTGTTATTTTTGTTATCACTCTGTTGTATAACCTTGTTTTTGAAATTGTCACACAACTTTGAAGGAAGCCGAAGGCACAGAGGAGGAAAAGATGAGCAAAGCTGTTTTGCGCAAACTTGCAAAGTGACAAGAGGGCCATAAACTGGACCCGCACATAGAAGAGCAGTTAGCCAGTGGCAGGTTTTCGGCATGCATTGCTTCCCGTCCTGGGCAACGTGGTCGAGCAAAACTCAATAATCTATGTAAATTCTCTTAGATTATTTAAGATCCTACAAAGATTCCTTTAGATTCATCAAGATTCCATCAAGATTCCATCAAGATTCCCTTAAATTGTCAAAGATTTTATAAAGGTTCCCAGAGAATCTCTCAAGATTCCCAAGATTCTCTTAGATTGCATTGGATTCTACAAAGATTCCTTTAGATTCTATCAAGATTACCTTAGATTGTTTAAGATTCCATCGAGATTTCCATAGATTCTCCAATATTCTATAAAGATTCCCTCAGATTCCTACTTAGATTCTGAAAGTTATCTCAAGATTCTTCTAGATTCCCCTAAATTCTCGAATATTCTATGCAGATTGTCCTAGATTCTCTAGTTCCGACGAAAATTCCCTAGATTCTCCAAGATTCTGCTAATATTCAAAGATTCCCTAGATTCTCCAAGATTCTGCCAATATTCCCTTAGATTCTTAAATATTTTATGAAGATTTCCTTGGATTCTTTAGATTTCCAAAGATTCTCTTGTGATTCCCATTGTGACGATTAACCATCAGGTCTGGAGCGTGTGATTTGATTTCATCTAAATCATCGTGGTCTTTTCGGTTAGGATGCACAGCTACCACTCCAGAGGTAGTGGGTTCAAGTCCCCTTCAGACCCTTAAATGTGATACTCGTAGACTCCCTAATATTCTAATGAGATTCCTCTAGATTCTCAGAGATTCTCTTAAATTACCATAGATTCTGTTTGATTCCAAGAAGATTCTCAATATCCGATCACATTGGCTCTAACTACGACGGAATGATGTCAAGAACACCATTCTTTAGAAAGCTCTCGATGAGAGGAATCCAATGGCCTCTCTACTGTAAGTTACAGGCCTTTGAAGATGATTATACTTACAGGCCTTTGAAGATGATTATAGAAAGGAAGCTTCCTAGATAGTCCATTCATAAATGCTGGTGCCATATCACTACTTTTTTTTATTAAATAAGGTGTCACCTTTCCTCCTTTAATAGAAAAAATTGCAATTAAATAAAAAAAGGCCAAGATTTCTCCTCCCCTTTTTGATCCAATGGGTGAGATTGGCTACACCAAAAAGCACTTTTTAAGGGACCCTCCTTGCACCTTCCCTACAAAAATCAAGGGCTACGATTTATCCTTCCCTTTTGATCCAACGGTCAGGACATGTAGTGCATGCCACATCTAGATCATGACACACTGCCACCTTAAAAAATGGACGACCGAGATCAATATGGATATATGTAACACCCCCACGTAACCACCCCAATATCAGTTATCATGTATTCTAATATTAATAAGGGAAAATTTTAAAAATGCCCTTGTATTTTTGCATATTATCAAAATGCCCCTATATTTTTGTTATTTGTCAAAATGCCCTTAATTTGACTTAATGAAAATTTTCTGTAAAACAATGAAAATAGAAGCTTCATCAAGAACTCCCTTGATTGCAAAGAGAATTGGTGAAGAACTTGCATCAAATCCCCACTTTCGGTGTCAAACCCCGGTTTTTTTGGTTTGGCAAATTTCTCATCCGCAAAAGAAAGCAGGGTAAAGGTTCGATTCCTTTGAAGCAAGCATCGATGGAAAAAAACCTGGGCATCAAGAATCGGTGGGAAAAAACCTAGGGATCAAATCACATGCTCTGCATTTGAGTCGGGGCGATGGGTTGTTTTGGCGGCGTAAAAAGGGATGGTCGGATTTGTTTTGTGATGTTGCAGATGTCTCAACAGGAGAGTTGAAAATGTGAATAGCTTTAGCAAGGATGTATTCCAATTTGAAACTTTGAAGATTAACTATCAAATTGATAGAAGATTGATCTTTATACTCTTCCTCAGTAATTATTGTTGAGGTCTGATGCCTCCCTAACTATTCTTTTAGGGAGGCATCAGACCTCAACAATAATTACTGAGGAAGACAAATTACTGCTAGCAGAAGATAAGGATGATCTAGACCCAGATGAGTTAGAGGGGCTTGAAGCTAGAATTGCCAGTTCATAAATGAGTGATGATAGGTAGGTTAAAAGTGATTGAGCTCTTGCAGAATTGAACTCCATAGTGGAGTACAATAGGTAGTGAGTTTGAGTTGTTCAATAGCATGTCAATATGCATGGGCAAGTACATTATGCGACCTAATCAGGTAACCTTACGCCAATTTTGGGAGGCACATGTACGTTCATTCTTCTTAATTTGTGTTGTACTAATAATACCTGCCGTGGCAATCTCATCTATGCATTATACTGTTGGAGTTAGTTTGCAGTTTTGCCTTGGGATGTGTTTTGAAATGGAAATGGATGTGTTTTGAGCAAATTCATCCTGTGATCTTTTCATTTAATTAAAAAAGTTTATAAAACAACTAAAATATGTTCAATGGATAGGTGCAACGTTTGTGTGTACTTGCAGCACATTTCTTCGATGATGTATTGCAGATAATAAGGACTATGACCCAAAGCAATTTGAATGTATTATTTGGGGAAGATATCTAGGTGGTTGTGGCCAATGTTGTGTTTTCACTACCAAAGCATGTTCCTATCTTAACCAACACAAATTTGCTCGTAGCCAATTTGTTAATGTAGCAAAATAAAAATTTCATAGGTGCGTCAGTTCAGTTACACCATCTTAGCAAGAAGGTGCAAAATATCGCCAGGCCAAACTACGCCAAGTTATTTATTCTACATGGGCAGTAGCCAGTTGTTTCTGGCCCTATAAAAATATAGGGTGCTTAAAAAATACCCTGCTCCACGAAGTACCATTCCAATGGATTGGAGCTATCGGGTCAATCCTTGATCGAGTGAGCCCGTTTATTAAAAACCTTCGGATGATGGGAAGTACGTGTACGCCTGCAACATACATCACGATTGAAGGATTAACTGGAAGTGATGAAATAGCGGCAATTGCGGATGTTAACAATACGACCGATATTGCATCCCGTGTTGCCGGGTTCTGGGCTCACAGTGAAGGTGAACCGACCTTCATGAACATTCTTGATCCCATGTATGAACCTTTGCACTATCCTCTATTTTTTCCACATGGTACACCAGGGTGGGGTTCTGGTAATGAATATGGTTTTACACAGCTACAATGGTATAGAGCAAGACTATTGCATGAGAATAGATTCCTTCGACTAGGTTGTCTATGTGGGGAATACCTGGTTGACATCTATTCCAGGGTTGAGGATGCACACTTAAATTACTTTAGGACATCCGCCTTCCGAAATAGGAGAATTCAATATGATGAGGACTATTCTGAGCGTGAAACCGATGAACAAAATGATGTTATGTTGCCTTCATCATTCTTGGGGTGCCAGAGATGGTGTTCTGTACAAGTTGCAGATGCATTGGCACTTTCTAGGTCAAAGGGCCGTCCAACTTTATTTGTTACAATAACGACGAATACGGACTGGCCAGAGATAAGGACTGCCCTTAGGCCTGGACAAAATGCGTCTGATAATCCTATGGCTGTTGTCCGTTGTTTTCATGGAAGACTGCAACGATTAAAGGGTTTGCTGCATAAGTTTTTCCAGCGCGTGTCGTACATAATTACAGTAGTAGAGTTTCAAAAGCGAGGACTTCCCCATGCGCATCTTGTGTTGCGTACCGAACCAGACATACCAATAGAATGTGTTGATGATATTATATCTGCAGAACTACCAAGTGATCCGATTATTCGGGGACAGGTTCAAAAATTTATGATTCATAGACATTCTAGTAGATGTTCACCGCGCAATTCCCCTTGCTGCTATAGTTATCCAAAACCAGTTAATCCAACAACCCACCTTGACTCAAATGGATATGTGCAGTACAGGAGAAGGAGTGTGGATGATGCGTGGGTAGTTCCGTACAATGCTTTTTTGCTCCATGAACTAGATTGTCATATTATGGTTGACATCGCATCTATCGTGCATGTCTTCTCTTACCTCTACGGTTACATATATAAGGGCTTTGACACTGCAAAATTTCAGATATCTCAAGAGAGTCATGCACATGAGGGGACACCCTTGGGTCTTGGTCACTCAGACCACACAAGAAACACGTGTGGATCGCGAACATACAAACCTTGACGCAGGTCAAGGTTTTGAGCACACTTCCCGAGGCCATACTACTGGAGCAGGTCAAAGGAACAAGATACAAGAGTACTTAAAGGTCCGTTATCTTTCGGCCATGGAGGCATTTTGGAGAATAATGTCATACGACATCACACACAAATCCCCTGCTGTTAAATGTCTACCTCTACATTTGCTGCGGCCAAATACGAGGTCGTTGTTGGACCGATACTTCTTACGACCTCTTGATCATGTATTCGACACACTTACATATATCCAATACTATGAACAGTACACATTGACAACATGTAATCCATCATTATTATCTGAATCTGGGTCTTATTTAGAACAAGAGCAACATGGTTTTATACGAAACGTCGTGAAAAAACGGACGAGGCAACCACTGGTATGTAGGATACGTCTATTATTACCTCGGGTCGGCGAGGCATTCTACTTAAGAGAAATTTTATTGCATCGTCCTGCAAGAACATGGGATGAACTAAAGATAGTTAATGATCAGGCTTATGAGACATATCAACAGGCTGCAGAGGTGGAGGGCTTGCTCACAGCACACAATGAAGCAAAGCTAGTTATGGAGGAGGCAGTTTCTCTATCATTGGGTCCTACTCAATTACGTTTCCTTTTTGCCATGTTATTGCTCGACCAAGGTCCAGCAACTGAATTATGGACTACGTTCCAAGTGCCTATGAGCCTTGATCTATTAGACGAATATCCAAACGATGATGTAATTACTTTCAACGAATTTCTCCACTTAGTTAATAATATTCTGCTCCAGCACGGCACTAACATCATGACATTTCGTATTCAGTTGCATCATCGTATTGGACGAGATGTGATGCATGAGCTAGAAAAATTTTCTGATCACACATCTTATCTAAATTCTGCGTTGGAAATGTCAAGTAAAATGAATGACAACCAGTTAGAACTGTATCATTTCATAAGACAATGGTTAGAATCTCCTCGAAGCACTCAGCCTATCTTTGTAGATGGAAAAGCGGGCACAGGAAAGACATTTCTTTTGAAATGTATATGTTTTCATATGCGCGGCCATAGATATATAGTCCTTCTATGCGGTACAACAGCTCTGGCGGCTCGATTATATGCAGGAGGGCGAAGAACACATTCCCTGTTCCAAATCCCTGTGGTTGAAAACAATGCTGGTCTTCATTCAATATTAGAACATGATTCAGGAGCAGCACAACTCATCATTGAAGCTAGGGCCATTATTTGGGATGAGTTTCCAATGGCCAACAAAGCTGTTATAGAAAGCGTGAACCATCTGCTCCAACGTTTGTGTGGAAACAATCTTCCTTTCGGTGGAAAGCATTTCATAGCTGCTGGCGATTTTAGGCAAGTTGCGCCTGTCGTGAAGGGCGGGGGGGAGGATCGCAGCATTCAATGCATCTATAAAATCATCGTCGTTATGGAGAGTTTTCCGTGTATTGAGGCTTCATCAGCCGATATGGAATGCAGGAGATCCAGAGCTCATGCATTTTGTTGACAACATAGGGGAGAATTGGGAACAGACCACAGCGCCATTGGATTTATTTAACATAACTACTAACATTGCAGATACAGCTGAGTTCCTTTATCCATCGGAGATCCTTTGCAATCCAGCTGAATGTGAAAAACGAATTTCCCTCGCCCCAATCAACAAGCATGTCGATGAATTCAATGGTCGTATATTAAACAGAGTTTCTAACCAGGATAAGGCCTATTACAACCATGATTATATCACCGAACAAGAAGAAGTTATCCATGATCATCCATACGCAACTTTGGACTTCTTAAACAATTTCACACATTCTGGGATTCCTAACCATGAACTTAGGCTTAAAGTGGGGGCAATATGCCACGTGATGAAACGGTTAGACATGGAGAAAGGCCTTGTGAAGAACGCTAGGGTTGTGATTAAATCGATGCATTCAAAGTTTGTAATGGTAAGAGTTTTAGGTGATCCAGACGGGAATACGTACCCAATTTCGAGAACAGATTTCTTCTATCAAACATAAAATCGGCCCTGGACTATTCATAGACGCTAATTACCGCTCCGTCTATCGTATTCGACCACGTTTAATAGTTGCCAGGGTCTAACATTGGATCGAGTGGTCATTGATCTCGCGTCTCGAACGCCTTTTTGCACACCTGGTCAATCAGATACGGCCTTTGCCCGTGTTCGGAACAGGCAAGATGTGCTGATACTCCTCCCTCCAGAGAACACGACCAGAAGCACCACCAGAGCAGGAGGGGGTGGGGGGGAGGGGGGCATGTTATGTGCTCATAGCTACACCAAATGATGTGGTATGCAACACACCTACTATTGAGGTACATTATCCTTCCTTTGTCACACAATAGATCGATAGCCTTCTATAGATAATATGTGGCCACCATCACCAGTGCATCAACCGTTGTTTATCGCTGAGGGTGTGTCTTTGCTTCGTGGATTTCACTAACACCAATGGATTATAGAAATCTTTAGGGTGATGTCATGTGGCCACCAGTATAGCTATGTGTCACTGAGGTACGTTATCTTTCTTCTAGCCCATGCAACAGATTAGGAAGTGCCCATCGCAATGATAGTCTAGTGGTTAGGCTTTTGGTTACGGGTGTGCCCCGCCCAAGCTCAAATCCCACTGGCTATCATTGGGTTGGCATGAATGGTCTGCGTTCATGGTGATCGTAGCCGAGTGGTCAGACTATTGGATATGGGTGTCCCCTGTCCAGGTACAAAACCCACTGGTTATCATTGCGTGACGCGAGACATACATAGGACGTTAATAATGCACGTCCATGAATTAAAATCCCTTAAGGGATGTCGTGCAGCCACCAGTACAACATGGTGTCACTGAGATATGTTATCCTTGCTTTTCAAATAAATATGTGCAGTATGTATGTGCATATTCTTCAAGCCTGTGCAATAGACGGTGTGCTATATAGTTACTATGTGATTCCCCTTATAGTTACAAGTTTGGAAGAAAAGCTTATCGCAGTGATAGTCTAGTGGTTAGGCTATTGGTTGCGGGTGTGCCCCGCCCAAGCTCAAATCCCACTGTCTATCTTGGGTGGCATGAATGATATATGCTCATGGTGATCATAGCCGAGTGGTTAGACCATTGGATACGGGTGTGCCCCGCCCAGGTTCAAAACCCATTGGTTATTATTGCATGACATGATTAATAAAGTGAATGGGACTTCAAAGCGGAAATCATGTAGTCGCAATGATCAGCAACTTTCTATTGTACAGGCACTGGAACATGAGGTGAGAAAATGCAGGTTCAACTCCTGCAGGTTCTAGCATGTGGATACGGGATGATGATGAGACACTCCTTTTTTCCGATATCTCAGTGAAGAGAAATGTTCTTTTGATTTAATGCAAAACATCCATTGCAAACAAGGAGTACTTGTGCTCACCTCAAGGAGGAGGAATAACTGTGGTCTGATATTAAGAGATTCAAGAGCTTCTGCCCGAGATAAACTGCACACTACAAGAAAATGGGGCTTCTAGTGTCTAGTATATTGGCAAAAAATTTGACACTAAGTGGACCTTCAATATTTCTAAAATGGTCAAAATTCCGACACTATACTAGACGTCATCATTGGTCACTGGGGTGACCACCATTCAGTCAAGATTGTGACAAAAAAAGTTGGACACTAATAGAGTTTCCAACAAGCTTGCAACTTGTACTGTGACAAATTAGCATCACAGATAATAGCAGTTTAGTGTCAAGAATATCAACAAGCATTTTGTTGAATTCCACAATGGTTTATGGCAAGCTTACATCAAGTTTAAGTATGATTTGTGCCAAAACTACAAATATATAGTGACAAGCTTTGAATTATATATTGTGTCAAAATTACACCAAGGTAATAGAACACTTACAACAGCACTAGTTGTGTAATAGTATCAACTTAGCAACAAAACTTTGTGAAGAATTAACAAGCACCATTCTCAAGATAGTGACAATCTAGCACCAAAATATATTGTCAAGAAAATACCAATACAAACTAATTGCACCTTACAACAATAAAATTTCAAAAATGGGAAAAGTAATAACTTTGATAATTGAAGACAAAATAACCAATTTCATTATCTAATAAGAATTGGAATACAACAAAGAAATTGAGCATTCACTTCATGCTTCTCATAATGCATTTCAAATGTGCCAACGACCTCTAACTTCAAGTACAAAAGTTCAGTCCTCTTGACTTTCAAAGTCATCTTTATTTGTTCAAGTTAGTTTCTTTTGCCTTCATGATTGTCCTCCTCCTGAATAGTTCGATGTAGAAATTAGCTCTAATTGAAGGAATTCAATGCAATGAAAAATGCTTTAGAACATATGAAACAGTAAAACTTATAACCCTTTCTTTATAGCAAATGTTCTGCATGTAGAATATACAAAATTTAAGGTTAATTTGCATTGAAAGAAACCACTGATATCACATGGAATATGCATATTGTATTCATAACTTCTTTCTCCTTCTTCGATTTCATCTCAAAGATGATACCAGGGTTGCCCATTAACATAGTCCAAGGCTTTAAGCTCATTTAAAACTAGAATAATAAATTCTGAGAAATGAACATTTGGCTGCAGCAAAAATTGAAGCATTTAAAGCTGCGATATCAACTGCAATAATCATGTCCGCCCTGCATATTATTACATCATATTGAGGAAGATATGATAGGTACTGCCCTGCATATTATTAGATCATAAGTTTACGAGTTTATAAGAATTTTGCTTTACTAGCTTATTTCTTTGCAATTCTCTCAGGATTTTATTGGAGTTTCTCCATCTACTTGCATCTATATGGCAAAACGGTGCAGAATACTTGGCCATAATAGTACACCTTAGAAATAAACCTGGATTTTGAAAGCTTGTTACGTCTTGCATATTATATTGATGCCAACAGTAGGGAGCATTTAGATATAGATGGAGACAATCATACTGCAAGCCCACAAGTATGCTTGCCAAGCATTTTCACTGCAGATTATGGCCAATGATATTCTTGTGCATCGTTTTATTCATACACTATATATAAATTCTATGTGGAATAAGGATTATGGTTCACTCTAAATCGTACAGGAGTGGAATGAAAAGTCAGAGCTCAAAAATCTGCACAAATCTGAACGCTTTCTATAAAACAAGCCATGTGCACTGTTTAAAGGTTCAAGGTGACACAAGAAATAAAAAATGTACACCAGCTAAAGAATTAGCAGGAATCAGAAATGTCCATCAGCTAAGAATTTGTGAAGCAGCTAAGGATTTAATACAACAACTCATTTATAAATGCAGTAGCTAAAGAATTTGTACAACAGCTAATTCATGAGTGTACAACAGCTAAAGTGGTGTATTTCAAAGGAAGACCAACCTTTTTAGGCATAAAGACTTTTGCGATCATCTTCCTTCTCCATGCTTCATACCCGCCTTTCTCGCTATAATTTCCTATAGCAAATCCTTTGTTAGCATGGACCCCAATCCTAAAACTGTATTGTATTTTAAACATCCAAAAAAATTGAAGAAATGTATTTGAAAGAAAATCATCAACATAATGATAACACTTACAAACTTAGTTTAATAAACATTATGCCTCCAGAGCCAGTCCGTTGCTGCCTTCTGCACAAACTTAGTTTAATAAACATTATGCCTCCAGAGCCAGTCCGTTGCTGTCTCTTGCGTTTGGAAGCAGCATCTATTTGTCGTTGATAATTCCTACCAACAAAGCCAGCCCTCCAATCTTATTAAATCTGCACCAGTCTGTGCCTTACTCTGCTCACCAATTGCTGCTCGTTGCCTCTGCTCCGTGCCCTGCTGCCAGATCTAAAGAAGAAAGATGGTGCGATCAAGAGCCAAATTAATCGGTACATCCAATGATTTTTTCACATGCATTCTTCAGATTATCAAAGAAGATTTGACAGAGCCAGCAAAAAGATCAAGGAAGGAAAGGATCCTTTCGTGACCAAGAGTGGCCCAAATTTTATTTTTCTGGGAGTTACTTGAAGGCGGGCACATCTTTTCGCGGACCACGCATCCCGAGTAATTTGCCATAGCAAAGCTTTTCTGCCGTCGCCAAACTGCCATGTCTTCTCCCTTTGCATGCCATAGCTTTCTCTTAATCCTCTGCTTTGAGATTCATATTTTTGCCACCCATCTGTGACAAAAGCAGAACAAAAATGAAAGAGAAGCCTATTTTGTCGCCATCTCTGCCGCTATGCTTTCACCCTCTGCCATTACATTTGCCAAGCCCTTTCCCTGTTTCATGCTTCCCAGATCCGCCATGCCAATCTGCAAGAACCGATCAAGAAGCTATCTGTTTGCCGCCAACCCTGCCGTTGATTTTTTCTTTGCCCTCTTCTGGCTGATAATAGCTGCCATTATCATGTCCCATTCTTTACCATATCCCATTCCATATGCTATATTTCACTTTTTTTTTAGCAGGGTTGTCTAACCTAGGCTAGATGCACACTTTGCTGCAATTCTAGCCATATCACGTGTCCTGCCATTTAATTCCATCTCAACCATAAATCTTCTAAGTTTTGCATCCAACTGCCAGGAAAATTAGAAAAAGCCAAGAAAATTATCTTTATGCATCCTTCTTCAGGGCGGATCTTGAAGAGCAGGTGCGATGGCAGCGGCAAGAAAATAGGAGAGGCACAGCGCCTCAGATGGGGGATGGCGGCGGCCCTTGTAGTGTATATTCTCATAAATTCCTGTGCTGCAGCATCAGGTGATGGAGCTATGGAGCAATTTTCCCTTTCGAGCACCTTTCGTCTAGCCCTTAGTAATTAGGATCGTCTATGTGCAGAGGCATCGGATCACTCTGAAGCTGCTAATCTACCATTTAATCTTTGTTTCTTTTTTTTCAAAGTTTTGCTCAAGCGCGAAGGCGTGGTGAGCATTCCCACAAGGCAAGCTTTTCCAGGCATTTTGGCCAGATTTTTTCACATGCTATTTGTCTGGGGTCTGGAAAGAAACTTAGTCGGTGTTACAAATGGTGGTTCTACCTTGAGGCTAGCCAGAATATTTCGGAGGGTTCTAGAAATGGGAAAAATTTTATTGTCGCCAGTTCATTTGGCTACTGGAACAGCAAGGTTAGAACATATTATAACTAGCAACTAAGTTACTCAGGGCATGCATTGGATTTGGTTGCAGGAAATCACATCTTATTTTTGCATCCATGATTTGAATAATGCTTGCCGATTTCGTTGTAATATGCACCATTTAGCTTTTTTAAGCATAGTTTGTATTTTTCCATGAAATCTTGCAAAAGAATTGTTTGTCTAACATGATTATTTTTTATCTTGGATCTATGTTTTTTTTTAACAATCCATTCAATTGTTTTAGGAATATAGTCTGTGGTTTCAGGAATTGTCAATTCTACATCCACATCAAATCCCTCTGGAACACCCTGTTATTGTGCTACATATTGATATTGAGTGTGGTCCTTATAAATTTGTTGTCTCTAAATTATGGAACTGCCACTAAATTCCTTGTAGATCTTGAGAACCTAGAGGTCCCTCTTCTTGCCACTCGTCCTCCGAGTTCATCCTTCAAACGGAAGCACCCGTCCGTTGAGATACAACCTACAAGAGCTATCTAGATTGGAGTGGCATTTGTTTGCACCTTTTTGCAATTCAATGAATTCATTTATTTGTCATATAAAGAGTAGTTCCTAGAGTTTGGATATATATGTTATGTACATTACAAGTATTTCATATTTGATGAGCCTTGCCTTCCTAATAGGTTTTCTCCTTTGTTAACATTGTCAAGTACCCTTCACCATTTACTATTCCCCTTCATCCAACTAGTTCTTAGATATCCAAATCATTCTTCAATTGTATCAAATAATATCCCTTGGTGTAGTAATATATCTTATGTATGAATACACAGCATAATTTTGTTGAAATACTAGACACAAAGTTGGATGGCATTCTGTTATAAGTTTTAAGAAAATATTGTAGCTACTTAGTTATAATGTTGTTAACACGATTGCAAATTAAACGGGAGTGTTGCATCACTCCCGTTTCAAAGATTCCCTTTTAAAAAATACCATGTTTCTAAAATAAGCCTTTTTTGATAGTTGTTGAGAATTTCTAGAGGTTCGCATTTTTTTTCATGTCATTTTGGGCCATCATTAGGCAATAACTTTGTACTTATGAAACAGAAATCATAAAAATAGCGAAATTTAGGCATAGACTTGAAGAGACTGAAAGCATGACAAAAAAAAGCACCAGAATAGAAAGGAAAAAAAATTATTATGTTTTTAATAAAATTTTTGTACATCATTATGGAAGATTCATTGTAATAAATAATGATAGTTTTAATATGCAGTAGTCAAAGATCTACATCATAGTCCTCATCATTCTTTTTGCTGCTCTCTGCCGTCTCGTCCTTCTGTGCCGTCTGCTCCTTTGCTGGAGACTTAAGTTTTGTATCCTCCTTGTCCTCTGCATGGAATAAATTACTACTCCTATATTTTAGTGTAGCCAAAATAGGTTTAGCTAAACTACCTTCAAATTGGGGCTAGAAGTTTCTAACACTTGGCTAAACTAAATGGTTTTTCTCCATCACAATTTCTTGCTTTTGGCTAAACTTTCACAAAATGGAAAGGCAAATATTAGCCATCACGCTATAGTAATTTAAAAAAATTCAAACATTTTGGCAAAGATATTGAATTTATTGTAAATACATAAATCAAGACAATGTTCAAAAACCTAAGAAAAAAGGGACGACATTGCTCCTTTTTCTCTAATGCTTCAACTTTGTACTTGGAACAAGAAAGAAAGTGGAAAAAAAGAAAAGAAAAATATAAACTTTATTTGAAATTTCTTAAAGTTAGTACATACATTGGTGTTGAATTTTGGGCTAATCTATCCATTTTTCCAAGCCCACTCTATCTTAGGTTTAGCTAATCGATGTCCTGATGGATATATCTGGAGGTAAAGGTTTGGCTATTCAACCTAAAAACTCACTTGGGCGGGAAAAAAATTGGGCTAAAATTTTCTTTTTTTAAGGCATTTTTTCCATTTACTTTAGCCATTTTTCTTGGCAAAACTGCTACAAAATAGCCATTTGGCTAACTTTAGCCGTTATTTTATTCTATGCCCTCTGGAATGGTAGCTAAAGCTACTTCTTTAAGCTCTGCAAAGGTTGCCGTCGTCTAGTGAGCTCGAGAATGGAGGCTATATCTCTGAGGACGTTAGTTTAGCATAATCAGATGAAGACTTGGCCTCTAACTCTTGATTTTCATCTGGTAAAGTAGGTAAGGCCAGTCTCATCTTCACAAAATGCACAACATCCTTATCAATATCCACGGCAACACAGTTGCGGCCCTTCTTAAGTGCACATGCGATAGTAGTACCAGAACCAGAGAAAGCATCAAGCACCCAATCTTCTGGACGCGAGAACATGTCCAGGAGATGGTTGATGAGCTTTTGTGATTTCTGATAGTGATTCACAATCCTGCCTTGTGCACTTGGGTCCTGCAATTTCTGTAAGACTGCTGGAAACTCTAGGACGTTTGAAAAGTTTTGACAGGCGGCAGTGTTGAAGTGTTCCATGGTCCTCTTCCCATCAAAACTCCAATAAGCTACATGAAGGTACTCTACCTTGCTGAGCAACCTTGGTCCTCCACCATGGTAGTTGATGTTCGTTTTGTACCTAGTGAAACATTTAAAGTAATGTTAGCAAAAATAAGTAAACAATTCGAAAACCAGAAACAGGAAATACTATTCCGGAATACACTACGTAATCGAAGAGAAAAGTAACTGTATTCTGGAATAAGACTTCCCAGACAAGGTTTTCATATCCTGCCTGAACTGGAGAACCAAAGTGGTTTTTGAAAGCTGATTCTACCAAGCCAGACTGCATGCTCGAATGGAACGTAACTAAACGCCAATGTTTGGTCGTTGTGATCTGCTTGATTCCATCAATGAAAGCATTAAACTCAGAAAATTTGAAGGGCTGGTCGTCGTATCTGCTGTCTTTAAGCTTAAACCCGTAGGGAAGATCAGCAATAACCAAAGTAAAGTCCTGTGGCTTAATCATTCCGACAAGGTTCGTGCAATCACCATGAATGATTGAATATAAATTGTTTTGATCAAACATGCAAAATCTCTCGTAGTCAGATGGTTCTGGCTCAACAGTTCTTCTTTCAGCTAACGACCTCTCTTCCCGTGCTGTTCTAACCAAATGCATAAAGCCCTCAGGAAGGTCCTTGTTTTTCTTTTTGCTCTGAGGAAAAACATAACAACAACTGTAAGGAGATCATTTGTGCAAAGACGAGGAATTTTGAGAGTACTTACCCAGCCCTCAAAATTTGGTGCATATTGCACAATGCGCTCGTCGGAAGTGGCTATTGGGTAGAGTTCCCTGCACCTTTCCCATGTCTCGACGTTTAGCTGCTCCATCAAACATGTTTGACATGTTATGACGTTCTTTTGGCTGCAAGACATTAAGGAAACAATGAGTTAAAAAGTAAGAAACAAGGCAAAGTAGAAGGAAAACAAATAAAAGTCAAGCTATTTGTATTCTGGAATACAAACTGGTTAACTAGTGATGCTACCTCGAAACAATATGCAGAAAATAGTTCTGTTATCCGTACTTTTCCTTAAAAATTACGTACTCCCTGTGCATAAACCGGATCTTGTCGACGAAGCTCATCTTTAGTTTGTACTCGTTGTCAGCATTGTGGGTGTTGGCAACAATTTTTGCTTCTTCATCGGTAAGACCACAGTAAACAGTGCAGAGGACGGAGAGGTACCTCAGGTTCTTCTTCTCTTTATAAAGTTGCCTTCTTGCCTTGAAGCTGTGATTACCTCCCAAGACGTAGTGAGTGTAGGTGTCCGCGTTTTCTCTGTCATAGTCCTGGGGGGTTTTGCACTGCTCCCTGTCAACAAGGACAACTATTGGGGCCACATGAGCATTTGGATTGCTCCTGATCCTGTCCTTTAGGTTCCTTAGGTGGTCAGCATAAATCTTTCGAACCTGAAGTGGCCTCTCACCAGCTTCATTCTTTGGGGGCAGCTTCATTGAAGTGACTGGCAAATAAATGACACCTTGCACAAATTTGTGCAGGTTAATCTCTTCCATTTTCTCAGATGTTTTATCAACTTTTTTTTCTTTAATAGCAACACCAGGTGCTTTGCCCTTCCCCTTCTTCTTCTTAGGTTCCTCAGAAGCATCTTCTGTTGCAATTAATGCCGTTTGCTTTTTTTTAGGCTCTTTAGCAGCAATGCTTGGACTTTGCCGCTTCTTTGGTGGTGGTGACGGTGGCTTTTCTTCGGACTGTGATGGACTCCCAGATTGTGATGATGCACTGCTCGGGCTCTGAAGGTTATCCTCTTCCCCTTGTGATGACTCGCTGTAGGGGAAGTCTTCGCTCGTTGTGCTTCGAATGTAGTTAATGATGGCACAGAGAGACCTCTTGTTGAGGTAGTGAGAAACATACTTATAAAGAGGCTAAGGATTTACTTTCACCACTCTAAGATAGGCTTCATCAACATGAATAAAGCCTTGGGATGTCTGAAAAGACAGTCTCCCTTGCTGACCGGACTCCCCAGCTACTTCACTCACGGCCTGGATGGTACCCATGCAGACAAATTCCCTGTCATCGTACCTTTTATTTCCAGGGCTCCGACAGACATGTAGGAAAGTAAGGGTGCTGTACTTTCCAGAAGTACCCCTTGTAAAAAACCATTGAGTTTGGAAGTTTTCGTAGATAGCAGGCGCAGCTGTCTCCTCAACCCTTCTTTGTGGGTGCGGTTTCTGTGGGATTTTAAGGGGCCTCTTCTGTTGTTTCTTGCTGCCTTCTTGTCTGTGCAAAATGTGTGTAAACACGACCTTGTTAGAGAAAACAGTGGCAAAAAACTATTCCAGAATACAAAATGTCTTGCAAAAAAAGAAAAAAGAGGGCAAAAAGAGGAGAAAAATGCCAAAACGGCACTGCAATCTTGACAAAGAAACAGGTCTAAACAAGTTCTAAAGGCAGGAAAAACGCCTAAAATTACTAAAAAACATGGAAAAATAACCTTTTAAAACCTAAAAACACGAAAGTGTATTCGGGAATAAGAAACAGACACACAAATGATTGTACATTGTACTTTCTTACTCACCTGTCCATGTTTTCTCTATGTGGATCGGAATACAGTCTCTGAATATTTTAATCGAAGGCGCTGGCGCTAGCGACTTGAGCTCAGAGACTGGAATATGCAACTGAAGGCGCCGAAATTTCCTTTTAAAGGTATCATTTTCGTCTTGCTCTTTTTCTATGTGAAGCGGAATACGTTTAGCTTTACTATCCTACTCCTGTGTATTCCAGAATAGCTTTTGTTTTGACTTTCACTTGATTAGTACTGGAACTTCTACTTGTACTACGTGGGCGTGTATTCGGGAATAAGAAAAGCTCTGCACTACAGAAACTTTCTCAAATCTCTTTACTATTTTGCAGTTGTTAAGATGACGAACCGCTTCGTGAACAAGCTTCCACCACCTTTTGTTGTCTCAAGCTCGTCTAGTTCTGAGGACACGCTTGGGAACAACGTCATTTCTACTGAAGACCGTCATTCTCCGACTCCTACCTCTGCTTCATCGTTGTTGCTTCTCGAAGACACACCGAGTCCAGCACGTAACAGACTTCCACCACCCTTCCAACCGTCACCAAGTCCTGTAGACAGAACACTGGCATCTCCTTACAAAGCATCACCACCAGTTCAGAGCATGTTGCCACCACCCTTTGTTCCATCCCCTGGACCACCTACAGAAGCTCCACAACAACGGGTGTTCAAGAACAAGCTATCCCTCCCCCCCCTCCCATTTGTAGCTTCGCCCCCTTCACTCAAACATACAAGGAACACAGAAAGTAAAGAAGACTGTGAGATTCACTACAATTTCTCTCACCAGGACTTCACTACAAATGAGGACGATGCTCCAGCATGCACTCCTCTTCACACAACGGTTGTGACACATGGATTTGCAGAATTCCAGTCCGCTCTAAAGGAGATGTTTGCAAGAACTCCTTTTCAAGATGGTACAAGAACAACTGATGCCACAACCTCTTATGGGCCATCACCATCCTTTAACACTGTACCCCCGCCTTTTCCGGGAACAACTTCACGTGGTCTGTTTTCCTCTACAAACGCACCACTCAGGACAGAGGAAGTCACCCCCAGAGTAGAAGTTTCATCAGAAGATGAAGACACCAACGAGGAACAAAGAGACTACATGTTCTCCAGCCAATCTTCAAAGAAATTCAAGGTGGATTTTGGTTTGAGGGCGTGCTCCTCTGTAAGAAGAAGAAATCTTATGGATGAACACAAAATGAGGAGACTTTTGAGAACTAAATGCTGCTCATTGGGTTGCATCAACAGATTTAACATGGCTAAATTACGAGCAGTTAGAGACAACTACAGTTCCATGGCATTGGCAGACTAGAATGCCTACTTAGCTTATCATGTAAGACCAGACCGCAACACCTTCTTGCACTACATTAACCGTGAAGAAGTTTGCCAGAAGTGCTTTATGGTTGTCCACCGTTTAGGGTCCACCAGAATGTCTAGAATACATAAAAGACTGGACAAAAATCCAGCAATCGATGATCATTGTGGACCGAGAAGAGTTGTAACCATGCATGCCCTTGCTGCTGTGTCATGGATGGAGAAATATTTTAAAGAAACATGTGAGAAGCTACCTAACAGCAACATGTATCATTTAACTGATAACATCACCAAAAAAGATGTTTTTAATGAGTACAAAGAGACTTGCACTCGGCTTGACATCTCTTACTCACACTTCACCGGCATCAGGAAAAGTGAATTCGGTCTTATGAAAATTCCTAGAAAACATAGAATGTCTGTTTGCTCAAGGTGTGCAGAATTAAAGAGTCAACGAGAAACTGCAAAGACAGAGGTCGAAAGAAGTAAGCTCATGTTCTCCAATCTCTCACTTGTTTTAAAGAAAATGCTTTGACCTGATTTCTTCTACAGATATTGTGCAACAGAACCTTGCCAGACATCGTGAACAACAAGCAGCAGAGAGAAGAAAGCTTGCCAAGCACAGAAAAAAAGCTCTTGAACGTCCACTGCAATACATGTCTGTTGTGATTGATGGAATGGACCAAAAAAAAACAACTCTACCACATTTCTTGAACATTCCTAAAGATGTGCCAGAGGAATGTTTTGTTAAGGTCCACCTTGTAGGAGCTATGGTCTTCAAAGGAAGTCTAAAGTGCAAAGTATTTTTGACGTATCCAAACTTGCATGGTGACCCGAACCTCACAATTACAATTCTTAACAAGGTCCTGTGCGAGCAAGAGCAATTACCACCCGTGCTTTTTATCGCAACTTGACAATACTACAAGGGAGAACAAGAATCAAACACTCTTTGCGTACTGTGCCATGTTAGTGGAGCTAGGGATCTTTAGAAAAGTGAAGTTCGGTTTCTTACTTGTAGGCCACACTCATGATCAGATTGACCAAATGTTCAACAGATTTTTCTCGTGCGCCTTTAGAAGGAAGAAGGCTTTTCGTCTTCCCTTTAGTTCAATTATTGAAGATTCTTACACTCCTACTCCAAAGGGTCGGTCTTCTTAAAGAGATCTGCTGATTTCGAGAGTTTGTTTTCTCTCAACGCTCAAACAGAGAACAAGTCAGGAACAAGTTGAATGATCTCACCGGAAGGATGGCCAAAGCTTCTTCTGTGGGAAGAAGTATACCACAACTAAGGACCGGAGTCCACCGTAGGGATTACGCTTCCTTAAATATATTCCGGACACTTCCTTCATAGAACGTCTTTGAGCAACTTCCTCTCAAAAATCCTAAGGAGTCCAAGGTAAGAAAAGTACCCCCAGAGTCATCCTTAAAAGCCATTGAAAAATGGATTTTCTTCAGGCTTTAAGTACTTCTTAGAAGAAGATCGGATGTGGTGGAGTAATTTCTTTCTCGAATAGAAAATTGTTGTACAAAATATAGCTCTAAGACAGTTGCAAGAACCATTTCAATGGCCTGACACCTTCCATCAACCCCAGCACCAAACAGGTCCAAGCAGTGCTACATTTGCACCTGCAGTAGAAGACGAGGAGGATCGAGTCATGTACCTCGGACCAAGACGGAGGAATGAGCCTCAAGGTAATATCACAGAAATTACCAAAGGTATGCTAATTTCTCTTCCGACTGAGGAGGATGATAAAGGTCGACCGTTCTGGATAGCAAAAGTGCTTGACACAGTCAAGGAGGAAGGCTTAGTCACTAAACTCAAGATTCATTGGCTTGCAACACGCTCAGAAAATGTTTTTGAAGGTAGATATGAGTTAGAAATGAGAAGCCAAGGAAAAGGGAGAAAGTCCAAGAAGGTGGGTTGTAGGGACGAGCTGAACCTTAATGACGTGACTATATTGTGCTATGATTTTAAATTGAAATCTGACAATCGTCTGCTGCCAGAGGACTATCAATTTGCTTAAAAAAGCTTGTAATTACGAAGAAGATGATGAAGAAGGTGGTGGCAATGCTTCACCGTCTGTTGATAGTGATGAGGAAGATAACTCAAGCACTTCCTCGAGTGACAGTGAAAGAAGTGAAGGTGATGACGATGGCATAAATGAACATGATGACGTCCTGGATCCCTCTCTCATCACTCCTCATACTTTTGCACATAACTGAGTCTTAGAAAAAGACTGTAAATTTTGCATGTGAATATGAAGATTCTATCTTCAAATTTTGAGAATACTACAGTTTCAGTTACAGACTTACTTCAATTTTTTGTTAAATATTTTATCCTCTGAAATTAGAGTTTCTCTCTTAAAACATACTTTAAGAACATTCTATTTGCTAAAAAAAGTGACACTTTAAAAAAGTCAATTCTTTCGTTGCAAAAAAAATTTAGTCTTTTGGGGGGTCAAAATAGAATTTCATGCATCTTTTTTTTTTAAAACCTCGTTTTACTCCCTTTTTTGTAAAAAAAAAAGGAATCTTTGAGGAATATTCCTTTTGCTCTCGTTTCAATGATTTGTTCCCGTTTAATACGCAATCTTGTTTGTTTAAAAATTGTTGCAACAACCCACTTACATTAGACAAATGCTCCTCACAATTCAGTTGAAATATTAGATAAAGAATTGAAGTCGTATTTAATTAAAGTGGGACTCATTCCATTCCCACTTTTTTTGGGAACCCTGTTAATTTACACAAAAAGAAGCATCCCGACCCGAAAACTGGCCATAATTGGAATTTTTGTCTATTAGTGTGCATCCAAGCTTTTCTTCCAGTTTTCTTGGATAGCATGTCGAGAACAAGAACAATGCAACGCAAACATAGGAATTTCATTACAGCTTGAGACCAAAGTTCTAATTGAAAAAGATTCTTAGTTGAACATTTTGGCTCTATTTTCTTAGGTGGGTAGACAATAGATCACAAATTCCAACAAAAATTAAGCAAATTGTTTACTTAATCACCCAAAAATACTAGTTTTGAGATACCTTATATTTATAAATGGGCTCATTACAATATATATTACAGTGGGTGAAGAGACCATAGTGGTGGTATGGGCACAATGATTACACCCTCTTCACACATGAACCATAGCGTGGAGCTCTCTCCTAGTCACGGAGCAACTTACAGACGATAGAAATTTGTACGAGGAGTTCCTTTATGGGCCACGCGCTTGTATGTCCAACTGATGTCACCACCCTCTTGTCGGCACCTTTCTTCAATGAACTGATCTTTTCATTGCTCCCAAGCATGTACTATCTGGTCGAGATAAGAACTGCAAGAGATAAAATCAAATTAGTCAAGTGATGCTACATGCAAAAAAAATAAAATAAAACACAGTTCTTAGGGCCATTTTTGGAAAATACAGGCATGAGAAAGGCAGCTCAGAGGGAAAAACACAAAGGGAAGGCCTTTCTCGACTCGCGAGTCGAAAAGGCAACTCAAAGTTTAAAAACGCAAGTTTAGGGGTGAAAGGCCTTTCCCGACTTCATGAGTCGAAAAAAGCGACCAAAGCGAAAAACACAGTTTTAGGGATCGAAGGCCTTTCTCGACTCGCCGAGTCGAAAAGCGGTTCAAACGGCGTAAACGTTTTAGGGGTTTTAGGCCTTTCTCGACTTCGCGAAGTCGAAAAAGGCAGCTCAAGCAGCAAGTTTTAGGGGTCGAAGGCCTTTCGACTCGCTGAGTCGAAAAGGCGGTTCAAAGCAAAAAACGCGGGTTTTAGGAATCGAAGGCCTTTCGACTTCAGCGAGTCGAAAAAGGCGCTCAAAGCCGAAAGTCGGAAGGCCTTTCGACTCGCGAGTCGAGAAATGCGACTCAAAGCGAAAAATGCAAGTTTGAGGGCCTTTCGACTTCATGAGTCGAAAAAAGCAGCTCGGAAAAAAAAAGGGCGGTTTCAAAGCTCGAGTCCCAGAAGGTCGAAAATGAATAACCTTCAAACATTCTATGTATTTTCTATGAAAAAATACCCTCCCATAAATTTCCTCACGACTCACCTCGACTTCGAATGAGTCGAAAAAGCGACTAAAGAGCAAAAAATGCGCTTCTAAGAGAGAAAACACTACATTAACATTTTAATTATTTATAAATTTGTCAACTTATCTCATCCTAACCAAGTGTACTCGACACCCCTTTCTTAAGTGCACTTTATACTCCATTTTTTCTCTATCCATGGTTAAAAGTTCAAATCGTGGGGTTGGGGGCATACACTTTTGAAAAGGAAAGGATTTGGTACATGCGGGGCGGCGCCATTGTTTCTTATGTCATCCCTAGACACATATCTCAATGGCCACATCCTTTAAAAAACCCAAGGCATCATAGAACATACGCATAGAACATACCCCAAAAATGATCCTATGTTGCTTACAACAAAGAAGCCCACAACAACCCTATTTTAGATGACAAGAAGACATTACTAAGGAAGTTTTTAATTTTATTTTAAATAATCTTCTTTCAAGGTCTAAAACTTTAAAATTTAAAATCAATATCTATGTAGCCTACCATTACCGATTTTAACACCATATTATACCGCACATTCTTATTTTTCAAATATCCCCCATATATGATATTTTTTTAATTTTTTTCCAATGTTATTTCTATACCCCGCTTTTTTTCCCACCCATATTTAAACCAATGTTTCCTATACCCCGCTTTTTTTTCCCACCCATATTTAAACCAATGTTTCCTATACCCCGCTTCTTTTTCCCACCCATATTTAAATTTTAAAATTTGGTACACACACCTTTAAGCCGGAGATACGTTGTACCACTTGGACTCTTTCCGGAAGAAATTGATCTGCCATAATCTGCCATAGCCATAGCTCCGACAAAATTGATTCGGAGTCTTGGTGTGGATGTGGAGCAGGGGAGACCTGGAAATCTACAGGCTTGTTTCTTGAGAAGTCATCCCCGTTTCTTGCTAAGCTTCTTATTCTGCACTGCATGCATTGACGATTTTGATTTAGATTAATACGGTATCAAGAAGAAGAACAGAAGGCATCAAGTAGAAGAACAGAGACAGCTTAAACAGCAAGAGATATAGATTTACCTGCATCCCGGCCCTTTGCCCTTTGAATCTGCATCCCGGCCAAGCTTACTATAATCTTCAGTAATCTTCAGTACTATAAGCTTCTGTAATCTTCGATCATCGTGGCCCCTATGAATCTGGATCGCCGTCGAGGGCTAAAGGGCGGCGGCAATCGGGGCTACCGAAAACCGGCGGTCGATGAGGGCGATAAGTAGCGGTGGCAGTCCATCCGTTTTTTCAACCTCGGATCCGGGCCGTTATATTGTGGCGGATATAAGCCCGGCTTAGGCTGCGATCGCGGATCGGTTCCCCAAAGATTTTGGTTCCACATTTCCGACCACGAAATTATCGAGATCTGCCATAGCAATTTCTTGAAGAACAACACCAGCAAGAGGCGCTTCAAGCGGCGGCGCTTCAAGCGGCTGTGATATCGGCTGCTATCTCTGCTATCTCTGCTGCAGCCGCCTCTGCACCCCACGAATCTGCAGCCGCCTCTGCTATCTCGCCAAATGCTTATTTTCTTCCGGCAATCTTCTTCTCTGTAACGGAGAAGGTCAAGATCCAGCTCTGCAAAGCCTTAAACATTCAAGAAAATCGTGGAAAGCCCCGTGCTCAGTAATGACATTGGAATGCAGAGAATAATAGGCGGCCAGAGTTCTGATCTGAAGCTTTCTTCTTGCTTTTCTTTGCATTACCTAACAGGGGCGGAAAAGCTCTTGAACAGGGGCGGAATCCACATTTCGCTACTCCCTTAGTTCTTGTTGAAGCAATGCCTTGCCTTAGTTCGTTCTTGAGAGATCCCTTACGGAGCTATGCTCCACGCTCTAGAGACTGGAGGCAACCTCGGTATCCCAGTCGAGAGGGCTCTCTCTAGGCTGCTAACACGACGGAGTGGAGGGCGCCCGAGATGCTAGTGCTAATAATTTGCTTTTGTTGTTTGTTGTTGGTTGACTTCCTTTTGGACCGTGGTGGTTATCTTTGAGCAAGTGTGGAATATAGCTACCTTAGTCTCTCTCTCTGCGCTTTGGGGGAGGCAAGGCGATGGGCTTGCATAGCCTTATGCCTTCTCGACTAGTGAGTCGAGAAGGTTGAGAATTCTAGAATTTCATTTAGTAACTAATTATTTATTTTTTATTACGTAATATTTAATTTTTATTTATTATATGAGATTTAATTGTTTTTTCTTTAATTTATAATATTTAGTTGTTTTTTATTTATTTTTTGAAGGGGTGATCCTCTCCCTCTCCAACTCTCGTTGCCCCTAACCCTCCCCCTTTGCCCAGCCTTCCCCCATTTCTCCTTCCCTCCCTCCCTCCCTCCCCCCTCCCTTTTGCCATGTTTTTCCCTTGCCCCTTCCCCTTGCCCCTTCTTCTCCCTTGCCCCCCCCCCTTGCCCCTCTTCTCCCTTGCCCCTCTTCTCCCCCTTCTCACTCCCGTCTTCCCCCTTCCCTTCCCCTCCCCTTTTCGATCTCCGCTTGGCTCTCAACTTTCTCAACTATTTATTTGGAAATTCTGTAAGAAAATATTGTGAACCAGTCCTTGTTATATGATGTGAAATTTTGATGTCAATATGAGTCCCATTTTCAGTCCGAGTCCCAAAATTCAAGATTTGTCCCACTTTAATTAAATTGGACTTATTGGATACCGTTTTGTTACAAGTCTTAAGAAAAGGTTGTTACATCTTAGTTATAATATTGTTCAAAAGTTGTTGGAATAACCCACTTAAATTGCGATAAAAAAGTTGACAAAAGGATGTCATTGCATTGGACGGGATATTTGACACTATGCACTAGACATAAATTTGAGACAACACAAGCACTTTGTGTCAAGATAGTAGCAGTCGACACAAAATTGTCACTAGGCCTACGGCTTGTCACAAGGGTTAACACTATACCCCCGATCCTCTTGTAGTGGCAGGAATATCCATCCAAACCATGCTTTTTCTTGCACATCATCTTGTTCCAGTCTCTCCTTGACAATCTAAAATGAAAACTAAGACAGTCAGCCATTCATCTAGACATTTCAAGTTCCATACTTTGCAAAAGAATACTAATAATGGTACAGGTCCTGGGGCCTAAAAGGGATGATCAATTAGACAACATCGTGAATCATCCACAAGTCATAATCACTGTGACCACAACTTCATCAGAAGGTAGTTTTCCCCGGTCCATATACTCTTTAGCCTTCTTTCTATATTCTGTTCCTGCAGCCACTTCAGCCTGCAACAGGTTACCTACTTATATGTACCAAATTTTACTGGGAATTTTTCCAAACATATTGTCAATAAAGCTAAAGTGTCCAACGAAATATAAATCATGGAACCATACTTAGCATATAAATATGCCTTCAAAAGCGAACCATACTTAGCATGAATAGACAAAGTGTTGCCAATTCGTACCTCTCCTTGATATTTCTCTTCCCTGACGATCCCATGTAGCTCCTGCCCTTTGTCTATGGCTCCTAGATTACTGCATGCTTTCAAGATACGTGTAAAAGTGACAGGCTCTACAGCAATGCCCTTCAGTTTTATTTCCTCAAAGCATTTTATTGCTTCACAATCAAGCCCACGCTCCACACATTCTACAATTAGAACATTCCATGAAACATTGTTACAGACAGGAAGCTTACCAAATACTTCCCGTGATTAAGCCGCATTTGACATACATAATCATCAACGTACTTCCAACACAGACATCTTTTTCAAATCCCATTTTTGTAATTTTTATGTGTAGCTCTTCGGCCTTTCATGGCTCCTATGTTGCCAATGCCTTTAATGCCCACATATAAGCAACAGGATCTGGAAAAATGCCCTGTTATTCCATCAGCTCAAGATGCTCTAGTGCTTTATTGCCATCATGTGCATGCTCGGCATATCCAGTGATTAATAGCCCAAGAGACTACAGTCCTGACTAGCAGTTTGCCAAAGACTTATTTTGCCTCAGGATTGGCAGTTTGCCAAAGACCTCTTTTGCCTTTAAGAGCACTCCACATTTAGAATATAACACATTTTCTAGTTGCCAAATTCCACATCATTACTATACCTTGATGCCATGCCCATCAGGTGACATGGCCAAGGACACTACCAATCCTCGTGTCTAGCAAACACATGCATGCATTCGACTGTTTGCACGACCCATAATCTTATGGTCTTGTCATTGAATCCAGTCGCAATATACTTGCAAATGGCATGCCATTGCATACACTACAGGGAATAATTATCATTATCAAGATAGACACTTGCAAATAATCATGCTTACATCATCGAAGAAATGTGCTGCAAGTACACACAAACGTTGCACCTATCCATTGAACATATTTTAGTTGTTCTATAAACTTTTTTAATTAAATGAAAAGATCACAGGATGAATTTGCTCAAAACACATCCATTTCCATTTCAAAACACATCCCAAGGCAAAACTGCAAACTAACTTCAACAGTATAATGCATAGATGAGATTGCCACGGCAGGTATTATTAGTACAACACAAATTAAGAAGAATGAACGTACATGTGCCTCCCAAAATTAAAGGCGTAAGGTTACCTGATTAGCTCGCATAATGTACTTGCCCATGCATATTGACATGCTATTGAACAACTCAAACTCACTACCTATTGTATTCCACTATGGAGTTCAATTCTGCAAGAGCTCAATCACTTTTAACCTACCTATCATCACTCATTTATGAACTGGCAATTCTAGCTTCAAGCCCCTCTAACTCATCTGGGTCTAGATCATCCTTATCTTCTGCTAGCAGTAATTTGTCTTCCTCAGTAATTATTGTTGAGGTCTGATGCCTCCCTAAAAGAATAGTTAGGGAGGCATCAGACCTCAACAATAATTACTGAGGAAGAGTATAAAGATCAATCTTCTATCAATTTGATAGTTAATCTTCAAAGTTTCAAATTGGAATACATCCTTGCTAAAGCTATTCGCATTTTCAACTCTCCTGTTGAGACATCTGCAACATCACAAAACAAATCCGACCATCCCTTTACTGTCGCCAAAAACAACCACTGTCTGACTCAAATGCAGAGCATGTGATTTGATCCCTAGGTTTTTTCCCACCGATTCTTGATGCCCAGGTTTTTTTCCATCGATGCTTGCTTCAAAGGAATCGAACCTTTACCCTGCTTTCTTTTGCGGATGAGAAATTTGCCAAATCTGCCAAAAACTGGGGGTTTGACATCGAGCAGGGGATTTGATGCAAGTTCTTCACCAATTCCTGCTGCAATCAAGGGAGTTCTTGATGAAGCTTCTATTTTCATTGTTTTACAGAAAATTTTCATTAAGTCAAATTAAGGGCATTTTGACAAATAACAAAAATATAGGGGCATTTTGATAAATATGCAAAAATACAAGGGCATTTTTAAAATTTTCCCTTATTAATATTAGAATACCTGATAACTGATATTGGGATAGTTACGTGGGGGTGTTACATATATCCATATTGATCTCGGTCGTCCATTGGGTAGGATAAATCGTAGCCCTTGATTTTTGTAGGGAAGGTGCAAGGAGGGTCCCTTAAAAAGTGCTTTTTGGTGTAGCCAATCTCACCCATTGGATCAAAAAGGGGAGGAGAAATCTTGGCCATTAAGTTTTTTTATTTAATTGCAATTTTTTCTATTAAAGGAGGTAAGGTGACAGTGATATGGCACCAGCATTTATGAATGGACTATCTAGGAAGCTTCCTTTCTATAATCAACTTCAAAGGCCTGTAACTTACAGTAGAGAGGCCATTCGATTCCTCTCATCGAGAGCTTTCTAAAGAATGGTGTTCTTGACAACATTCCGTCGTAGTTAGAGCCAATGTGATCGGATATTGAGAATCTTCTTGGAATCAAACAGAATCTACGGTAATTTAAGAGAATCTCTGAGAATCTAGAGGAATCTCATTAGAATATTAGGGAGTCTACGAGTGTCACATTTAAGGGTCTGAAGGGGACTTGAACCCACTACCTCTGGAGTGGTAGCTGTGCATTCTAACCAAAAAGGCCGCGATGATTTGGATGAAACCAAATCACACGCTCCAGACCTGATGGTTAATCGTCACACTATCCTCCCCTCAAGGCCCCCCTCCTTGAAGGCTTACAACCAGGGAAATTTGGGGCGGACAGAAATCGATCTGCAGGGACTGATCCTTGAAGGCTTGTAAACAGGGAAATTTGGGGCGGACCAAAATCGATCTGCAAGGGACTGAAACGAAGAGTGTGACGACAACCATCTGGACCCCCAACCCTATTATGGGTTGCCCACACCACTAGGGCATGAGTTATCCAAACCCTATTACGGGATTGCCTACACCACTAGGGCATGAGTTATCCAAATCATACTATCACATTTAAAGGTCTGAAGGGAACTTGAACTCACTACCTCTGGAGTGGTAGTTGTGCATCCTAACCGAAAAGACCACGATGATTTAGATGAAACCAAATCACACGCTCCAGACTTGATGGTTAATCGTCACAATGGGAATCACAAGAGAATCTTTGGAAATCTAAAGAATCCAAGGAAATCTTCATAAAATATTTAAGAATCTAAGGGAATATTGGCAGAATCTTGGAGAATCTAGGGAATCTTTGAATATTAGCAGAATCTTGGAGAATCTAGGGAATTTTCGTCGGAACTAGAGAATCTAGGACAATCTGCATAGAATATTCGAGAATTTAGGGGAATCTAGAGGAATCTTGAGATAACTTTCAGAATCTAAGTAGGAATCTGAGGGAATCTTTATAGAATATTGGCGAATCTATGGAAATCTCGATGGAATCTTAAACAATCTAAGGTAATCTTGATAGAATCTTGGAGAATCTAAAGGAATCTTCGTAGAATCCAATGCAATCTAAGAGAATCTTGGGAATCTTGAGAGATTCTCTGGGAACCTTTATAAAATCTTTGACAATTTAAGGGAATCTTGATGGAATCTTGATGAATCTAAAGGAATCTTTGTAGGATCTTAAATAATCTAAGAGAATTTACATAGATTATTGAGTTTTGCTCGACCACGTTGCCCAGGACGGGAAGCAATGCATGCCGAAAACCTGCCACTGGCTAACTGCTCTTCTATGTGCGGGTCCAGTTTATGGCCCTCTTGTTGCTTTGCAACAAACAGCTTTGCTCATCTTTTCCTCCTCTGTGCCTTCGGCTTCCTTCAAAGTTGTGTGACAATTTCAAAAACAAGGTTATACAACAGAGTGATAACAAAAATAACACAAGAAAAACTAAATACCTCAGTTTCTTTCTTGGCAGCTTCTTTCTTGGCAGCGCTGTCTTCTTCTTCTTTCCAATGTCTACTCCATAATGCTGACTGTGATACGTCTGGAATGGCATAGCATCAACTTGAACAATTGCATTCTTCACTAATGTCTGTGTCCTAAGTAGTTCATTGTTTGAGGCATTGCAGACAACATCTAAAACCTAAGTTTTCCTAGTCACTTCTTCAGATCCCCAAGAGAAGTTTCCAGTGTCAAGTCTAAGAGTCCTAAATTTGAAATTACCAACACGAACTCTAATTCTTCTCTTAGTCTCGTTGCTAGAAAGTTTTGTCATTGCTGGATGTCTTCCTAGACATCTTGCCTACATGATGCATCTGATAGTGAATGAGAAATCATTCCATAAGAACTCGCAGGAACAAATAAACAGATGTAAATGAGGCCAAGTCTGAAAGGACGAGCCCGATAGGACAGATAAAGAAAGCTAACCGTCTAGATCTTTGTTTGAGAGTTAATTCTTGATCAACCTTAACCAGGAGGATATATCACCAAAGGAAACTGAAGAAATTTCGTCAGAAACATGAAGTTTTTGCGGGCTTATTGCAGTGATTAGGTCTGCTTCTGCTGTACATGGAATTCTTGTGCAGAGAGAACTAAGTTTGCCATGCTTTGTACCTATAGAAAACAATCTTCATTGAATAATGAGTCATCATTAAATTCAAAATGATAATAGCTGTACTATGCCTGCCAAAGCTCAGTTCCTCAATGCTTCTTGGTCCCCATATGGGTTCGCTTCCCCCAGCATAAATAACCTAAACAAAGGATCTGATGCCTTCTAGAGGCATTTGTTCTTGCCATGGTCTGCTCTAGATTGCAAAGCAGATTTGCAAGCCTTTGCACTGACTCTTTGTGCGTTGTAGTTTCTTCACCAGCATCAACAGTTTCCACCACTATACAATATTTTATAAACTATGCAAAGGCATGCAAAGGCATATAGGAATGAAGATCATAATAACTATGGTTTTTTACCGTAATTTCCGTTGTTATATTCATTAGACGCAGAAACATGTCGAGCATAAACTTCTCCATTGCAAACAAGGAGTACTTGTGCTCACCTCAAGGAGGAGGAATAACTGTGGTCTGATACTAAGAGCTTCAAGAGCTTCTGCCTGAGATAAACTGCAGGAATATCCATCCAAACCATGCTTTTTCTTGCACATCATCTTGTTCCAGTCTCTCCTTGACAATCTAAAATGAAAACTAAGACAGTCAGCCATTCATCTAGACATTTCAAGTTCCATACTTTGCAAAAGAATACTAATAATGGTACAGGTCCTGGGGCCTAAAAGGGATGATCAATTAGACAACATCGTGAATCATCCACAAGTCATAATCACTGTGACCACAACTTCATCAGAAGGTAGTTTTCCCCGGTCCATATACTCTTTAGCCTTCTTTCTATATTCTGTTCCTGCAGCCACTTCAGCCTGCAACAGGTTACCTACTGATATGTACCAAATTTTACTGGGAATTTTTCCAAACATATTGTCAATAAAGCTAAAGTGTCCAACGAAATATAAATCATGGATTGCGAAAGTGAAATACCTTTTTCTTTATACGTTCGCATTGAGTACCCTTTCCTAATGCTCGATGCCCAGAGATCATGACCTTTGGTGGCTCTCCTTGAGTTCTCATTTCCATTACACATTACTGAGTCTTTCACTGAGTCTTTCAGATAAACTTTATCGATAATAACTTGGAGAAGAGGGCACAAGAATATGCAAAGCCATCCAGATACGGGATCCTCCTCTGCCTTAACTCATTCTGCACAGTTGGCAAAGACGTGCAAGCCATTCATGCATACTTTAGCAAGAGGGCCAAGGCAGCTATCATACATCCCAGACAGAATCAGGCAGCTTCTGAGCACCCTTCAGAAAGTGCTCGATCCTTTTGACACAATTATCAATTTTCAATCATTTTCGAACCCCCAAGAAGGACCCCAGAAGTGACAACAGGACTAATAACCCAGCTCCATAACAGTACTCCCATTTGGAGCCCCCCAGCGTGAGACTCCCAGACGTATTGCTCATCACCACCATTGGTAGTAAAAATGACCTTCTTAGCAACAAAAGCAGAGTAAAACTGGACACCGAACTTGAGTATGATTTGGTTTGCAAACAGTTCTAGATGATTGAAAGGCTGCACACAGCAAAACAAAAGTAAGTTAGGCTTCAAGCCATTACCTAAAGTGGCAGCTTCCCAATTCCGAATGCAAAATTCATACCTCTGTTCCCAGGGAATTCGTCATATTCTGAATGCCACCAATCCTGTCTGTACTTTTTGTTTCTGTTTCTGCGAGCATGTCAATGTGTTTGTGCATCAACGGGCGGTATAGTTGGCTTTGGGATCGTGCCAACATCCGACGGACAGCACACAAGTATCTGGGCCTTTTCCTAATTTAGATGTGGCCTTTTTCCCGACAGCCAGGAATAGAACTGATATTTATAGAATGGAAAGTGCAGAGTCAGTGCGACAACTTACAGAGGTATAAGAACGTCTGCATTTGCATTGTGTTGGCATTACTTACAGAATTCTGAGTATGGAGACGGAGACGCAGGAGACAGACGAAGAATTTCTCAACTACACCTATTCTGCTTTATTTCCCAATCTTCTGGAGAGCTATGATCTGCTTAAGGAAATCGGCAGCGGTGGCCAAGCTACGGTTTTTCTCTGCAGAAGTAAAACAGGAGGTAAGAAAGAGTTTGCTTGCAAAATCATCTGGGTAGGAGACACAGAGCCGATCAAGGAAATAGAGATCATGCAGAAATTAGCCAGCAGCCCTGGCGTAGTGCATATACATGAAGTAATCAAAGACGAGGGATTCTGGCACCTGATAATGGAATTGTGCGAATGTAGCTTGTTTGATGTAATTGCCAAGAAAGGCAGGCTATGCGAAAAGGAAGCGGCTCTTCTTATTCGAAATCTTGCTCTAGCTATACAGGATCTTCATCAAAAGGGCATTATCCACCGGGATCTGAAGCCGGGCAACGTTCTTGTGACCTCAGCAGCAAAACCCTATGATGTTAGGGTTTCGGATTTCGGCATATCGGCTTGTTTTTCAGGTTCTGCTCCCAGTTTTACATCCAGAGTCGGAACACCAAGATATTTGGCTCCAGAGGTTGTGCAGGGATATTATTCCACAGAGATAGACATATGGGGTCTGGGTTTGATCCTGTATGAGGCGCTTACTCGGAATCATCACTTCTCAGGTCTAAAAACTGCAGAAATTCACCAAGAACTCCTCCATGGCGAGGATCTGGCTGCCTCACACTTGCATTGGCCAGTTGGTTTGGTGTCAGAAGAAGCAAAGAGCCTTGTTTTGGCTATGTTGCAGCCTGATCCTGAGGAAAGGATATCTGTGCAGCAAATTTTGGCACACCCTTGGGTTGCCAGATCTACTAGTAAAAGTGCGCCTCAGAGCTTAAAACGTAAGAGGCCATGCTTCAAATATGGTGTTAGAAGGGTTAGGCCCTCTGCAATTGCCTGCTGAAAAGAAAGGGCAACAAGCAGGCTTGGACATTCTTTCTGTGCATATGTTAACATTTGCCACTCAAGAGGCTTGAGATTCTTCTGTACATGTGTTTATTTGTAGGTTATGCTACCTTCATATGACATATTTTTTGAATACAATTATTATAGAGGTTGGCTTCAAGAGATACGCCACCTTCATAACATATTTTTTGAATACAATACAATTATTTATAGAGATTAGCTCCTTTTAGAATAGATGCTTGTTGCATCCATGTTTCCTTTTGTATCTAGATTCTGCATTATTTTTTAGAAAGGTTGTGGCTTTCCCCTTTATTAGTTACAGAATAGCAGAAGTCTTAGAAGGCAGTTCGGTTTCCTCTTTTAGGTTTTGGAGTCCCTTTGTGCGAAGAAGACGCTAACGAGTTCCTCCTTCTGCTTTTAGAAAATTACATTTTAGGAAATTTTTATCCAATTTTTGCTTCAGTCTAATTTTTGTTCTGCATTGCTTTTGAAAATCTTGCAAAATATTCTTTGTTGTGTTGGCAATACGAGTTAAGCCGCATTGTTAATGAAATTGGTGTTGTTGCATCTCAACTGTGGATTCCATGGTATCCTTTACCACCATTACTAGATATTTGTATTTTGTTTTACAAAGTATTTGTGATTGAGAGAAAAATTGTTAGTTTAGCTTTTGGTCCTGAAATTTGCAGTTATAGTATAGAAGAGATAGTTACATTGGCAGCTTATTGGGATTTCCATAGGCAATGAAACTGAAGGATCTTTCTTGGAGAAAGCATTCAAAATGCAACTGATATCGTAATTTTCCCAGAGATTTACCTAGAATTTGGTGGCTGAAGGTTTTGAGCATAAAGATATTAACTATGATAGTGCCAATTTCTCTCTCTTCTGGTCACCTGTTTTTGCTAAAGAAAATGATGTCTGCTGGGCCCTTAAACACCCCCAAATCTGGAAAAAATGGAAAGAGGCAGATGTTACCCAGCTGCAACATCTCTGGGAGGGGGACAAATGGCACACTTGGGAATATATTAAGCAGCTTGTAGGATGCAAAAGGATTGACAAGGTCATCTATGATGCTATCATGGACGTTGCTGGTTCTCAGAATGAGTGCCAATCTTGGAGAGTCTAGGGGAGTCTTTGTAGAATCTTAAGGAATCTAAAGGAATCTCAAGAGAATCTTAGAAAATCTATAGGAATATCAAGAGAATGTCTTGGAATCTAGGAAAATATAAGGAATCTAGAGGAATCTTCATAAAATCTTGGAGAATCTTCGGAGAATCTTGAGCAATCCAGAGGAATCTTGGGATAATCTTTGGGAATCTATGGGACAACATAGGAGAATCTAAGGGAATCTTCGTAAAATCTTTGAGAATATAGGGGAATCTTGATAGAATCATAACGAATCTAGAAGAATCTTTATAGAATCTTCATTGAATGACTCTGAATTGGCTTCCAGTCGCATTTGTACAATCCCTCATAGTAGAACCACTTGTATGCATGCATGCATGCATGCATGCATGCATGCATGCATGCATGCATGTATGTATGTATGTATGTATGTATGTATGTATGTATGTATGTATGTATGTATGTATGTATGTATGTATGTATGTATGTATGTATGCATGTATGTATGTATGTATGCATGTATATGTATACAAGTTTTTGTACTATGAGTATTTGCATTATGGGTGGTTGTACCATGAATGATATTAGGCAGGACCCAACAGTCACACAACAAAGCAATGTTAGGGTGGTGAGTACGTTATTTGCCCTAAACCATCATCCCAAACTTATCTTACTAATACCAAATAGAATTGGACAACCTCTTTACACAAAGTAAACTAAATAGTGTCGAGCTACAATAATCAGTAAATGAACTAGTGCACTATTCATAAGGTTAAGTTAAAGAGACCCTTTAAATAAATTTAGTTACCAGGCTAGAGCAAACGACTAGTTATGTTAATGCACATCATTGTTCCCTTAGATTCTCCAAGATTCCATCTAAATTGCCACAGATTCTTAGAGATTTTAGGACGATTCTCCTAGATTCCCCAAGATTCTATGAAGATTCTCTTAGATTCTCTAAGATTCTCTAAGATTCTATCAAGATTCTCAAAGATTCTCAAAGATTCTAGAAATATTTCCTTAGAGTCCCCTAGATTCCAAAAGATTCTCTTAGATTCCTCAAAGATGCCACCTACGCATCTTTTTGAGGATTGTGAAAATTTTAACCAGCTTGATGGGCTAAAAATCCAGATTCATCAATATTATGAAATTGGTCAGAAAGAGGCACACTTAGAAATTTGGGGTCAACGCCCTTCATGTTGCATGCCTATTTAGTTCTTCATAAAAGTCAAAGACATGCATCATGGAGTAAAGTTGCAGACTTACATGGGCAGTTGTTAGGCCTACATCACCTTCCAGAATGCGTAATTATATTGCAAAGTTTAAAGCAGACAAAAACGAAATACAATGGCATCGACTTAGATATTGCATGCATGCATGGACTCTTACCACTTCTTTTCTAAACTTAGATGACTACATAAGTAAACTCAAATCTAGAACTTGACATAACACTTACATCATACAAAATACACAGTTGTGCTCTCCAGCCAAACTTGCTTACGCGAGAACATGTAAGGGCCAACTATACAATCTTGCCCAGCGATACAGATGAGATGACAACATACATATATTAATATGTCCAGATAAAATATTCTCTTAGAAAAAGGTTCCAGAATTGCCAAGCTCTATAGAATATTGTTACCTGCCAAAAAAAAAGCTATCACATACTGTCAAACCTTGAATCTCTCAGTGAGTAGAATAGCATTATGCTAAATATAGTTATCACCACCTAATATTTTACCAAACACATCAGAAATAATTTCAAAAGGAAAAAATACATTCAAACTAGGCCTACGTCCCCTATATCTCTTAGAATGAAAGATTCCACTAGATTAAGGATCCAAAACATGTCGCTTCATATGACACCAGAAAGTGGAGCCAAGTATGTGGCAATGCATGTGGTTCTCCAAGAGTTTCACAAATCATATTTATTAACCAAGGCAATTTTAGATCGACTACTTTCTGGCAATATCAAGCCAAACTCTGAACGACCATACCTCAAACTTTAAGAGAATAACTCTGGCAACTAGGGTTTGTACTTCTCCTTATGTTAGCATTGCCCAACAATCTTCCAGTTGCTTTTGTTTAAAGCAAAAATAGCAGAGTATGCAATCTATATGCATAGCATAATATGCAATCTATATATACGTATCTCGTATATTTGGATGAACACTTGCCATTATGCTAGGGGCAACCCAAAAAAAAGCCGCGAACCGAAAATACGATTTTGGGATAGTAAATGTGTGCCCGGCATTGCCGAGCATAAGTAGTTGTATGTGTTTATATAGGCAACCTAGACAAGACCGATCCATGAAATTATCCTTTGTGACTCGTATAAATATGCCATAGTAGTTTTGGTCTCCTCATAATGATTATCACAACATATATAAGTCAGCTTACTTTTTTGTTTGATGTATTATTTCCTAATGTGTGTATTAAGCTGTTGGGTATTCCCTTTGGAGGGGATGTTTCCATGGGGAGAGTGTGGGATGAGATTTTGCAGGGGTTGCAGAAACACCTCAATTGGTGGAAGGGTAGCAAGTTGTCCATGGCAGGTAGGATCATTATTGCCAAGTCAGTACTTTGTAGCACTCATGTGTATACAACATCTGCGATGTTAGCTCCTGAGGGTAAGATGCAGGCTTTGGATAAGATTGTTTGAAATTTTGTGTGGGGCGGGGATGATGAAGGGGCGGTTGTTAAAGTGGCTTGGTAGAAGTGTCTCCGCTCCCGGGAGGATGGGGGCTTGGCCATTCTGGATTTGGCACTGCATAGTAAGGTGTTGGTCTCCAAGTTTGTTTGGAGCATTCTGCAGGATCATTAGGGCGGATTTGGGGTCTCAAAATGGCCCTTATCTTGGATGCCAGAATTCCACGTCATGTTTCTCGCGACCAATGATGTTTGCGCATTTTTTTCCAAAGTCAGTATTAGTTGGCAAGTAGAAAGAGGAGCAGGCTTACTTGGCATCCACATGGCGAAATTTCATAGGACATGTTTGTGCATTCATTGCAACCACATTAATGGCCCGCATTTTTCGAAAATCGTATCGCGGACCAAAATAATGGCTACTTTTCCCGCCCTCGCATGCACATGCCCACATGCACCAACCACTTTTTCAAATTTTGGCACCAAGATTTCCATTGTTCACATTAAGCGCCCTTCACGTGATCCTCTCCGCCGCTCTTCATTTGGAATCCAAGTCTCCAATAGTGTATACGTGTTTTTTGCGGGCGAGCATAGAGTTAAGCAACAACGACGACGCGATGTGGACAAGCAAACGTCACGTTACATGCCATGTTTTACTACCCAAATTTTCATTCTGAAGTTTTCCTACTTTTCGACTCTTCCCATTCATCGTATTGCTTCCCCGCCATTCATTCTTACAATTCAATGACCGATCAGATCTCTAATTGCATCCATCATTGCTCCTAGTACTCCTACATTGCTTCCTGCAGCTCATCACTTACAAAACAATAAAGGCATGACGGTGGAAGGATATCTACCCATAGGCTTGTGGGTGAGAATGCTATCCTTAACGAAGGATGACTATGGAGTTACATCACGCCGAGCGACATTCATACATAATGAATAGGTAGAACTATAGGGTTCAAAATAAATGCTATGGATAGTATATTGCAAAAAAAAAAAAGGGAAGGGAGGGGGAAGGGGTTTGAAGAGGAGGATATTTGCAAATTTGCACCCTCAATAATACATGGATCACACCATGCGAAAATGCATATGCACTTTGTAAATGTGTAGTGAGATTTCGCGTCATGTGATCCTTGCTTTTTTTCTTCCCTCTCTTCTTGATTTATATTCACTCACCTAATCAAATATTTTTCTTTGGGCTATATTTATCGATGTCGGGGATTTGGGACTAGGGAAAAGCATTACTGGCATCGTTGTTGTCTAACATATGGACATAAGAGACATGCTTTTCAAGATATACATTCGGGGGCAATGGGCATCTAGTTTTACGTTGTAAAATTGTGGGAGCCGAGCTTGAAAGTCGTCCCATGACCTCGTTTAAAGCGAATTGTGCAAGCCTTATGAGAATGGTGTCCTTGCAATGAAGAAATGTTTGATAAGGCGTGCATCCGGGGTTGTTGAAAAAATGAGTTACAAAATATTTGCTCCATTAGAGGTGTTTACTAATGCCACGACACAAAAAAGCTCCAAAGACATATTGTATAAAATGTCGCTTTCATGAGCCTTTGGATCGATTAACTCAAAGTGTCACATATGGAAACATTGTTAGGTTTGATAAAATAACATAAAAATCTTATTTAATAAAGCTTTGGTTGTTGGTAAAGTGTTGGCTTATTGATTATGTGTTTGTATTTTTGCTTTGGGACCCTCTTGAAAAACATAATTTTATATGCAAATGAGAGACTATTGATGAGGGACTTGGTGTTATTATCTATTGACAACAAACAAGAAAGTGGATCACACCATGCGAATTTAGTATATTCCAACCTTTTAGCTTATACAAAATTAAGCTTGGTGTGATCTTTTTGGAAAAACATGACTTCCTATAGTAAAATTACTTTGATTATCTTTTAATAAAAGAAATACATATGTGTCTTATTTGAAGTTAAGTGTGGATATGTGACGTGCTCATTTATTGATAAAGTGTTTGCTTTTTGAAAAGGGCTAATAACTTTATGTACTACTAGAGTTGGTAAAGTATTTTAGATGCAAATAGGATGCTTGATGTGATCCTTCTTAAAAAAAGATATGCTCTTTGAAAAGGACTAATAACTTTATGCACTTGGGGTGGTAAAGCATTAAATGAGAAGGGGTACTTGTGTTTAATTTTAATTTGACAACAAATAAGAAAGTGGATCACACGATGCGAATTTAGTGTGTACCATTTTGTTGCATATGTACTATTAAGCTTGGTGTGATCCTTCTTGAAAAATAATATGCTCTTTGAAAAGGGATAATGACTTATGTACTTAAGAGTGGTAAAGCATTTTAGATACAAATAGGAATGAGTACTTGTGTTTAATTTTAATTTGACAACAAATAAGAAAGTGGATCACACCATGCGAATTTAGTGTGTCCCTTTTTTTTTTTGCATATGTATTATTAAACTGGTGTGATCCATCTTGAAAAAAAAAAATAGCTTTCAAGTAAAAGGAAAGAAAGAAATATCTTATTTAAAGTGTAAAGTGTTAGTATATAAAGTGTTGGTTTATTAAAATACTATTTGTTTACGCTAAGTTGTAAGTTGAATATTTGTGTTTCTATTTACTTTTTTTTACGCAAGGATCACACCAGCTAATTTCTTATATGCAATTACTTACAAGATGAAGATTTAGCATCATATGATCCTCTTTAAACAAGGATGGCTTTGACCTTCAATGTTCATAAATTTTATGAATGTTTGCATATAAGAATGTCACATATCATATTTTCTTAAAAAATGGTCATCAAATGGATAACTAGTCAAAGAGTTCTTCTACTACTTAAAGAGTTTCAAGACTCATTTTTGCTATAATTCAAATAGCAATAGAGTTTTAAAGGAATCTATTGTTAAAGGTAGTCAAAGCCTTCTTGTATTAGCGATATCTAAACACAAACACCATAACCTTTGTACTTCAAGAATGTATAAACCCTTCACATTGCAAAGTATAATGTCATTTATTAGCATCTTCACGGACATTTCCCCTTCCTTATCGGAAGCAGCTCATCTCAAGGAACTGTATTCGATTCCGAATGCCTTCATCCTCTCTCAATCTCTCACAATATCCTAGGAGGCCAGAGTTACCGTCACCACAAAATCGGACTAAACTTGAAACGTCCTGAAATGGCGGTTTCTTGCCACTCAACGGATCCAATGGATATAAACTGCCATCCGCCCAGATGTCAACACTTTTTGAGCCTGCAAGACACAACACGTCGAGGTCTAAGTTCTTATTTTTTAGACCTCTTTTTTTGGGCGATTGAAGACTGGAGCATATTAGTGAGTCGGTTGGATCCTTATCCACACATCATTTGGAGCTTCCATATCTGCGTGGATCGCATGCGGCGAAATGAAGGTGTACAATTTGTATGCCCCAAAGCACAATTAAGCCGTGTGAGCGAACGTCCGTACTAACCTCGTTTTGAAATTTGCAACGTGCATATGGAAATCGAAAAGTCCATTCTCCTACAATCCATGCTTTTATACATTAAGCAAATTCAAATTTTGAATTGTAGGGGGCGAAAGCTTTGTATTGGGATGAAGTAAAGATCCCTAAGTTAATCTTTGGGTTCACATGGACAAACTACTGGCGGCTTAAAACCCCTGGGCCGAGGCAAAAAAATTCAGCCCCGTTTTGGAAAATCAGCCCTTGCAAGATCCAACTTGCGTGGGCTGATGCAAATGGCTGAATTTTTAATCGATCTTGACTCATGCCGAGAACTTCGGGGAGGGCCTAAACTTCTCCATGTGAACCACCCATAAAGCGCGCGCAGCCTCGAAAATGAAAGTCGATACAAAGCTTCAACCTACACATTCAAATTTTGAAATGTGGAAGGCGGGAAGCTTGTATGGCCATGGCCTCTAAATGAAAATAAGCGCAAGAATCGGTAACACATTGCGCTTGGTATCTGACAAACCAAGAGGCACCGCCATGAGTTGCAGGTATGCTATAATGCAAGTGGCTTTTTAGAAGCGCCACATGTTGCATCAGCCTGTCTGACAACCAACAGAATTAAATACATATGGCGCCATGAATGCGCAATCCCCCTTATTCCGGGAGAATATTCCAAGTAAATCTGTAATGATGAGATTTTGGTATCCTAGGTGGCATGGGAAAAAAGGAGCGGAAATATGACGTGGAATGGCTGATAGGAGGCCATTTTCAGACCCCAAATCCGCCCTAATGGGAGCATCTTCTCCTGGTGCGGCACTGTTGTTGCAGTCTCTTCGCCATTGTGTGGCGTTTGGGAAGCCGTCTGTGTATGTGGAGTTGCCCTGGCATTGTTGTATGGTCTCTGGCCTTTCCCACATGCATCCCCTTTTCTCACGGGGGTGTTGCAGGCTTGGGAACATGTGCGTGTGCTCTTCCATCTAGATTATGCCTCAGTTTATCACCACTCTTCTCCTTTCTTGTGGGTTCCTCTACCCCCTGCGCACTTGCCCTTGGCTGCCACCATGCATGCTCGGGGCCTTGAGGCCCGTTGGAGGCTTAGCTGCTTGTGCTCACCTTGGAGGATTGGTATTGGGGTGGTCAGCTCGCCGTGGGAGTTCTTCGAGCTTCGCTTTTCGCTGGGCGCGGACCGGGCTATCTGGGAACAAGCGGCGGGGAGTATTCAGCTACACATACCTATAGTCCCTTAGGATGATGTGGTGGTGCAGGTTTGGAAGGTTCATCTGGATGTTGTGTCTTCTTGTTTTGTGCCGTCTTGTTACCGGGTGCTAGCTATTCATGACACACTGCCCCCTTCAGGCAAGTGGTCTCTGTAGCTTCTGGGTTCTCGATGGCGCTCGGTTTGGACGTGGACATGGACATGGAGCTCACTTCCCCCACCGAAGGTTAGGGTGCTTCTGTGGCAGGTGGTGCACTGCTGTATCCGGGTGAATGCCCTTGTGAGTCAGTATAGGCCGGGTGTGAGCCCTCTCTACCCTTGTTGTGGCCTTCATCGTGAGACTGTGGAACATTGTCTGGTTTTATGCCCTCACTTGCAGGCTGCCTGGGATTGGGTTAGGGCTCTGTTTCAGTGAGATTGACTAGCCAGCAGTTGCTGCTTCATGTGTATCCTAGTGCTTGGCCGCTCTTGCAGCAACAAGCCTTGCATCTGTGCGTGGCTTGGTTGGTGTGGCTGATTTGGAAGCGGCGGCGGTTGTGGATCTTTCAGGGGATTCAGCAGCCTGCAGCCTCTCTGATTCCTCGACTCAGGTACAAGCTATTTCAAAGCTTTCTGGTGTTCCCGGGATTAGTAGAGTGGAAGTTTGCCATTTGGCGGGACTTCTTGGGTGTTGTAGATGGTGATGGTCGGTTTGTACAGCAGTATTTGCAGTTTTTCTGTGAGTTTGTTGTGGAGTGTCGAGGTATCGCTGTCTCTTTGGGGCAGTTCTCCTTCCTTCTCACTTGCTTTGTAGCATTACCATTCTTTTAATATATTGATGACACAGCTCTTCAAAAAAAAAAAACTTGAGGGCAACACGTGTAAGTACTCACAAAGTAGAAAAAAATAAAACTAAAAGAATTGACTGTGTGACGTCATGATATGATCTGAGTTTGGATTTTGGATCGATTTTGATGGATCTTGGAGCGCCCGAGATCTGCAAAACAATTGGGCCATATCAATCAAATCAATGCTTATTCATCCCAAGTCCTTCACGGCCTTCTAGCAGATTAAGCAATTTGATCTGCTTCAGCTTTGCTGCTCCATCAAAAGCCTAAGCAAATCTCTTCAAGGTTTTGGCTTGCTAGAATATTCAGTCGGTGCAATGCCTCTTGCCAAATTTCTGTTGGCAATTTTCCTTCTTCTCCACCACATCATTGCGCCTCTTCGTTTTCTCGAGGATCCATACACACCATTACTCTTTCTCATCCTCCCTCCATTTCGGATTCAAAGTCTTCCTCTTTGACATGTTTCCGTAACTCTAATGGCTACGTGAGTTGTTCATCCCATCTGATGTTATTCATAGTAATGACAATTTGCAGGACGATGAAGCGTGGATTTAATTCTGGCAGTCATGAATTGGAAGAAGAATCCAGTATTAGGGAGCTTATTAGAAGGCTTGGGGGTGGCTATGAAAATGATGAGAATGCCCATTATTCTTTTATGCATGAGAATGCATTTTGCATTAGAGAAAGCAATGCACTAGATCGAATTGGCACCTCTACTGCAGCGGCGCAACGACAGATCCTGTAAAAAAAACAGAGCCTCTCTTTTCTGAGATTAGTCAGAATGGCTCAATGACTAGTTTCCTCAGATTAATGCACATCTCAGAGGATTCCTTTGCTGTTAAGATGGCCTGGCCAGGAAAGAATTCAGGAATGAAAAAGAGCTTCTTGATTGGGCATTCCTGCATTCCTGGAGCTCAGACTTCCCATTCTGTCATTCCGGAACAGAAGGAATCATAGTGGGTGTGATCTACAACCTAACGGGTTGAACCAGAGGTGTGATTGCTGTTTGAACCAACCTCTTCCTTGAATTACTTGAAGCTTGCCTTCTTTCTTTCTCTTTCGACTTCTGCCTTTCGGCCTGTACATATTGCGCATCCACCGCCTCCTTTTAGAAACGCTCTATTAGCGTGGCTAGGCCACGTGGCACCTTGTAGGGGCAGGTGCTTCTGCCAGAAGCATGGCTGGGCTGCATGATCCAAATTGGCAACTACTGCTGCCTCATATGTCATGGCCCAACCACGATGGTGGCTCCCCCGAATAAGGGGTGCTCACCATTTCCTTTTGAATGGTTATTAAAACCATTAAGGTATGCCTTACCCTTTATAATTGGTTACCCAATTATATACTTCCCAAAGCCACCTTAGCAACTAGATACCTATCTATCCCATTGTACACCTAGCCTGGAATGCCAAAGTGCACTTCGCAATTAGACTAGGCCATGTGCGGCCATAAATATTCCATGCCAAATCCAAATGTAAGAACACTCCAAATATATTCTATTTTCTTCAGTTTTCCCTCTTATATATTCGATTTTCTTTCATTGACATGCATTCTGTTTGAGATGTGCTTTTAACTATGGGTCTTTTAAACGTAAATGCATCATAGACCAAGATTCCTTTTTTTTTGCAGAAGCATACCTTACTTAGGAACAAACATACATATTTAGTAATTAGTTAGCCCATCAAAATAACAATATAATCACACTCTACTAAAAACTCAATAATACGAAACGTAATTTTTCGAGTTTGCTTCTCAACAATGTAACCCCTCATACACGTTCTCTATGCAATCACAAGCTATATGCTTAGGGGATATTTATATGCTTCGGGGATTAAACATCAACCTCTCTGGCATTGAAAAGAGAGATGCTAAAATAGTTGACTAACTAATGGATGGGTTGTTGAAAAAATTCATCTTGAAATACTCTTCCCAAACTCTTTTTCGTGGCAAAGGTATGTTTATAATACTTGGATTCTGAACTGACGACAAGTTGTTAAAGAGAAATGTTCGCAGCGGGCTTGGTCGTCGATAAATTTCTTGTAATAGTTAAATATACCTAAGAATTGTGCAAAATAGATGCCATGAACATATATGTTTCTTCAACATACTTATTTAATACAACAAATGTATAAATATCGTTCCATACAATAAACGTATTCTTATTAGAGCAAAAATCAATCCTAAATTGGCTTGTCTACAAAATTTTCTCAGGGCACTGACATCACGAACATGCCATCTCTAGAAGTATCGGTCGATGTGAAATACGTAGTGCATATTATAGTTCATTTGAAGGTGTATGCATGGTGTGATGTCGTGTCTAGTACACAACATCCAGGCTTCCCCACAGCTATATTATTTCATAATCGTTAACTCAATTCAATTCAATTTAAGGACCTTGTGACAATTAAAGATAATTGATTGTAGACTTTAAGGCATATAATTGAGTAGGGACCTTCATTGTCTTATAATGTTGAAACTAAAAGTCTGGCATAAATAAGCTCATCCATAAAGTAGTACAAATTAGCAAATATCTCTGATAACTATCGCGTTTATTTTCCTATTACAGGAATGGCTGAGGATGCATGCAATATGTAGAGGTTTGTAGATATCTTTATGTTGGACCAATAACATTCTAAGCTCAATGGCCGAGGAAACATGTAATATGTAGAGATCAGTAGATATCTTTATATTGGAACAATAATGTTCTAAGCTCCTTGTATACGACTAGGGCATCGTTTTTTGAAGAGCATTTCCATTGTATAACTGTAAGGATATGAAACGCTCCTAGAGCGTTAAACACTTGAGATCAAACAAGAGAGAATAATAGAACTCAAATAATAAATATCTTTCTTTAATAAAATTCATAAACTCAGGTTACAATTCAAACTACATAGGAATCTACGCATGACAACATCTCTGCGATCACTCGTGCTCCCCCTCGCTCGTCAGTCACGTAACTACCAAATTAATCTGTAAGAAATAAGAAAGAAGTGGTGGGGGTTAGTCCAGGGAAGGACTAAGTGGGCAACCATCACCTAGGTCCAAGTAATCTGGAAAAGAAGCACAACATCACAACACAATTTTCATCAGTTAATATTATCCAGGGATGATCAATCCCTCGCCCGGGCTCACGCGTATATCATTCGCGACACGAATATACGTTCACATACCAATCACCTGGTATGCACGTTGCTCATCCGCTCCAGCCCTCCGGCAATGACGGGTTCATTCCGGCAGATAATCATGTCTTTTTAACATTCCACTTAAACCATATCAAAATAACAAGAACATAGTAAAGAAAATACTTTGACAACCATTATTTACAAGCAAAGAATCCTAATTCGATATAAGTGTGAGGAGCAATATGACATCATAAAGGTTAAAATGAAAGGTTAGGCAAAAGTTCTCGCCGGTTTCGAACCTGGGTCTCTAAAATAATAGCTTTAAACCTTAGCCAACTAAGCTGCAATATTCTTATAGATTAAATAAGACACAAATTAATTATGAATGATATGAAAAGGAATTAAAAGACATAACAGAAGCTAGTATTGCGTAGACCATGGCTGGAATCTGCAAACAAGAGCGAAACAAGCAGAGAAGGAGCGGAACATGCCAGATTTCCATAAATATATGCCATCTAATGATTTTGAATCATGATTAGGTCTGATTAGAGCCTGCAAAGAAGAGTAGGTTCTGCTGATTTGCTGGCTTTGGCAGCAATTTAGAAGCACAGGAAAATACAAGACATCTCTTTCTGGCTGGATTCAACAAGGAATACTGGAGTTCTAAACCTTGTAGCCAATACTGGACACGATTCTTAAATATATAGCAAGATGGTTAGATGAGAAACAAAAGCAAAGGTGGCATCATTCCACAACTAAAACAAACAAGTAAACAACGACAACCCAAGCCATCACAGATTCCCATGGGTTTTGGCTCTGGTTAACCCACCACTAAAGCTTGGCCTCAACGTCGACGCTTCTTTAAGCCAACTCGAATCCATTCTAAAAAGGCTTGCTTCCCTTTTAATACTAGTCTATTTTCTAAGATTAGGAAATATCTCCCTATTTCAAATCCAAACTATCTTCCCTATTCTTATCTCTGCTATTTCAATTCGGATATTCCCTCTATTTCCTTTAAATATCTACTGTACCATAGTATAAATACCGTATTCGACTTGTTTCCCCAACCATTGCTATTCTTTACTATAATTTATTATTTCTAACCTATGGTTAAGACTCAAAACGTTATCAACCCCCTAGGTGTGTCACATTTTCTCCCGCACTAAAAATTTACCCATGCCCTCATGGAAAGAACCCATAGTCAAATTCACACTCCTATACTTTCCTCTGGTAAGTCTTTGCGCTTACAAATACTCCAACTTTGCTATGGCAAGCAACCTCCATAGTATTGTTAACTTCCAAGTGTAGATTCTGGTTTGTATCATACTACATCCTTAATCAAGAACTGAATGGAAGATTCTCAAACTTACCTGGAACATGAATCACACTAGTTTGGGCCTACAGATGGATTCCCATCAGTAGTTGCACATACACGCATAGGCTCTTGGACTGTGTCTTCAATGGTAATTGCTCGAGCATGCATGGGCTGTTTACCTCGGTTATCCTCTGGAGTACTTCCACCTCGTGGATTGGATATGCCATAAGCAATCCAATGTTCTTGTAACTTCTGGGGACAATCTCTCCTTTGATGACCCACTTGGTGGCAATGAAAGCACTTACATTCTCGAAATAACTTCTCCCTTAACTCTTCTGCTTCAGATTGGCATTGTCTGTTATTGATACTTTTCAATGTCAAAATATCCTCAACTCTTTGTCGGCGATTGTCAAACTGATTCCAACCTACATCATCATTTGTACGCTTCTTTCGTGCTGTCTCCAATACTTCTTCCTTATATTTAGCAGCCCTAATTGCTCACCCAAACTAGAATATGTAACACCTCCAATTAAAACAGACAACTCTGGCTTCAAACCCTTTATATACTTGTCAGCTAACTGTTCTGGCTCGAACGGAGGTCCATAAGGCCGCAATTGCTGGAACTTAACTGTATAGTGTTCAACTGATTTTGTTTGCAGCAAATTCAAGAAATCATGCATCTTCGCCAATCTGTAACCCACAGGCAGATAATGTAGTTGAAAAGCTTTTCGGAACACATCCCATACCAAGGTCCACCCTTAACAATCCATTAAATCCAAGCCAATAACCAAGAATATAAGTCAAGTACGAACATATCCAAGAAATATATATTCATTTTCAGGTCCACACACCAATATTATAATAATATCAGGCTATTCAGGTAATCCATAGAATGCTTTTCGAGCTTGTCTTCGGAGTTGACTAACCTTACTCCCGGGGGTTTCACCATTGTGTACACGTATGACTCAAGAGCGTGACTGGGTAGGGGTTTTTTTTAACTCGAGACGTCCGTATACGGACTGGTGTTTCATACGGTTGACCCGCATTCTTCCCGCAGGTGGTCGAGAAGGGGGAGTTGGGCGGGAAGGTCCGATCCGTATGCTACGTTAGGGCCTACTCCTACTCTGAATGTTCTTACGGTAAATTGCAAGAGTGTCGCTGAAGCAGAGGAGTCGGTGAAGCCTCAAACAGGTAAATATTTTTGCTGGGACTTCTTTCTTTGCATTTTGGGTTTAATCGGAAAGCTATTGCCAGAAATTCAGAAGCTGAAGGACGTTTTGTCCTTTACTCAGGTTTTCTCCAGCTTGTCTATCTTGGCTTTCAAATATAGCAGTTCGACTTGCAACACTTACAATCATCTTGTCTTGGATTTTGTTTCTTGCAGAACTGGGCAGATCGAATAAAGAAGGTTTTATCTGCTGGAGATGAGGATATCCACCAGCTGCGGAATCTACAGTCTGAGGTATAAATACAGCTTATCTAGGTTATTTATGCTAAAAACAATGCCTGCGCTATTGGGACTGCCCAGAACCTGCAGATTGATTTCAATGTCTGTGCTATATCCACTGCTCCCGTGCATCATAAGTCGAGATAAGCAGTTATTATTCAGCTTATGTAATTTTTGTTTGATGGTCATTTTATGCCAAATGTGATACAGAAGATGATTATTGAGGATAAAAATAACATAGAAATTAGACAATCTCTAAGTTTATTGAGTGGCTTCTAACCATCATGAGCTACATTTTTGTTTCGGCTCAGGGTATGTTGTTTCCTGTAATGGTAGCCGAGAAGAGGCTTCTAGATATTGCTATCCGTAAGGTGGAGAGTTGGCAACGTCATGCAAGTCACCTTCTTTGTGGCTCTCCAACTCTACAGGTAACATGTAAAATGATTGCAATGCTTTGTACTTATTTCAGTTAAATGGGAACATATTTCACTTTGGTGCATGTTCATGGATTCAGGAAGTGGAAGAAATTGTTGGGGAAGGAGAACACCTGCCAGTAAATCTCCCAGAAATTGAGGCCTTAAAGAACCATGTTGTTGAGGCTCAGTCATGGGTGAGAAAAGCTCAAGAGGCATTGAATAAGGCTCGAGCAAACAAGGATTTTACTACCACAAAATGCTTGGAAGATGTCCTTGAAGAACATAGTTCCTTGAAATTCCAGCGTATGTTGCCTTTTGACTTTTGTCCTTGCTTTTTTTAATGAGAACATTACATATCTGACTCGTTTTGAATAACATTTACAGCAGCTGATGCTGAGCTTTTAGATGTGGAGTTGAAGAAATTGATTTGGATGGGAAGGGCTTCCAAAGTAATTGAGCTTCATCATTTTTTTTAATCTACAGACTTTGGTTAGATTAGTAAGATCAGCGAAAGTTGTTATCTTATTATGTCAAGTGTAATAAATTAATTTCTGAGCTTCAAAGCAGGTGGAGAAAATTGCATGCTTTTACGTCTCAGGTTACACTTGAATGGTTGTAACAATATTATGTTCTGTTTACTTGGTTTAATATATGTTATATTCTGGCAGGCTATTGATTGCGGTACATCATCAGCAGATCTAAGCATGCTGTCAGAGCAAGCTGCTAAGTATGCATATCTTTCTGTAGTGATTAATGGGTTGATGGTGTGAATTGTTTGGCATGCTCATGGAATATGCAATGTTCCTATTCCAGATTGAATATCAATGATGATCTAGCACTCAAAGTGCATGAATTAGGTGAAGCCTCCATTCGTTGGGAAAAAGAGGCAGACAGCATCCTGCGGCTTGGGGGTTCATATGATGCATACAGAGACTTGATAAGGTTTATTGGTGGCCTTAGTATAGTGTCAAATGGGTCCTGTTTCTAAGCTGATGGTTCATATTTTTGTACATGTAGTGCCCCAATCACGTCAACTGTAAAGCTTTTGCATTTGGAAGAGATGAAAGGAGTTATCCAAAGAGTAGACTCCTGGCTAGAATGTGCTCGGCCTTTCTTGAACAAAGAGGAAAATCATTTGAACCATCACGTTGGTTTTCCCCCTATCAAAGATCTCAAGGTAATGTGGCAGTAAGCTTTATACAGATTTATTGTTTTCTTGTAAACTAAAATATCTGTGGTGTACAGGATTTGGTTGTTGAGGTGGCTGGCATCCCGATATTGTTGAACGAAACAAAAATGCTTCAAGATCTTCTTTTCCAAGCTTTCTGTTAATCAACCCCAGAGGAACATTTCTTCTCAAATGATGACGGATACAAGTAAGGGAAATATGCCTGTCTAATATTTTTGTCTTGTGCATTCTATCTGATGTGGATAGGATAATCTATTTGTTTGTGCATTCTATCTGTTTGTGGGAAGGTTATTGGTGATTAGCACTTCATATAATATCGTCATATGACATGGTTAGCACAATGTTTTTGCTTTACCGATCCATATTAAGAGAAGCTAAATTATTGTGGGGGGTTGATGAGAATATGTGAAATCTGCTGGACCTTATTCTGTACAAGTGGAACTGAACAGGTGTGTGTATAAACGGGTGTTATTATTTACATTAGTTCTATGTGCGAGGGGCAAACAAATGAAAATGAGAGTGCGTATGTTTTGAGACTTCACTGCTATGCTAATATTTGCTTTGTATTGCAGTGTACATGGGTCAAAGCTCTTCAAATATTGGTCTTCCATTACAGCAACAACAGCTAACTGCGCAACAACCTAATTATGGGAATATTTTAACTTCAAATCAAAGCATTCTTCTCGGGACTAACCCTAATAACCTTCTTGGTTCAAATCAAAGTAGCCTTCTAAATACAAACAACTTGATGGGGAATCAAAGTAATTTGATGAATGCAAACCCCGGTAACCTTGCAAATATGGGATTTGGCCAACCAAGGCAACAAGGCCCAACGTGAGATTAAAATAACCACGTTAAATTCCTTTAAGATTGTCACTTGCTAAATCAGAATCATATTTTCTTAGGAATGTCTATGTAACAACCGAGATTTCTCATATTGGCTTGGAGATGAAGAAGGTAGACATTCTCAGCCTCAATAGTCATTTGCAAGGCAAATTAAAGCTTCAAACAATGATGTTAGGTTGGGTTCACATGCCAAATCAAGAGGTACTAAGCCATGCAAAATAGCTCGCCATATCACAAGCCTTGCTCAATTTATACAATGTAAGATAGGGCACCGCCGAAGGCAACGACGCATGTGAATCTAGCTTTAGCCAAGACAAAAAAGTGTATCTCAGCAGAAGGGACAAGTTTAAAGAGCTAGAATGCCAAAAAATAGGCAAAAGTGGATTAAAATAATGGCATTTGAGAGTCGGATGTTATGGACAGTTGGGCAACAATATACTTCATTGGTGTGTAGCCACTTGTTTTAAGACTTCAAGCTATGTAAGAATGTCGCATGCATGTAATGTCGCATGCATGCAAGAACCCCAGGGAAATGCGAGACCGAGATGTGAGAAATGTCAATTAAAAACATTTTGAAATTTTATTTATTCTGTACATAGGGGTAGGCTGCACAAGCACAAACTCAAGTACAAGATCGGGTAGGGGTATATAAAAATTAGGATAGTCCGAAAGTACATCTACGGAAAGGGGCTTGGAAACTGGCTTTTCCTATTTACGTATGTAGGGGTTTTCCACCTCCAAAAAGTCGTATACAGGGGTTTTCTCTGGACCCCTTGCACGCAGATGTGGTATCCCCATATGCCTAGGTGAAACCCCCGGGACCTTACTGCTACGATAGATTAACTTGAACTTTTCTTAATCTTTGCAAACTGAGGTTCAGGTACTATGTTTGGGACGTGTAAACTGAATTCTAGGCTCTCCCTTGCCCCCTCTGTCCACGCTTGATATCTCGACTAGATAACTTTCTCAAGAAGTTTCTTCCTTCTTGACTCCCATAACTCAAATGTTAATGACTCTCATTGACTCTGGCCCAATAATCAACTATGGTTAATAATCGGAAGCCTAGGCTCTGATACCAAATGAAACGCTCCTAGAGTGTTAAACACTTGAAGAGTGAATAATAGAACTCAAATAATTTCTTTAATAAAATTCATAAACTCAGGTTACAATTCAAACTACATAGGAATCTACGCATGACAACATCTCTGCTATCACTCGTGCTCCCCCTCGCTCGCCAGTCACGTAACTACCAAATTAATCTATAAGAAATAAGAAAGAAGTGGTGGGGGTTAGTCCAGGGAAGGACTAAGTGGGCAACCATCACCTAGGTCCAAGTAATCTGGAAAAGAAGCACAACATCACAACACAATTTTCATCAGTTAATATTATCCAGGGATGATCAATCCCTCGCCCGGGCTCACGCGTATATCATTCGCGACACGAATATACGTTCACATACCAATCACCTGGTATGCACGTTGCTCATCCGCTCCAGCCCTCCGGCAACAACAAAGGGGCGGGTTCATTCAGGCAGATAATCATGTCTTTTTAACATTCCACTTAAACCATATCAAAATAACAAGAACATAGTAAAGAAAATACTTTGACAACCATTATTTACAAGCAAAGAATCCTATATGGAGTAATTCGATATAAGTGTGAGGAGCAATATGACATCATAAAGGTTAAAATGAAAGGTTAGGCGAAAGTTCTCAGCCGGTTTCGAACCTGGGTCTCTAAAATAATAGCTTTAAACCTTAGCCAACTAAGCTGCAATATTCTTATAAATTAAATAAGACAAAATTTAATTATGAATGATGTAGAAAGGAATTAAAAAGTCATAACAGAAGCTAGTATTGCGCAGACCATGGCCGAAATTTGCAAACAAGAGCGGAACAAGCAGAGAAGGAGCGGAACATGCCAGATTTCCATAAATATATGCCATCTAATGATTTTGAATCATGATTAGGTCCGATTAGAGCCTGCAAAGAAGAGTAGGTTCTGCTGATTTGCTGGCTTTGGCAGCAATTTAGAAACACAGGAAAATACAAGACATCTCTTTCTGGCTGGATTCAGCAAGGAATACTGGAGTTCTAAACCTTGTAGCCGATACTGGACACAATTCTTAAATGGATAGCAAGATGGTTAGATGAGAAACAAAAGCAAAGCAGGCATCATTCCACAACTAAAACAAACAAAACAAGGTTTAAAATGAAACGCACTTATTTAAGAAGTGCGTTTGAAAGATTCCTTTATAAAAATTGGAAACTTGAAAAAAATGGACAAAATAGGGAGCAAAATAGATTGTTGAGCAAATAGCATTCGAAATACCCCAAAAAAAGCAACATTTTTGAAGCATTTTAATTTTTTAAGAAGGGCAAAAAAAAAAAAGCTTGTTTTGAGGAGAGAGACATTACATTTAAAAACTCATTAAGTATTTGTTGTTGAAAATAGAAGGAAATATAGTTTTGTGTTTTTGCAAGCTTAATATAAGTACTAAGAAAATCAAACATAGAAAAGAGAAAGAGTCTGAAATCATGAATCAAAAAAAGAATTGTTCTAATTAAGCATTATTGAAGAGACAAAGTTTTCAGTTGAGAAATCTTCATCAAAATATATTGAAATTCTTAGCACATAGATTACAATGAAAGATAGTTTAAAATGCTGTCTGTATAAATTTATACGGGAGGTGGCTCTTCCCAGTCCACAGGACTCTCTCTCCCCTTAGGATCAGTCTCTTGCGAGGTTATAATAGCAGAGACGCCCCCTTCGATTCAATGGTACGCAGTGCAGTCGTTTCTGCAGCTCGAGCACCACGGGGCTCCGGATCGGCGAACTCCACCTCCTCATCTCTTCTTCCCCGTAAGTGGAGGCTTTGGATTTACATATATGTGCCCTTTTAATCGCCCGACACCATTTTTTGCTCCCAATTCCCTCGTTTTCATCGGGGAAGGATTCACAAGAGCTTATCCCGGTCCCGATGAAACTTATTTTGTCGGGGTCTATGTCGACCGGAGACAACATTGCCCACTTAAGCTATAGCTAACTCTTTGTGGTGCCCGAGCGGAAAATGCGTCTAAGATCCAGTCCCGAGTGAAAAACCATTGTATCAAATTATTAATAAGTCGCCGTGGCCCCGATAATGGGACACCACGCCCTTGTCATTGGGGTCTCTTAATTTTTGCAAAACCGGCCGAACCCCGAAACGCGTGCGGGGAGGAGTTTTCTCATTCTGGCGTATTAAAGTGAACCATGGTTTTTGGCGTCTGCGCTGTAAAACCCTATGTGAAAATGCTCGAAACAACTTACTAAGCGGGGACCACCACCATGACCCTTAACGTTTGTTTTAAGCCTGCCAAACAGCACAACAATGAAATATTAGTAAAATAAAAACAAGGAAAATAAGTTAGCTCAGTAGTGTGGCGGTATAAATTTATACCGGGGTTGCCTTCGCGGTATAAATTTATACAGGGACTCTACCTAAGCATATAAATTTATCTGAGACATTGCCTTGCTATATAAATTTAAACCTTAGGGCGGTTGTGGTATAAATTTATACCGTGGAGTTACTAAAAAGAAAAGAATGTTAAGCTTACCAAACGCTGTTTTCAAAGCCGGCATTACGAGGCGGCTCCCATAGGTTTAAGCAGAGCATTGTTTGTAGGTCGAATGGAAAATGATGACCCTCCGGTTAGCGGATAAGGTGACTTCCTTGAGGCCTTCCAAAAAGTGGACTTGCGTCGCGTGAAAGCCTCCCTCGTCAAAAGCGTCCTTAATTTTTGAAACCATAGGGAATATCGCAATGCATAATGTAAAGTTACGCTTCTCCAAAAGTGTCCCCGACCTGCGTGCGGTCACCCTCAACAACTCTGTACATGCGGTCGACCAAACGTTGTAAATCTTTCATAAGAAGTGTCAAAGGCCTGCTAGTGGCGACCTCCTTTCCCCTGTTCGATTGCCTTAAGTCTCTGCCTCTCTTCCTTGGCCCTATGAACCGGGTTTAAAAATCCAAATGGGGAGCCCCTTTTTTCTTGTTACGTAAGAATATTGTGAGAAAAAGGCACAAACCGCGAACATATTTTTAGCAAAACTTACCCGACCACTAAAGTTAACGGCGTGCTCTCTAATGATACTATCGATTAATTTACAACTTGGGTAGAGAAGCTTGCACTCCTCCCAGGTCCTCTAGGTTTAGTTTTGCTTCATTAACTTCGGCTGGCGGTGACAATGTCTTTCATTTTGCAAAAGAGAAACATGTTGTAAGACCAGAAAATGTAGAAGAAACACGGCATTGCAAATGTGGCTTACGTCTTAGCTTCCTTGGCCATTTAGGTCTAATGTAAATTCCTTGGCCGCGACTTTTTTCAAAAGGCGAACAAAATTTCTTTGCTTTTAATCCACAGAATCTGCGTCCAGGGTACAATGCTCATATTTTTCTGTTTTTGTTCTCCACCCTTTTTTGGTTTTTTCCCTGCGGAGCTGGCTTGCTCTTTAAGCTCACCATCTTCGAACATACAAAAAATTCTTTCTTGAAGATCCCACACACAGTAAATGGACAAACGCCATTAGTTTAGTGTTGCTTAAGCGTAAGAGAATATGTTGCCTGATCTACTTTCTAAATCGCATGGTGTGTGTAGTCCGCGGTATAAATTTATACCGTCCACGGACACCGGTATAAATTTATCACATGACTAAACGCGGTATAAATTTATCTGCCGACTTACGCGGTATAAATTTATACTGCATGACTAAGGATTCGGTATAAATTTATACGTCTGCCCATGCGGTATAAATTTAAACCGTCCCTAGTCGCGGTATAAATTTATACCGCGGTGCCGTTCCTAGTCAGCGGTATAAATTTATCTTGGCCCGCGGTATAAATTTATACCGCTAAAGGCACTTGTAACCACGCTAAACATACTACAAAACATAGAAAGAAGAGCATTTACTTACTTGACCATCTCTCGAATGCCCACCAAAAGTAGTTATCGTATTGCTTTACGCCATAATGGGCTTCTTATCGAAGTCATAGGCGGGCGACACTGCATCACGCGGGCTTCTCGAAGCTCCTGCGACTTGTTCTTTTGCTTTTTAAAATCCTCTCCATGCATTTGTTTAAATTCCACGTACTCTCGCGGTTGCATGAAACGGATCTTGTCTATTAAACTCATTTTTAATCTGAAGTCATTGTCGAGATTATGACTCCGCGGCAATGACTTTTGCTTCTTCATCCGTTACACCAACGTATATATATGTGCTTCAACGCTCTTCCACACTTCGTTCTGGCTTTCCTCTTTTTGCTAGTTCTTTCCTTGCCTTGTAACTATGTGTGCCTCCAAGAACGTAGTATGTGTAATCTTCAAGTCAGCCTTCTTGTAATCTTTTAGTTGGTTGCACCGACCTCACCCACCATAACAACTAGTGGCGACACATGGGCATGAGGATTCCTTCTCATTCTTTGTTTCGATATAGCCACATGTGCCGCATCTGACTTCTGGACCAGTAGCACTCTGACCCCATCTTCATTTTTAGGTGGCCTCTTAATGGTGCTCAATGTCAAAGAAATAGTTTGCTTTAGCAGTTTAGTGTCATTCACCCGCTTGAGAATACCACTTGATTTATCTGCGGGCTTCACAACAATATCTGCTCCAGGAGCCTTCTGAAGAGCTTCTGTTGACTCCTCTATAGTCAAAGACTTTGTGCCTCTAGATTTCTTTTTTGTAGGAGCCTGTGTATCTACTACCAGGGAATGCTTCCTACCCTTTCCCTTTGTTACCACTGGTTCCTCTTCCTCTTCTTCTTCTACTTCCTCGTCCTTCTCTTCAAGCTCTTCGATAGGAGTGGGGTACCACAGACCTTTGACCAACTTTGTTTCTTCGCAAAGCACAACTGACATCAAAATGTCCACTATATCCCAATGTCTTGAGGGGGTTAAGTTAGGAGGATGACGGTATAAATTTATACGTAAAGACACTAAACAATACTTACATGGCCACTCTTGTAATTGTCAGCCACGTACTCATGCACATCTTTGGGTTTGCACATGCTTATTCGAAGCATTTTACTTTCAAGAACGTAGAAGACTTCCCCCTTGTCATGCATGCACTTCATTAAAATTTCATCATCGACGTCTGTAGCAATAAGGTTGACAATTTCGCCGGCAGGGTAATAATCGTCGATCTTGTACTTGCCCTTCCCGATTGATGACACAAGTAAAGATGCGGCTCGGTGGGTTTGCTCTCTCTTGCACCCACAATGGGCGTACCGCGTCTGGTCTTTTAGTTCGTAATAATACGTGGCTCTATTGGTGCGACCTTTGATGGCCCGCCCTTGTGTACAAACCCTGATCTTGGGGCTGGAAAAAGCGTAAAGAAGGCCATTTTATGCAAGAAAGCAGAACCTTTTTCGACCTTTTGTAACATAAAAGCGAGTAAAATAGAGGCGAAAAGAGCATAAAATCTACACTAAATTATCACTTTATTTGTGTTATTTAAGCTTAAAAAGCAAAAGAATATTACTAAAATATTAAGGTTTGCGACACTTCTTTAAGCACTAGACACCAAGATTCCAAAATGGTTACGGATGGGTATAAATTTATACCGCCTCGAACGCGGTATAAATTTATCTGCCACAAAATACCGATCGATATAAATTTATACACCCGGTGCTCGGCGGTATAAATTTATACCGTTCAAAACACGATCGGTATAAATTTATACGCCCGGTGCTCGGCGGTATAAATTTATCTTTGCTTTCGTTAACCGGCGGTATAAATTTATACCCGATCAAAACACTGCGGTATAAATTTATACCGGCGTGTTCACAGGCGATAAATTTATACCGCTTCGTGCTCGGCGGTATAAATTTAATACCGATCGAATTCATATCGGTATAAATTTATCTGCGACTTGTGTTCTGGAGCGGTATAAATTTATCTGCTTCGTGCTAACGGCGGTATAAATTTATCTGATCGAAACTCATATCGGTATAAATTTATCACGTGGTGAAACACTCTAGCGATTAAAACAAAGAGAAACTAGAAACGATGCGGGTAGTAGACTTGCGTTAGCCATGGCGGTATAGACCAGCGTATAGGCGTTCGAGAGAGCAAATAAGGGGGTATATAAGCCGCCGCTGGCGCCGAGCCGACTCCGTACTCGTTATATAGAAAATAGGGTGGGCCGTGTGGGGCTTAAAGTACCTCGCTAAGTGTAAACTTCATATAAGCGCTTCTCCATAAAGTTTTCAATACAAATTAATGCGTGAGTTTTATTGTATAAATTTATCTCCGTTTACGTTCTATGTTGCCCTCCTCCGTATAAATTTATACCATCTACGTATAAATTTATCTGATCTACCTTAAGTTTTTCTTCCACGTATAAATTTATACCAACTCTCGTATAAATTTATACCCAGTATGGCTTCGAGAGAAAAGAAGCTGCCGAGCCTCCAACTCACGTTACGCGAGCTTCCTCCTAATGGCTTTCACACCTCCTCAGCGGACACCGAGGGAAGTAGCCCGCGAATATTCTACATCCGACATTCCAACACCCGGCTCTCATTGAGTTTACTCGGCAAGACCACCTCGGCTTCCACCACCCGGTTCAATTTACTCCACCACACCACACTCCTCACGAGCGTCGTGCGCCCCCCCACCAATGCGTTTTACCCCACCTCAGGCTAGAGAGGTCAGACTACCTCCTCCACTTCATTTTAGTACGTCGCCCATAGTCCACCGTAGGCTCCCTCCACGGAGGCAAATCACACCAACTCCATCCATTTGGCTAAATGGTACTACAACAAGTGGGGCGGTCAGTGACCGCGCAACTCCCGTGTTCTCACGACGCCCGGGAGCTGGTCAACTCGTCACCAGCCTCGATTACTTTTTCCCAGAGAGAGGGAAAGCACCTCCCCCCAGGACTTGCCCACATCAAACCTCTCAGCATCTACAAGTACACCTCATGTTGATCTCTCAGACGAAGAAACACCTCATGTTGATGTCTCAGGCGAGGACCTACCAAAGCCACAAGAGTCCATGTTGAATTCAAAGCCCCTCGCAAGTAAAAATCTTAAAAGCGTAACTTACACAAGAGAGCATGTACAACCGTTAGAAGAAAGAAACTCATGGGCCGAGGCTCACTTGCGGGCAACACATACAAAAGCTTGTTGTTCTCAACGTTGTTTGCTTAAGATTGGACTAAAGGAATTGAGGTTGCCGTGATAGTTACAGTTCAATGACTCTCTGCTAGACCAAAGGGGCTACTTAGCCTTCAATATTAGGCCGGATGATGGTGAGAAATTTACTTACACAACTGGTGGCCACACCGTCATCAAGCGGCCTTCAAATTGATTCATGCTTTAGGCGTGACGACTTGACCTTTGAAGAAAAGGCTTGACAAGAATCCGGGCATCAATGACTCTTGCCATTCGGGAGGCATAACCGAAATTCATGCCCTTCAATGTGTTTCTGGATGGAAGGTTTCTTTAAGGAGTCTTGTGAGAAACTCCCTAACAGCCCTATGTACCACTTGAGTGACAATTTCACGAAACAAAAGTCTCTGATAATTATAAGGAGATGTGTGTTGAGGCTGGAGAGCGCTTTGTGCGCTACTCTTACTTTCTTGTGCTCGGGAAAAAAGAGTTTTCTCGGCGTGGCCATTCCTAGAAAGCATAGGATGTCTGTTTGTGCTACATGCTCTGAATTAAAAGCTTCGGAGACAAAATGCAAGGACACTTCACACTAAAAGTAAGCTTCCGGGGCGTGTTCTTGCCTAGTTCTACTTAAAAGTAGGTTCTTTCCTAAACATATTTTCCTTTCGGATGCATTGAAGGAGAAACCCGAACAAGCCAGAGAACAACAATCTTTGGAAAGGAGAAAATTGACAAAACATAGGAAGAAAACACTTGGAACAACCACTCAACTACATATCGGTTGTTATTGATGGAATGGACCAGAAGAAGACCACCCTACCACATTTTGTCAATGTGCCTAAGGATCTTCTTGAAGAAGATTTCATACATCCGCATGTTGTTGGTGCTATGGTATTTAATGGAAAACTATCTTGCAAGGCATTTTTGAATTATCCAAACATTCATGCTGATCCAAATCTCACTATCACAATATTGAATAAGCTTCTTTCCAATCTAGAACATATACTGCTTGGGTTACGTATCTTCACTAGATAACACGACAAGGGAAAATAAGAATCGGGGCGTTGTTTGCTTATCGTGCTATGCTAGTAGAGAAACAAATCTTCAAGAAGGTGAAGATTGGTTTCTGCTTGTTGGTCATACACACGACCAAATTGATCGGATGTTCAATGGGTTCTCTAAACGTCTTGCTTTCGAAAAAAAGCTCTAAGCACCGCCACCATGATTGAGGTCATCCAAGATTCCTACAATCCTCGTCCGGACATCGAGTTATTGGAAGAAACTTATGATTTCAAGGAATGGATTTTTTCGGAGAGATCAACTAGGTCAACGTGCTATTGAGCCCTTGAGAAACATTACATTTCAGCATCGGATCAAAATTTCACTTGTAGATGGCAAGGCCATCTTACAAGGAAAGAAATATGCCACATCCTTGCGATTGGCGGCCCGGCAGCAATATTCAATTCATTAACATCCCCAATACTAGTTCCATGCTCTCTGCCGAATCAAATGCCTCTAAAAAGCTTGAAAGAAATCACAAAGAGTAAAAAGGAGGGAAGAGCATTTGACTCAAATAAATCATTGGATTGTATTGAGACAAGTATTCATCTGCTCTAACCACTTTGGGGAGGCGGATGCTTTATGGTGGCCTCAATTTTTTCTAACAGCGTGACATGTTGCAAGCTTCATTACAAGGTCGAAGACCGATTACATTCAACTGGCCATCTAGGCAAACCCTCCCCCGCAAGTTGAGAATCAAGAGGAACATGTAGAGATATTGGCTAGCTCGGATGAAGATGATGAGTCATGTACACGGCCCTAGGCGCCGGCACAACAAGTTGCTTTCGAGTATCCGGTTCGGTCTCGAGAGATTGAGAAAGGAATGCTCATAGCTGTCCCGGTGATAATGATGAATCTGGGGAGGCCATTACGGCTAGCTAAAATCTTGGAGGTAACAAGAGAGGATGGAATTCCCGCTCAATTAAAAGTGCACTTTGGATGAGAACGATTAGCGCCAATGCTTTTCGATGGGAGTTATACTTTGGAGATGGTAAAAACAGGAGTGGGAAAGAGAGCTAAGTCCAAAGCAAGCACTGCTGTCATAGATCTAACTGAAGTAAAGGTTCTTGCATATGACTTTGTTCTGACTGCTGCTAATAAGTTACGTATGGTCACTCAAACTTTAATAAGGTCGGCATGTGGATTAGACAAACAAGCCAAAAAGGTGGCCAAAAAAGATGATGATGAAGACTCACTTGTAGACAGTGAGGAAGAAGATCGTTCGAGTACATCCAGTGCTGAGAGTGAAGCTGAGGATGAAGGCTCGAGTGATCAGGGAATAAATGAGTCAGAGGATGAGATGCATCGATCTTCTTTGCAAAATGTAAGTTTGTCCGATGACTTCGAGCGTGTAAAAAACGAAAGAAAGTGCGGTGATGATTGTCTGTCAAAATATCCTATATTTTTGACAATTTTGTTCATAATTTTGTACAATTTTCACAACCTTGAATATATCACTTCTTTGTCACTCTACTACCCTTGCTATTTTTTTTATTGCCCCTTTTTTGCTACACTTTATAAAAGTAACTATTTTTTGTTCTAGTTTAGGAGGATGAAAATTGCTATTTAAAATTTTTGCACGAAAGTTATGTTCAATCAACCCCTCAAAAATGGTACCTAAATTACTTAAATTGTCACACCTGTCACAAAAAAATCTTAAAAAAGGACTTTTTTAAGGGAATTTTAGGGAATCTTTCAAAGATTCCTTTTGAAGTGCGTTTCCAGCAAATAAGTGCGTTTCATTTTAAACTTTGTTACAAGTAAACAACGACAGCCCAAGCCATCACAGATTTCCATGGGTTTTGACTCCGGTTAATCCACCACTAAAGCTTGGCTTCAACGTCGACGCTTCTTTAAGCCAACTCGAATCCATTCTAAAAAGGCTTGCTTCCCTTTTAATACTAGTCTATTTTCTAAGATTAGGAAATATCTTCCGTATTTCAAATCCAAACTATCTTCCCTATTCTTATCTCCGCTATTTCAATTCGGATGTTCCCTCTATTTCCTTTAAATATCTACGGTACCATAGTAAAAATACCGTATTCAACTTGTTTCCCCGACCATTGCTATTCTTTACTATAATTTATTATTTCTAACCTATGGTTAAGACTCAAAACCTTAACTTGTCCATCAACCCCCTAGGTGTGTCACAGGATATAACTGGGCATAACTGCACATTTTCTGCAAATTTGTAAGAAAGTGGTTGGGTTTTTTTTATGCATATATTTTCAAGTGTAGAAACACCTAATGTTTATCAGCAAACATTTCTGAATAGAATAGATATCCAGTAGTGCATTAAAACAATGAAAGTTGCAAACAAAAAACTGTATGTGCACATTATGCCGAATCTAAAATTTCATTTTCCACATCTGAATAAAAAATAGAAGGTGTCACTAAATTGCTTTACTGTTACACTTCCCTATGTTCTCCACATTGATAATTGAAAAGACGGGGCACATCTTTTTAACTGGAATGTTGCATAGCAAGTGTTATACATATCACAATCTTCTAAGATTAGACATTTAGAGTTGAATCTTACGTCAATATGTTAAAAGCGTCATACCGCAACCTTCTAAGATTAGACATTTAGAGTTGAATCTTACGTCAATATGTTAAAAGCGTATCTCCATGCAGCAAAATCACATAAATTATTATTAGAATATGATGTAATGTTGCACCAATTGTTATAAATGTTTTGGGCATAGAAGGCTCTTATACTCAAATTAAAATAACATCAAATCTGGAATATGAGGATGAAGATATCAGCTGCTATTTTGGGGGCTGAAAAACAAAACTTACAAAGATAGAGATAACTTGTATGGGGAAGTGTACATTGAGTACAAAAGGAATCCATACGCAACACAGGAAAATGAAGCAGGGAAAATTACGATATTAGTTGCATTTTGAATGCTTTTCCAAGAAAGATCCTTCAGTTTCATTGCCAATGGAAATCCCGTAAGCTGCCATGATAACTATCTCTTTATACTATAACTGCAAATTTCAGGACCAAAAGCTAAACTAACAATTTTTCTCTGAATCACAAATACTTTGTAAAACAAACTACAAATATCTAGTAATGGTGGTAAAGGATACCATGGAATCCACAGTTGAGATGCAACAACACCAATTTCATTAACAATGCGACTCAACTCGTATTGCTACCACAACAAAGAATATTTTGCAAGATTTTGAAAAGCAATGCAGAACAAAAATTAGACTGAAGCAAAAATTGGATAAAAATTTCTTGAAATGTAATTTTCTAAAATAAAACTACTGCAGAAGGAGGAACTGGTTAGCATCTTCTTCGCACAAAGGGACTCCAAAACCTGAAAGAGGAAACCGAACTGCCTTCTAAGACTTCTGCTATTCTGTAACTAATAAAGAAGAAAGCCACAGCCTTTCTAAAAAATAATGCAGAATCTAGATACAAAAGAAAACATGGATGCAACAAGCATCTATTCTAAAAGGAGCTAATCTCTATAAATAATTGTGTTGTATTCAAAAAAATATGTCATGAAGGTGGCGTATCTTTTTAATATATTTGCTTGTTTTGTTATTTACTTCTAATTGTATTCTATTTGGTCCATGTAGTCCTCAGATGAAGTGTCTGACTCACACAGTGCTTTTGCGGGTGAGGATGTGATTCATGATACCATCACAAATTTCTTTCCGATAAATGAACAAATCAATGGTGGCGAAAGTGATGATGGTGAGAATACGAGTAACAAAGATGATAACTCGCACAGGGAGAAAGCAACATATCTTCACAATGAGGCAAGCACGCCACTGTTTCCAAACGCTCGTGTTTCTCGCCTTGCTGCTTGCATGCTTATTCTCAATCTCCAACACAAAGTTGGTTGGAGCAACAATAGTGTTTACGAACTTTTCGGTATGTAAATGCAAGTCATTGGAGCATTAATAGAAGTTTATTTCTATATGCTTATTTGCCTTTTCTATAGTTTGCTTGATAGAATATTACCAGATGGGCATTGTCTTCCAAAATCTAGGAGGGAGGCTAGGGAGCTATTGCGTTCATTTGGACTAGAGTATAACGTCATGCATGCATGTGTTAATGATTGTATTCTATTTAAGTAAAGACTATGCAAATGATCAATCATGTCCGAAGTGTAAGGAAGCCTTCACGAGGAAGGCGAGAAAAAAACAAAAGTGGCACGAAAGGTATTACGTCATATGCCTATAATCCCTCGACTTGACATATTTTCCGATCGCCCACACTAGCGATTTCATGGACTATCATGCGACATCGTAGTAGAGATGGAAAGATGAGAACCCCCCTGGGGCTTTGTGGAAGCGGATAGAGGAAAAGTGGCCTATATTTGCATTGGAACCCCGCAGCGTTAGACTTGGGCTGGGGATTGATGGTGTTTGCCCATGGGGATCTATGTCATCCTCTCATCTTGTGTGGCCTTGTGGCGATTATAAATTATAACATTCCACCATGGATGGCTACAAAACACGGCCATATCATGTTGACTTTGATTATTCAGGTATGTATGTGTATGTAAAACTTAGTTTTTATTGCTTGTATTAAGTATGGAATGGGATATTGCAGGAAAATATAAAGTAAAAAACATGGATGTCTACTTAGAACCTTTGGTGGAAGAACTTGAGATTCTATGGAAGGGAGTACATATGTATGACATTTCTAAAACTCCACATGACTTTACGTTCCATGGGATGCTATGCTTTACTCTTCATGACTATCCAGGTTTTACAGAAGCTTCAGGTATGTTGTACTATAATACAAAATCGTAAAAAACCTTAGATGTTATTTGAATTAACCTTTTGTTGAGATTTGGTGCATATGGATGTCCTTCTTGTGGGACTAGCTTAACATCTTATAGATCAAAACATCTGAAGAAGCAAATATATGTTGGACATAAAAAGTACTTGGCAGAGGGCCATCCTACACGTGGATCCGATGAGACCACGAAGCCAACGAGATGGACACCTAAGGATTGGTTGGATGCTTGGAAGGAGATGAATCCCAATGTGAATTACTTGACTAGTTATGAAGATGCAAATGCAAATCTTCTGCCAGGAATGAAGAGGTTATCCATATTCTATAGGTTGGATTATTGGAGTGACTTGGAGTTGGTACATTTACTTGATCCCATGCACATCTTCAAAAATGTCGCACATTCTCTTTGGCAGCATATAACAGGAGAACGGGAAACATTGGCTGCTAGGATGGATCTGAAACATTGGCTGCTAGGATGGATCTGCTAGTAACATTGGCTGCTAGGATGGATCTGAAAGAGCAAAAAATAAAAAAGAAATATTGGCCGATCGAGAAGAAAGGCAGGAAAACCCTCACATGGAAACAAGGTGCATGGGTTCTAGGGAAAAAACAAGTTTTTGAGGTAAACAAAAGGATATCAAAGATACGCACACCAACTGGATATGGAGCCTCTTTGCGAAAGGCATTTACTAAAAAAGGCAGTCTCATTGGATTAAAATCCCATGATTGGCACAAGTTTCTTCAGGTACTTTTGATTTATATGCTCTAGTTTCTTATGAAAAAATTATATTTTAACATATGCACTTAATCGTCGTGGACTTTCCAGCATATACTTCCATGTGTTATAGGGGATTTCTTGACTCCACAAGTAAGGAGCATTATATATCGATTGGGTAAATTTGCAAGGTGGGTCTCTTCCAAAGAGATTGAAGTGGCTGAGATATCAAAAGTAGAGGAGGAAGTGATTATACTGCTTTGTGACATTGAAAAGGAATTTCCCACTAGTTTTTTTGACCTCCAGGTACTACTAAACAAATTCTATGCAATTATGTTACTTCTATCAACTATAAGTTCAAATAATGTGCTTATATACACAGGTACATCTGATGATACATATTCCAAACGAGATAAGGTTGGCAGGACCTGCTCCTAGTAGATGGATGTTTTTTTCTAGAGCTACATGAAGGTGCTCAAAATTTTGTTAGATCAAATGGCAAAACCAGGAGGGTTGCATGGCTGAAGGTCATCTTATACAAGAAACGCTATTTTATCTAAGCGATGCCACCACATCTTGCCATCCTGATGGTCCAAAATTGTGGGAGAAAGAAGAACCCAAGGAAATTACATCAGAAGTATTACAGGGTAATGGTGTAGAACGAAGTCGGTGATGACATGCTTCTTGCGATAAACACATTTGTTCTTAATAATCTTGCAAGTTTACAACCATGGAGGGACTTGCATGAAACTGCTAAGGAGGATGCGAAGAAGGTCAGCAGGCGATCAACAAGACAATCTATTCCGGATGTAATGAATAATGCATGGTTATTGGCTTGTATGGACGAAGCTAAAGATTGTGGTCAAGTTATTCCAGATGATGATTATGAGCTTGCACTTGGTTGTAGTAGAAAGGTATTAGAAATCTTTGATTCAAAGTTCCATTCTTTTTATACTACATTACTCATCATCATTATTTTGTTCTAGGCGCGATTCTATACTTCAATGTGGGCATATGGGCAGCATTTTTTATAAAACAATGTGGATAAGCGTAGAGTTACATTTGATTCAGGTATCAGCTCGGAATTTGAACAAAAAGTCAATCTAGCAGGGGGATCACAATCTTAAGAGTAGCACGAATTACATGGGAATCGGCGGACATTATTGAGTTGGATTATCGTAGCTTTCATGTAAATGTTTTCAAGGCCGCGATGGTTCAAAGTTGTATCTGAGAGGTCGTGGCAAGGCGGTTAGGACTCATCCATCACGATTTCCAGAAGTGGATTCTTCAAAGGTATTGCCTGAGATGAAAGAACCTTTTGTCTTTCCAAGTCAGGTTGAGCAGATATTTATCCATGAGAATCCTAATGACACAAACTGGTGGATTGTCGTACATTGTCAACCGCGGTATGACGCATAATTGCTTTATCCGTAGATGAAAATAGCGTGGAAGATCTCTCTCATGATATTCATCTTGAGGTTGATGATGATTTTGATGGCGGCGGCATTCATGTCGATGTTCTTTGGCGATGATGATTTTGGTGGTGGTGGTGGTGGTGGTGAGGGTGTTATGGATATTGCTAATGATGTTGATGATGACTCATTGTTGCATGAAGCAGAAGATGGAGAACTGGCAGATATTGGTATCAACATTGAAGAGGAGAGTGCATATTTGGAAGAAGATTTGCTTGAGGATGATACTGATGAACATGTTCCTTTAGAATCATCGTTGGCACATTCACAAAGAGAGGAAGTTGATAAAGAAGCAACTTATGTGCTTGATCTCCCTTCAATTAATCCATATTAAGTGGTCATGGTGAGGATTATATTGAAGATGAAGAAATTGCGGGACATGTACATGATCATTCTAAAGCAATTAGTGGTTTGGCTCTTCGTCTATATCTAGATGATGACGAGGTGGAGGACATTGAGCATGATCTAAGTGAACAAATTGATATGTGATATGATTAATCAGCATTGTCAATCTTATTGCTATAACTATTATGGTATAGATCATTTGATGTTGAGCATTGCATTATCTTCCTCATCACTTTGCTCCTTCATGTTGCCAAGTACCCTTCACCATTATCTTCCCCTCCAACTGACTATTGTTCGAGTATCCAAATCATTCTTGGATTCTTCGAAGTAATATCCCTTGGTGCAATACTATATCTATAATGATGTATAAAAGTATTAGGCAAATGTTGTAGTGACTTAGTTATAATATTGCTTAAATTTTGTTACAACAACCACCTCAAATTGCAATATAAAATTGACAAATCCTCCTCAAAATTCCGTCAAAATATTAGATGAAATTTTAGATAACATTTTGTCATAAGTCTTAAGAAAAGGTTGCCACAACTTTGCTATAATATTGTTCAAAAGTTGTTGCAATAACCTACTTAAGTTGCGCTAAAAATTTGACAAAAAGGAGGTCATTCTTTTGACGATATTTTTGACGCTATGCACTAGACACAATTTTGACACAATACAAACACGTTGTGTCAAGATAATAGCATTCGACATAAAGTTGTCACTGGACCTATGGCTTGTCACAAGGGTTGACACTATACCCCCCATCCTCTTGTACGAAGCTGCTCCTGCTTGCCAACCTGTACCTGTACATCATCAACACTAGAACAAATGTGAAAAACAAACCTCCCAAAGTGGAGGGGCTGACCACGCGTGCCATGCGACAACAAAACAAAAATATCTTCAAATAGAGGGGCTGGTCGTGCTAGGGGACAAATACATTAAACAATTGGGGGAGGGGGAGAGGGGAGGGTGGGTTTCAAAGAATAGAGAATAAGGTACTGCTGAGAGAGAAGAGGAAGCGCCGATGAGACGTTGATGCAGAACCTCGCCTAATATAGCGATCTCCCAACCAGAGAAGGCATGCAATGCATGCATGCGAGACATGCATGCTCGCCCCCTCTAGAATCTCGATCCGAGGGCTCGAATCGATGGGATTCTAGAATGGGGCTCGCATAAAAACGACAAAAACCTCCTGAATAGAAGAGACTTCCTTATCAAAACAGGATAGAAGACGAAGGTCAAAGGATTATGGCTAAAGAAGAGGCAAGGCCGAGAAAAGACATGCCACAACATTAAAAAAATGCCAAATTGGTCAATCCAAACAGGGAGAAGCGCCTCCCCTGCATGGTTACAAAGAATAGAGAATAAGATACTGCTGAGAGAGGCCAGTTTTTGTGTTCTTTGCGAGTCCCTTACCAGAATAGGCATCGATCCGAGTCATCGGATCGGCATTCTGGGAAGGGACGAGCAGCTATATATGCATTATTCATTCTTGTGGTTGGTTATCGGTGTCTTCTCACAACAGCGTCTCTTCCTTGCCCATTGCTTCCTTGGCTCTATCCACCTTCTTTTCTTCCCTTTGAGATCGCTCCTCCTCTTTTCTTCCTCTTTAGATCGCTCTTCCTCTTTTCTTCCCTTTTAGATTGCTCTTCCTCTTTCCTTCCCTTTTCGTTTGCTCTTCCGCATGGTTTCTTGAGAGTAAACTTTTGCTTTGCATGCTATGAGGAGGGTTCACAAACTGAGATAGCAGACTGTTGATTTCCTCACAGGGACACCAACGGTTTGAAGGCGGCCCCGGTATCTTTCTTTGTGGTATTTTGTTGCATGCAGGGCGGATTCGTCAGAATCGAATCAATTCATAGAGATTTTGGAAGCTTGGGCATCTTGGGAGTATTCATCTTACTTTTTCCAGTTTTCTATGCATTTTGCAGGCGTGATTCATTCTTCCTTAGCACAATTGCCTCGTGCATGCTAGCTGATTTATGCATGTCAATTGAAGGAGTAGCATTTCTCGCATGCATCTCTGGTCCAGATTGCTTTTTCGGATGGAATCCCGCAATTGTTGTTCATATTTTGTACAAATAACAGACGGTTGATTTCCTCACAGTGACACCAACGGTTTGAAGGCGGCTCTGGTATCTCTCGTTGTGTTATTTGGTTGCATGCAGTGGAAGAAAATCTATAGTAATCTCAAGCGTTTCTTTGAGAATCTAGGGAAATCTTCCTAAAATCTTTGAGAATTAAGAATAACCTTGATGGAATCTAGAAGAATCTAGGAGAATCTTCATAGAATCTTGGAGAATCTAGAGGAATCTTGAGGTATTCTTCTGGAATCTAGGAAAATCTTTGAAGAATCTTAGAGAATCTCAAAAGAATCTTAGGAAATCTAGGAAAATCTACTGGAATCTTCATAAACCTTTAAGAATCTATGCTAATCTAGAAGAAATCTTGGGGTCTCTAGGGGAATCTTAATAGAATCTAGGGGAATCTAAGGGGATTTTTGATTGGACTTGCTGTGATATCTATAAATCACCAAGAATAATTGAAGATGCTCAGCAAATTTGATTGGCGAAGAGAACCTAAACATTATTTTTAAGCCATTGCGATTTCAAAGAAAAAATTGTAACATTCACCTTGGTAGAATAGCGGGATGTTGCACGTTAGGCCATTTGTTATGGGCTGGGAAAGAGAAACGTTCGCGGCGGCTTAGCCGCCGCGATAAGTTTCTTGTCACTCATATATAATTCAGTTTCCTTTTCTGTTTGACACTATTTATTTGAAGCTAATTTGTTTGAAGCATTCTGGTGCTGACACGTATGTGACCCAAAATTCTTGCACGGCCTTTTCCCCTGTTTCGTGCTCTGCCGCTGCGGACCTGTATCGCATGCCATAGCCAGATCCAGTGATAGTGCAGCAGTAGAGCGACTGGATGCGGTAAAAGCTACAGCCACAGCCAGGACGGCCATGGCCACGAGCATCTAAGCTCCTTAAACGGAGCTCACTATTATTTGTCATGTATTGCCCTCTTATTTGTCATGTATTGCCCTGCCCATACCAAAACGGCACAGTGAGGAGCTTAAAGAACAAATGGCTTTTCCTTTCTGCTTTCGGCTATGGCTATGACAACTTTTCGGCGGATTTGTGGAGGTTGTGCGATTGGCAGCCCCAGATCTGGCTTGGAGTAGATGGTTCTTACTGTATCTCCTTTCCTTTTATTTTTATGTGTTTGTAGGTCGTGAGGCAAGAAGCTGGCCTAAGGGGTTTGCTTGAAAATCCAGGATCAAGGCCTCGTTTGGGAGATTTGGGAGCATTTTATAACTAAATGCGAAAGCACAAGCACACGATTTTTGAGATTGAATCATTGCGGTTCAGAGTCATCATTTTGCAGATTGCTCTGGATTGGAGGGAGGGATAAAAAGCGTCATTGATGCATTAAAATGTATGGGTTATAGAATATAATCCAGCTTTTTGCAACAATCAGGAGTGAAATAGATGTTTATATTCATCTATGGAATATGACATTTTAATCTCATGATTATGGATGGCCAACTTTCACTGTTGTAGGTCACACTGTAAATTTTTTTCTGTCTGTATGTTTACCAAGTTCGATGAGCACTTGATACTATATGCATTTCCCACTGTCAATCTTCAAGATTTCTTGACTGTTGGCCGCCAAATTTCACGAGCCTTTCATTTGGGATTGTTTGTGACATTCGAGTGCTGAAGTGTTCCTTGAGATACTGGATCGTGCTTGCTATAACAGATATTTGGATTTTCAAGATAGCAAGTTTGAATTGAAAACTTCACATATGAACGGCCAGACATATATTTAGCTTGTGAAAAGTCATGAATTTTTTGGAAATCTCATTCTGGGATTCATGCACAGTGACAGAATACGGCCGTATTCATGTCAAAATACGGGAAATATGGATTTTTAAAAAATCTCGTATTCAAAATCACCATACGTCATATTCAATCTTTGAAACCGAATACGCCCGTATTCCTGGCGTATTCACACAGAATATGCCCCTATTCTGTTACAAGCCAAAAGAAAGTCGAAAAGGGCATCCATCAGTCTCGTCGAACGAAAGGGGGAAAAACAAGTAAACATTAACAATCTATACCTTTTGGGCGACGTCATGGAAGCTGCGGTGAGTCGGCGAGTCGTTACAGTTCTTATAATTAAAAAATAGAGATTAAGCCGATCAAAATGAGTACAAACATGTTTCTTGTAGAATATTCGAAGGGAATATTCTCGTATTCTCCGTATGCGTATTTTCCGTATTCGTATTCCGTATTCATTTTTGGGGCCCCGTATTCATTTCCGTATGCGTATTATGTCACTGTGGATTCATGAGCTCTATGGATTTTGGTATGCTGGATCATGCTATAAAAGATATTTTGTAGTCGATTGCATTATCAAGATAGCAACTTCGAACTGAAAAACATAGACAAGCCTGTGTTTCACATATGATCATAAAGGCAGTGGCATGGAATGCTTAGCTTGTGACGGTTCGTTGATATTCTTAGAAATCTCATTTTGACATTGTCGAGCTCTAGGGATCTGATTATTGTACATAAACATGCTAGACAAGTTGTTATCTCTCTACAACAAATTTGTATCAATCTCGAGTTGTACAGATCCATGCAAGTGAACGGATCATTCCACCATTCGCCACATTTTCAATCCATTAGCTATATTGATAAATACCCTAAGCAAGAGCTGTGCAATGTATTTTCCTTTTCTCATATAATTCTTTGTAAAGCACCTTCTTCTTATTGAGGGCATGCTTAGAAAACCAAAACCACCTCCAATGACATTGAAGAGCCCGAGTTTTTTCTATTGTTCCAACGATACCCGTGTTTACTCTTGGGGCTCGCTGGTTGAATACAAAGTTACCCTGTTGTTACTCAGACCAGAGTATTCTTCTAAATCAATCTCGAACCTACAACTGACCTCTGATTTATTTTCATGAAAGATTGTTATGATATCCCACTAATAAAATGGTTATGAGAACAAAGTTTTACAAGCATTTGTCTCACAAGTTCTCTCAAACCTACAAACAATTTCTCTGAATTTTTTTGTACATATTTTTGTATTATGTCCTGTATCGGACAGAAAGCAAAAATCGGGTAACTTTCCAGCAGCAAGAAGGCTACCATATCATGGCAAAGCTAAATGAGGTATGGGTAGTAATCATGTGCACATACACAGGACATGATATAACGATTCAAAATCTCAAATCTTTATATTTTGGGTTGGATTTGATCTATGTGGAAGGTTTTAAACAGTTTGATGAAATGAGATTGACTGCTCTTTTGGTTCCGATGGTCTGGCCATAAACAAGCTTCTGGAGGAAGAGTGAGAAGATGACCCACAAGCTTTGGCCTTCTTACGAGGAGATGGGCTGCATAAAAGCGTCTTTTGTTCCAGCCTTGCCGTTACAGCCTAATTGGGGGAATCCCTTCAGCAAAAACCCTTCTGCAAATCGAATTTTTGGCTTGAGATTAAATTAATCCAAGTCTGGTAGACTTTTTGAAACCAACTAAAATGATTAGGGGCTCTGATTCCTGTGCTGCGTAAGATCTACATCCTTGTGTTTGCACTTTACAAGGAAGATTGCGATTAACCTGGGGCGGCAACGTTACAAGGCCTTCCCTGTATTCTTCAAACCCCTTCTCCGGCCATGCTGAACATTGCTCTGCCTAAAGGAGCACACTTTTGCATAACAGTATTTTGATTTCGAAAAACATCATCCAGATGAAATCCACTTTTCATGACCCGCTCATGCAAGCCTCACTCCTTATTGCTCACTTGGATCCCAAAATAATACTAGAAATATTCTAAATTAAAGGATATGCAACTTACACGTCACACCCATGTATAAAACAAATGTTTCCCATATAGCAGAAATACGTATAAGTTACTATGCATTATATGAAATATACATATTATAATTGAAGGTCACCATTTCTTATATAGTACAATGCATGAGCCAACAAAAAAGGGAAAATTACATGCTCCAAGAACCTCGTTTTACAAGTAGTCGGGCCCTGCAAATCCTTGCTCAAGGCCAAATCTGTCATGTTGGGCTCATGTATCACGCTGCCATGCTTGCCAAACTCTCATGTTTAAATGATCTATACAACCTCTTTATCTATTTCTATAATAATAAAGGGCATGATTTTTTTTATTTACGTCTATGAAATAAATGCACTAGAAATATCCCCATTGTTATGGTTTCACCACAACTTCTAGCTTCCTAAAAACCCCTCCACAAATTTGAGCTCTACATACTGCAAGATGACATGCCCAGCAACTCCAGCGGCATAAGGGATGGCGCTCCACCTCTGCCCCATCACTTCCACGCGCCGAAGACCCCAGAGGCAACAGACCACTTCTAAAAACGAAAAACCTCGACCTAACAAATCCAACATCCTAATTTCCAACATCAGCAATATACCCTTTACCCATACGAATACAGCAATTAACCGTTCCAAATCTTATGTAACCTCGACCCCAACTAACAATTGCCCAAGATAATAGCATTTTTTTAGATAAGATAGCGCAGAAGAATAGTTCAGGAATTTATCAAATGCTAGACATTAGTACTAATTCCCTACTGCATAGGTTTAGAACCAAAGAAATGTTCGCGGGGGACTTGGCCGCCGCGATAAATTTCTTGTATATTTAAACGATTTTGCCTTAGGTAGCACTTGCGTCCCTTTCCACCTATATACTAAGGTGAATGAAAGTAGAAGTGAAGGAGCAAAGTGCATAAGGGATATCCTATTAGGATGGGGAAAATAATGATTATATGGTGTAGTTAAGTTTACATAAAAATTAGCATGAAAGTGCCTATAATCAAATTGAGGGATATATGATGCCAATGCTATAAGCCAAGACAATGGTTTCATTTGATATATTTAGAAAATAGCATGAGGCTTGAGCACTAGATCGAATGAAGATATAGGTTTATGCAATAAAGTCTGTTGGGAACATTAGGGAAGATGGAAGGTGGGGTTGCAACACGACAAATGAGATGAATATACAAGGGATAAGTGGAGGCAAGGCCTTGACAATGGAGATTATTTTAAGGAGCTACTCAGATCAACCATGTGCTCCCGAATGTGATTAAATAACCGAATTGAAATGAATTGAGGTAGGTGATGTTATGGTTCACAGTTTAAACATGAGCTAAAAACCAATATGCCCATGTTTATATTTTCTTTTATAAGTCCTGTTAAAGTAACAAGGGCAATATCAAACCTTTCCAGCTATGGCGGGAGGTCCCCATCGCCCCTGCATTTATTTTCTGTTCTTTCGTCATTTTCAGATGCAGCATTGGCTTTCCTTTCCATTCAATTGATCCGCCCTGCATTTAATTCCTGGCCTTCTGCAAAAGTCTTGTTACAATTATAATCTGTTCTTTTGTTGCGGCCAAAATTATAAGCAAGATTCCGTTCAATCCACGATCCGTAGCTGCTTGATGCAATGCAAGTCCGTCCGCGGGGACGGAGTTGGAGCTGGTTAGGTTTTAGTTAGCTTTGTCTCTTTATTTGAGCTACATTGTCGTATTAGGCCTTCGGAAGCAAATCTTGTTCGGCATTTTTTTGATGTTTTTGTCTGGCATTCTTCTTCATCTTAATCAAAGTTTTGTGCAGCGTATTAAATGAAAATCTTCTTTGTATGAATTCGTCCAGAAATTCATGGAAGGAGATGAAATATCTTATTTAGCCTTAGGTGGCAAATCTCGTTCGGCTTCTTTTAAGGGCATAACAGAGGAGAATCTTCTTTGTAAGTATAGTTACAGCTTTCTGTGCTTGGTCTAAATTTGTGTAGAAATTCATGGAAGGAGATGAAATATCTTCCGCGGCATTTGAAGTAGAAGCTTATGCATCAAAAAAGAAAGATGTAAAAGATGATAAAGGAACACCGACATCGAGTTCTCCTGTGGCACGGCTCTATTCTAGATTAAAAAGCAAGGCCGATAAACCTTCCAGTCCTGTGCAGAAGAAGCCTAAATATGACAGACTCAAGTCCGTAGCTGCTGGGGGAGCTCTTCAGGGTTTGAGATTTATAGCTGAATCAGCTGAAAAGGATCCAAAAGCTTCATTGGAATTTGCAGAACAACGCTTTAATAAGTTATCTGTCAATGGCAAGATTTCTAGGAAGGATTTCGGCCATTGTATTGGTATGTCTCGATCTTAGATTTATTGGCGGCTCTGCTAAACTGTATAATTTTGTTCACGATAATACTGCTTGGAAATTATGTAGGAATGGACAAGACTTCGGAATTTGCAGAGGCGCTCTTTGAAGCTCTCATTTCGAAAAGATCGGGCCCAAAGACGGAAACCATTTCAAAAGAAGAACTCCGCGAACTATGGCTGCAGATAACCAACCAAGATTTCGATTCGCGAATGGAGATTTTCTTCCAGATGTGAGTTGAAGAATTCATCCTTTGTCTTCATAAATGTCCCGTGGCTTTGAAAATTTCTTCTGGTGCAGGTGCGATAAAAACTCTGACGGCCTCATTTCTGAAGAGGAAATTAAAGATGTGGGTGATCGTACAGAGCCAAACTTTAATTCCACGTGGATTCTTATTCTTTGAATTCTCGTTTGCAGGTCATCATAATGAGTGCCTCAGCAAATAGGCTTGCAAAATTACGGGAACGGGCTGGGGAATTTGCAGCATTGATCATGGAGTACATAGATCGTGATAATAATGGTTACATCGAAGTAAGAAATTTAGCTACATAATACCTGATTTATTGTTCATTTACACATCCTTTTCCATGCCCCAGTTATCAGAATTCAAAGCTTTGATGCATCCTACATCCACCGATGCTTGTCTAAGTTATGCCAAAAGCTTTGCTCCAAATCATCCTCGGACCAAGAGAATAAAGAAACATGTGAAGAGTTTTATCATTTGGGAGGGTTATAAACGCATGCTATGGATCATGTTATGGCTGGGAACCATGGCAGGCCTTTTCGCTTATAAGTTCCTACAGTATCGAGACAAAGCAGTATTCGAGGTTATGGGATACTGTGTTTGTGCAGCCAAAGGAGCAGCTGAGACATTGAAGCTTAACATGGCTTTAATACTTCTGCCTGTATGTCGAAACCTCATCACACAACTCCGTTCAACAAGGCTTCACAACATTGTGCCCTTTAACGACAGTATCAACTTTCACATGGTAAAATATGCCATTTTCAGGTCTTGTGAGATAACTGACAAAATAAGCAATTTTCTGACCTGTAAATGATGATATACTGGAATTGTAAATGCAGCTCATAGCAGGAGGCATAGCAGCTGGAACTATAATCCATGCTGGAGTACATTTAGCTTGCGATTTTCCCAGGCTAGTGACCTGCCCAGATGACAAATTTTATAGGACTATTGCAAGTGATTTTAATTTCAAGAAGCCTACTTATGGAGAATTAGTGATATCTGTTGAAGGTGTTACTGGGGTCTTGTTGCTGGTCCTTATGTTCTTCATTTTCGTTCTGGCATCACATTGGTCCCGAAGGAGCTTAGTAAAGCTGCCAGGCCCCTTTCACAGATTTGTTGGATTCAATGCCTTTTGGTACTCGCATCATTTACTTGTTCTGGTGTATATACTTCTTATAATACACTCCATTTTCTTGTTCCTATCTCATGGCTGGAGGAAAAAGACGGTATCATTCTTCCTAGCTCATTTTTGTTTTCATATGTAACATCTTTATCATTGGAGCTGCTTTTCCTTTAGACATGGATGTATCTGGCGGTGCCAGTGTTGCTTTACGCAGTGGAACGAGTTGTTAGAATGTTCAGATCATTATACAAAGTTCGAGTGTTGGAGGTTTGATTCAATACTTGATTGCAACATCTGCTCAATTTTCTATGAATTTTAACGTACTTGTAAATACTGTAGGCAGCCATTCATCCCGGGAACGTGTTAGCTTTGCATATCTCCAAACCCTCACAATTCAAGTACAAAAGCGGCATGTACCTTCTTCTAAAATGTCCTGCCATATCACACTTGCAATGGTAAGTTATGGATGTTTAGGAAGTGTTTAGGAAATGAAATATTGAACTCGTTGGTTGTTCTAGGCATCCTTTCTCCATAACTTCGTCTCCCAGTGATGACTTTTTGAGTATCCATGTCCGAGACGCAGGTGATTGGACAAAAGAATTGCTCAACAAGTTTTCAAAGGTACGTTCACAACCAATGTATCTCTCTTTTTTCTTTCAATCCTTTTTCATTATGTGTAAATAAATATAGTCGAATTAATTTTTTTCCTTTTAGATATGCAAGAGTCCCCAAGCTCTCCCAAGATCTAAGAGCTTTGTAAAAGAGAGTCCCCATGTAAGGTATGGTGAAATGTGAACCATTTGCTTTTGATAATGAAGGGAATGTTAAATCACAAATTCTTTAGGTTTCCATCATTAGAAATTGATGGACCATATGGAGCTCCGGCGCAAGATTATATGAAGTATGATGTGGTACTCCTTATTGGTCTTGGAATTGGTGCGACCCCATTCATTAGCATTCTCAAAGATATTCTTAATCAAATAAATTCTTCAAATGAGGTAATATTTCCCTTCATTCTATTTGAAATGCATTTTAAAGTATTCTTAAATAAATGTCCTTTTCTATACAACACAAGAGTAAAACATCCCATGATGTATGCAACTATCTCCAAAAATATAGATGACATCAACACCATGATAGAAACTCGTATTCAATAAGACATCTTTGAACTCTAATGCCCTCAAGCTTTACAAGCTCCTTGGGCAATGATATGTCACAACTTGATAGGTATGCAAAGATCAAGAATAAAAACATCTTCTACGCAAGAGAATATTCAATTTTTTGAGTTTAAAGCTCTCTAATCACAATAACATTGTATCTAATGTTGAAGCAAAGACTAAAGAATAATATCATTAAGTTTCTTCATGATCTTTTTAGGATATGGAACACCAAAATCAAAATAAGAAAGCATACTTCTATTGGGCAATACAAGAGCAAGGTTCGTTTGAGTGGTTTAAAGGTGTTATGACTGAGATTGCGGAAATTGACACCAAGGTGAGTATAATGATTTTTCCCTCCAAAATGTACAAAATTTTTAGCATATTCTCTTCTATCATGCAGCACATAATTGAAATGCACAATTATTTGACAAGTGTATATGAAGAAGGTGATGCTCGCTCGGCATTAATCACACTAATACAAACGTTAAATCTCGCCAAAAATGGCATTGACGTTTTATCTGGAGTACAGGTAACCCCGCACCATTTTATGTACAATAGAAAAGTTTAATTGTATATCTTACCAATGGCATTGATATCTTATATGGACTACATATCAGTGTTGACCATGTTAAACAACAATTAGTGCTAATGACCTTGTGGGTGGGTAGATAAGGAGATAGATAGTTGTTTTGGCATGCCACATTGGCATTAAAGGTCTCATGGTGACCAGATAGATAGGTAGGTAGATAGATAAATGTATGTATGTACGATAAAAATTCTATTCTATTCTTTTTTTTTTTCCCTTTTTTTTTATATCATACCACATTTGCATGATCTTACCCCTTAACTATGTCACGAGTTCGAGACTGCTTAATGTCGCACTATGTATAGTTACATTCTATGGCCATGTATCGTCTCCCTGGACATTAAAAATACTATCTAACTATCCATCCATGCATCCATTCTAAATGTCCTAGCAAGAATTAAACACATAGCTCATTGCACTAGCCATGAGACCACATTGTAGAAGGAAGAGAATATAGTTATTAACTTACATTCCATAGATTAATCCATAACAATCCAATCTTTTTAGAATAGATATGACAGTCCTCTAAATGTCTCAAGATATACTTGAACATAAGACCTTCTAATTGCTAATCCAAAGAAAATCTGAAACTTGAAATACAAGTTTACATACTCTATGACACAAAATCTATCTATCTATCTATCTATCTATCTATCTATCTATCTATCTATCTATCTATCTATCTATCTATCTATCTATCTATCTATCTATCTATCTATCTATCTATCTATCTATCTATCTATCTATCTATCTAGGACAAGAACTAGGAGATTGTAGAGTCATTATTATTCTTGTACCATTTTATATAGGGGAACTTGTTAATTGTACTATGTAGTCCCTTCATGACAAAAGGGAAGAACACTAATAGAGCATAACTTTAAAGCTAATGATCAAGAACTAGCGATATTGACAAAAGTAAAAGAGAGTACCTTTTTAATTTGATATCTTATATGACATATCAACAAATTTTACTACCTCGATTGTAAAAATTGAATTCAATTGAACTTTATCGACCACGACGACATTAAGATCTATAGGACCCATAAGGTCTATAAGAAGGTGGATCTAAGAGAAATTTTTGAAACTTCTACTACATAAATATGTGATATATTGACTTAAAATACCGATCAACAATGTACAATTGAGATGCAATATACCATGAGGTTTTATAAATCATATTGTCTATTATATTTGTTTAGGTTCGAACACATTTTGCACGTCCAAAGTGGAAAGAAGTTTTTTCAACACTTTCAAATGTACATAGAGAGGCCAATGTTGGTAAGCAAGTTAATGATTTCGTATTGCAAGCCAAAGATCCTTAACTTACTCCTTACTTCATAGGTGTATTTTATTGTGGTCGGGCTGATGTTGCAAGAGAGCTACAACAACTATGTGAGACATATACTGAAAGTAGCCCAACTAATTTTGATTTTCATAAAGAGAATTTTTGATATAGTATGGATGAATTAGTGTTCTTGTACTTTGGTCTCTGCGGACGATAAACATCAAGTTAATTCATTTTTTATTTGTAAAGCACGTGAACAAACAATCTATACACTCTCTTTTAATTAATTATGAAATATATGACAATCTTGAAGCAAAAGAATTGGATAAAAGTGTTGCTTGGTAACCAACTCTAAGTAGGTCATGCCACTTGACTTCAAAGCATTTGTCAAAAGATAATAAGTTTTACAACCATGTGCATGTTGGCAATATAACAATTCTCCCAAATGTTATGGCAAATCTCCAACAATCCATAGTTTCAAGATTAGAGTAACTCCATGGATGAGATGAGACATTTGTAGTACTGAAGAGGAAGACTATTATTAAGTTAACTAGAGATCCTAATAACAAAGATCCAAACTAAATGAACTTGTCCACAAAGGATTTGAGGAAGAAACAAATTTTACATCTTTTTTTATTAAAGGACATCATTCTATTCATCAACATCATGAGTACATTCTACACCACTTTATTCTACCTATCACATGGAAGCTAATCCACTACCTAGGCCTGATATGTTAGGAGCTGCTTTGCATATGATTATCGAGTAGGTATGGCAGATTTAAATACATCCTACATCACTTTATTCTACATATCACATGGAAGTCAATCTACTATCTAGGCCTGATATGTCAAGAGCTGCATTGCATGTGATTATCGAGTACATATGGCAGGTTTAAGGCCTCTACCACAAGACCGATTGGTCGTACTTGAACCCGTGACCTCGAGGCAATGGATTTTAAGGTCCCCATTATAAATCCCCCTGACCTCGAGTGTGGCGGTTTAAGGTCTTGCCACTCGACCATACCCCAAAGAGCACAAAATGATGCAATTTTTACATCAGTTTTACATTGACAGCATCCAATTGGACATATGACGCACACACCACACCAACATTAATGTGTTGGTTCTTGCTACCAACCACCTTACATTGAATGTAACTTTAGGTGGCCTCAAACTCGAGATATATTACCACTAAATCAAGATTTGTGGAGCTTGTATTGCCACTATAGGGTCACCATACATGACATTCATAGTTTAGGGCAACAAAACTTATCGATGTATAGAAGTTGCAAGAAGATGTTTGTGAAGCTTGGAAAAAAGCAAACATGTATTATATATTTAACAATTGCAGTTAATTTTTCGAATCTGATGTACAACTCCACTATCAAAGAAAGCAAAACAAATATGAAATGTTCTACATAAAGTTCTACAAAAATCGATGGCGAATTACACGCCCCAACTATAAAAAGTTACACGACCCAATTATGAAGATCATGCCTCTTCACCTAGTGACATAGGACGCAACAATAAAGCAAGAGAGAAGAATCGTCTCTGGCCTTGCTTTTTTTAGCCTGCTAATATGAAGCAAGAGATGCAATATTGTTTCTTCCTTAGGCCTTTTGTCTTGGCTTAACCCTCAGGCAAAGTTCCTACTCCTTGTCGGAATCTATTTGTATAGGAGAAGGTAGCAGAACCTCCGCTTTTACGTTCTTTCAACAAAGCCATAACCTGTAGATGAGTATGCTTGCTTGCTAGATGAGCCATATGTGCCTTAGACTCTATCTGATTCTAGTGTAATGATCATGCAACATATAAAGGGGCACACCTTTAGTTCAAGAGCTTGCTCCAACACTAAAAGTGATCTATATTCCTCCTTCCCTTGTTTGTCTTATGAGATTGGCATTTATGAATACAAAATAGATATTGTGCCAGAACATGCTTGGAACAGGGGGTATTGTTTGTGCAAGAATTGGGTATGTATGAAAGAGGCCAAGAGGGTATGCGAGCACTGTCAAAGGGTACATTGTAGGATGTGCTAAATGTTGCACTCAACCATAGACATAACAATGGCAGGCTATAGCATGGCGGGGATATGGAGCCATGATGAAATTGAAGAGGGCGCACTTAAATATGATCATTGGAGGAGGAGAACAGGCTATTGAAAGAGGATTTGAGAAAAGTATGGACCTGCATGAAAAATGTATATGGCATAAAAGGTCGAGAACCAAGCAAGATTGAAAAGAGGTATGACGGAAGCAAGAAGCGACCCTAACAATGAAAGGAAGTATGCGGATAAGGAAGGCAAAGAAGAGGATGATCTAGGTACAATAGGAGGGACGCCTGAAAAGGTATAGTGTTGATATCGATCTCTAGTATGTAAAGGATACATTTTGTGTTTTTAGGTGGGCTTGTAGTTAAATGAACACCTACAAGGGCACATGCATCGGACACATACAAAGTAGGGAATTTTGATATGATGTAAGCGATGTCATGAGATAACCATTAGAGGAAAATGGCAAAATATTTTCCATCATACGTTTTAATATCCTTGTAGCCGCTCAATGAGAAATAGTGTGCCAACCAAGACGAATCCCAATAGGTACATTTGGTTAGCCTAGTGGGTGGGGTTGGGGTTGGGGAGGGGGGAAGGGATTCGCACTGGGACATTCATGACGGATCACTTGCAGTGATGAAGAATGGTTTAATCCTTGGATTTATTAAATGATAAGGATGCCACACATTCATAATTGTTTGCTACTTTCTCTTCCTTCTTCCCTGTCTAATTTTCATTCTTAAGACAAAGAGATAACTTGAGAGGTTTGTTGTTCAATTCGGCCTCTGTTTCTTCCGGGTTTCTTCCTTGGTGGTCGCAAAAATACCCCGTCGTGCGACAAAACTTGGTAACCCCCATGCTAGAGTTCCCTGCAATCTGCACCCACTACAGCTTAGGGGACCACCCACACGATCTATTAACCTTCGCTTATCCAAACGCGCTCTGATGACGAGATGCACACGGGGAGCGTTTCCAATACCTACAGCCGGAATGACACTCGTGTCTGCCGGGCTCACAATGATACCTTGCGATTACAGGGTCTCTCCATAGCTGAAGGATGAGCATGTTCTTAGGCCATCATAAGAACATGAATGGGGTCAAAAGCGTGCATGTCGTTCACGTACACAAGTGCTCTCCAATGCCCGCATGGCTCTCCAACCAACACACTTGTTGAGCTTTTGTTTGGCAGGGAAGCACTCAGCCATAGACATGGCAAAGGCACGTTATAGCATGGCGGGAATATGGAGCCATGATGGAATTGAAGCGGGTGAGCTTAAACTATGATCACTCGAGGAGGACAAGAGGTTATTGAAAGAGGATATGAGAAAAGTATGGACCTGCATGAAAAATATAGCACGTCATAAAAGGTCGAGAACCAAGCAGATTGAATGGTGGAAGCAGGAAGCGACCCTAACAATGAAAGGTAATATAAGGAATAGAAGAGGATGATCTAGGTACAATAGGAGAGAACCGTGAGGAGATAATAGTGTTGATATAGATCTCTAGTATATAAAGGATACATTTTGTATTTTTAGGTGGGCTTGTATTTAAATGAACATCTACAATGGGCACATGCATCAGACATATACAAAGTAGGGAATTATGATATGATGTAAGGGATGTTGTGACACAACCATTAGCAAATGGTAATGAAATTGCCAAAATATGTTCCATTGTACATTTTAATATCCTTGCAGTATCTTTGTAGTAAAATACTGCTATTAAGAGGATTGCTAGATATAAATACCCATGCTTTACATACCTGCATGTCATTCTTTCACAAAGTTCCAAAGGCCTGCTATCTTGTAACCCAGCTATCCCAATCTCTTGACTCAACATTCGCTCACCGTTGTCTGCATACAGAAACTGTAAGAAGATACTGGACAACTTGCTAATCGCATCATTGTCAGTGGCCCAAATGAATTGCAACACGAAAGAAAAATACAAGAATCAAAACTAGACCATACCTTGCTCACGGATATGGTTGAACTTCTGCATTGTAAAAGCAATCAACCCAGAATATCTGATCTCAGTTGTGCTTGCATTCGCCTCTTGTAAGTCGCTCATGCACGTCTGTATTTAAGGAGATAGCAATGGCATGTTCGATATCAAGATCCATAAAATAAGATACTATAGAGGTCTGGTAAGAAATTGCCCCTTATTTCGGCTTGCTTTGCACAACTTCTAATTGATTCCATGCCCTGCAGACACTACCTTAGCCACAAACAATCTATATGCCTTCCAAGGGCATCACTCTATTCATAAAAGGCCCTGATAATATGCTGAATGAGCTCAAGTATGGCAAGGACCCAATGTGCCTGGGGGAGCTGAAAGCCCACCGTGGATTACATATTGGTGACATTCTTTTATTTAAAATATAGTAGATTATATCAGATTGACCATAGATACCTTCTATGGCTTGTTCCTAAACTTTTGGAACACTATCTAAATGGTTCTTTTTATCAAAAGATATGGGATGCATATGCCTTGGCCCAAGTTAAAACTGCCCTGGCAGACTAATTCTGTTGATAATATCACAAAACTAAAATTTAAAACGAAACAACCATGTCGAATGATTCAAAGTAAAGGATCTGTATTTGGTGCCCTGAAATACAAGAGCTCGATGTCTGTATGCTTTTATTTTCCAAGATCATAAGTACATGGGGTTAAACCATTGAAATTTTTCATTAGAAATCGACACAATTATATGCGCACTTCATATGTATACATTGGTACATCATAAATACGACCTATAAATCATAGGAAAATCATATGTAAAAGCGTACAAAAATACAAAGGCACTCTGGACTACCGTAGTCGTCAGATCGATTGATCCTACAGCCCAAACCATATGTTGCCTCTCATAAGGCCCCCAAAAATTAACTTGCATTCATAACATGATGGAAACCAGTATAAGAATGGTTTTTACTACATGTAATTCAGAATGTCAAGAAAAACTATATGGCTTTCATAATCACTACTAGTATGATCATAGTTCTTATACTAATTTTATATCTAACAGTAGTTTCTTAATTTAGGAGGTGGTTCTTAAGTGTGCATTGTCAATATTACAATTTAAGATGATTTTACATATTAGTTATCACCATCATATATAGTTTTTAACTAGTTTTAATCCTCCCAAGTTTTTGAAAACCCATGTTTGATTTTGCAAGTGTGCTATGGTTTTTGGCACATGCTTATTTACTATGCTTGTAAGCAATCTATTATGTTGGTTTATGTGGTGGTTTTATTAATATACTTGTTTCAATCCTTAATGTCGCTATTGACTTTGAGCAGAGTTTTTTACACAAACTAGTAATTCCGATTTATATATCTAATTTTGTCATGCTTTTAGAGCATGATCCTTAATTGTAATTATAAATTTATATTATTTCCATTGACTTTTTTTTACTGGTTGCATGGCTTCTATGGTTTGTTTCTTGTTTCCATATTATAACAATGTTTAAAATGAAACGCACTTATTTAAGAAGTGCGTTTGAAAGATTCCTCTAAAAATGTTGGAAAACTACAAAATGAGGCAAAATAGAGGGCAATCAAGGTTTTTGGACGGAAGTTGTTCAAAATTGTCCTTAAAAACAGCTTTTTTAGAGTGACATAATATAAATACGAAGACCCTTAAAAAAATATGTCGTTTTGGGGGGTCAAACGAGCATTTACGAGAGCACAAAGATTTCTACGACAAAAATAAATGTAAATACAATAGGTTCTCTTTGTATATTGTTGTGTAAAATTCTTTGTGATAGCAGTTGCAAAGGAAGAAAGATATATTGTTACGCAGCAAAAGAAAGATCACATGGATATCATAAAATAATCTGTGAAGGAACAATTACACGGACAACATATGCAGGTATTTCATCATATATGTTATGGTTATTGAATCTGGTTGTACTTCCATTTGCTTGATGCATGCCATTAGTATAGATACTAGTAATAGTGCCCAGCATTGCTGGGATAATGTTGGGAACCTAGAAATAATAAGCCTGTGTAATGTTACAATATATATTAGCTACACTCTCATAACATGTGTAGGTTGAAATCTGTGTAGGATTTGAACCATCATTAAGGTTTTGGTCCACTTATAATTTATGTAAGTTGTAATTTGTGTAGCCAATGGGATTTTAAATCCCTACCAAGATTTTGGTTCATGATGACATAGAAAAAGCCCACCAAGATTTTGGTTCATGATAACCCACCAAGATTTTGGTTCATGATAACCATAAACAGCCTCACAAACATGTATATGTTCAGGATTGCTGTAAGCAAAGAATCTTATGCCTGACAAACATGCAAAGCATCTTATGCACATGCATTTTAAAATGGCATTTGTATGTTTAGGTATGTTTAGGAGTTCTATGTTCGATCATCTATTTAATTTTTCTATGTGCTTTGAAGGCATATTGCAAGTGATATAAATAGACTATTGCATTGCAGGATAAATAGACTAAGTACACTTGACCGACAATCCATTTCATTCTTCTCTCTATTCTTTGAAGGCATATTACAGGTGAGGCGAGGTATGTAGTAATAACAATGCAGGCTTCTTGGTATTGCAACGTGCTTTGAATATTACGATTATATTGACATTTGCTACAAAACCACGATAAGACAGGCATGTACGCATAGTCTTAACAATACAGGCATGCATGCCCATCTGGGTGTGTTGTAAAGTGTCACATGTCCGATAGGACGCTGCCTTGTGGCGTGACGTTAAAATCTCTTCTTCTTCTTCTTCTTAAAAAATAATAGTGCCAAACAGTTTTTGAAGGCGCCATTCACCACTTTCATCTATTATTCTCCACTTTCATGTGCTTGAGTAATTGTATGATTAATAATTATATATTCTTGCCAACTAACGAGGAACTTTACGTACGGTGTAGATTAAGGAATAAGGGGTGAATATGCCTATCCAATAGCTCTCGCTGCCCTACGTCACCCCCCGTGTGAATATGCACCCAAACCAAAGGGGTTTAAGGGGGATTTTAATTTAAATGTGTTGGACCCAATGGTTGTGTTAATTAATGTCAATGGTAGTTATGTGTTGGTTGTTAATGTCAATGGTTGTTATGTGTTGGTTGTTATGTGTTGGGGGATTTAATTTTTATATGTTGGATGTTAATGGTTTGTGTTGCAAAAAAAAAAAAAAAAATTGCCCCAGGATGACAAAAATTTTAGAATTCAAACCAGAAAAAAAACTAGAATTCATTTGAGGCTTTCATCACCTGTAGCTTTTGAATTTGATCACAATAAAAAAAATAGAACATAAGTAAAAGTTACCATAAAGATAGAGCAGATTGATCCCATTATTCTGAAAGTCATAAAGTTTGCAACACCCATACACAAACATTTTTCAACTGGAATTTAACAGCAGCCTTTGGCCTCCATGGATTCTTGTGGTGAGAAACCAAAGTGGGAAACGTTTCTGCTTGTTGGCACAAGGATCTAGAAGCCTTGGAATTTGCTTAATAACTGCCTCAAAATCTAAAAATGCATGGTAATTTTTTGCAAGCAATCCTGTATTAATCAGCTGGTAGGATGTGAAAGCCTACCAAACCCGGCCAAAAAATTGCTGTTTTAGCATAGATAACTTAACCAAACATATCCATATCATACACTATCAAAAAGATCTCAAAGAGAGCTTTCCAACACAATAAAAATCATCTGAAACAGAGCTTTGGATCAAAAGTTATGATAAGAAATGTGTTGCCGGCGGGGAAACTGCACTACATGCGCTCTTCAAGCCCTTCATGTGCCCAACCCGGCCGAAAAATTTGAAAGAGTAGACTGTACCATTGCAGAGTAGACTGTAGCATTGCAAATGATTATAGGCTCTTGGCTCTTAGGCTTTTGCAAATTGCAGAGTAGATTGTAGCATTGCAAATGATTATAGGACTATTATCTTGTTGCATCCTGTTTGCACTCAGTATACTGTATCAGCAAGATCAGCTTACCATGAACAAAATCCCAATCCACAACTTTGCAATTTTAGTTGCTGAAGCACTGCAACATAACATTGCACTGCAGTTGAACTTCGCCACCTGAAGAAGCACGGCAAAGCATATTGTATTTTATAAAACATCCGGCAGTTTCTACTAAAATGAGCTAAAATAGAAGTGTATCTGTACTTTAACATTGTGAAACATGGAAAAGAGTGACATCAATACTTTGATTACCTGACGAAATGAATTACGAAATGGTCCATTGCACGGATGTCTGCCAGGTAGACTGGATGTCTTTGAAGCAACTTTCTGCAACTTTGGAGCAACTTTGAAGCAAACTGGCTATCAACTTTGGAGCACTCCTATCAAGCACTCCTCTCTAGAGGCCCTGCCCTCGAACCTTCCTGGTTGCTTTTAATAATTCACGTCAACAATCGTTTTTTATTCTCCTAGCAATTACAGTGAACAGATAGCAATTACAGCGAACAGATCTTCAGGATCCTATTTTGAAGGTCTATCCTTTCATAGAACCGATCTGTTTTCCATGAACATCAAAGTAATAACCCTTTTGCCTGAATAGGCCCATCAAATTGGTTAGAGTTTGAGTTGAATATTCACTTACAGAATGGGAGGCATGCCTTATTATCTAGAGGAATCAATCATTCCAGGTCTTCCAGATGAGGTTGCCATGTTGTGCCTTGCCCGTGTACCCCTCAAGAAATTTCTGACTATGGGGCTTGTGTCTAACCAGACAAGAATTGAGGCAACAGCTTTACGTGCATCCTTCACCACCAGATGTTATCCGAAGATGTTCAGAATACCGGATGTTCAGAATACCGGATGGCAGATGGGTTAGTCTTCCTCCTATGCCTGGAGGACCTAAGAACGGCTTCAACTATGCTGTGATTGCTATTGGAAACTCGGCCCTAAAAACAAAATTCTAGAAGAACTACGGCCATGAAGAACTAAGCAGCTCTTTGCTGTTGGAAACTCGGCCATGAACTCGGCCATGAAATATTGAAAACTCGTCCCTAAAAACAAAATTATGGAAGAACTACGGCCATGAAGAACCCTTTTTTTTTTCTTCCTTCTCCGAAGCCTAGAAGCCCCATGCATCATCAAGAAACTTTGTGCATCATCTAGAAACCTTGGCATCGTGAGATCTCAAAACCCTAAAATTTTTCTTTCACAGATTTTTCCTAGCCTCGGTATAAATTTATACCGTCAAAACCATCTGCCATGTTTTAGCCAGATGATCATCATGTTATATCTGTGCCCTGTCATGTTATAACCAACAATAAATATCCTCCTCATAAAATTTCCTTGTTTTATATTGTATTGGATTTATAGCAAAACGTATTTAGAACTTGTAGTATAAATTTATACCGTGGCTTCCTTTGTAAAATAATTCCGGTCTAAATTTATACTGCTCCCGCCCTTTTCATGAGAGGTGATGGTATAAACTTATACCGCTTAAGCTCGCAAGCGGTATAAATTTATACCACTCGAGTTCAATTTATAAATTTATACTACTCGAGTTCACAGGCGGTATAAATTTATACCACTCGCTTGAACTCACGTGGTATAAATTTATACCGCTTAAGCTCATCCTGTATAAATTTATACCACTTGAGCTCCTACCGTTTGATACAATGCCTCCAAAGCTCTCGCATGGTATAAATTTATACCGTCCAATAACGTGGGAAAAATCAAAGCCTATGAACTAAAGCTAAAAAATGTGAAGCCATATTGTATGGTTACCTAGCCATCATTTGGCGGGTCGGAAACACATTTTAGGGCTCAAATGACAACATCTGTGTTGGGTGAAACTGCCAAAAATTTTGTTACAGATGATGATGAAGTTTCATTAGTAGACAGTGCTAAGGAACATCCCTTTTGATGGTGGGGCAGAGGACACGAATAGCTCTGGTGATCATGGTCTGAACGAGTCAGAGGATGAAATGCATCACGAATTGCTACAAAATATAAGTTTGTCTAATAAGGCATATATGTAATTAGGTTAAAGCTTCAGGGCTCGAGCAAAGTCAATACGTGTCGCAATTTTGACTGTCTTGTTCATAATTTTGTAAAGAATCCGAACACTTTGAATAAGATACCTTTTTGTTGGTCCAGTGCACTTGTTGTTTTCTTCAATGTCTAGTTTTTGGAGTCCTTGAAATTTCTACTAACCAAATTAGGGGGCTGAAACGTGGAAACGAACATTTTTTCATGGCATCTAAGCTCAATTACCCCCTCAAAAAGGTCATCTAAAATGTCAAAATTGTCACACTTGTCACGCACAGACCGCGAAAATGGACCTTTTTGAGGGAATTTTAGAGAATCTTTTAAAGATTCCTTTTAAAGTGCGCTTCGAGCAAATAAGTGCGTTTTAATTTAAACTTTGTTTTATATGTAGTGTAGCAGCCTTATGCGGCTCTATATCACCATCAAGCAGTCTCCTCAAGCAACTATGTCTAATTCTTTCACTACCAACATGTATCATTTCATTATGATAAGGGGCTTCTAATGTCCAATGTAAAACTCTAAATAATGTTGAGCATAAGACTTTCATATTCGTTAGCACTGTTAAACTTTGAGATGTGGCGTGGAATGGCAAGAGGGAGGCCATTCCGTTTGTGGCAAGGCTTGCTGGCTATCGCCACCGCCAGCAACACAAGATAAGCAACAAAATTGGATTCAAGTCCATATTTTGACGGATTTAGACTTCGATTATGCCAAGCAACTCAGATTCAGACTTTGGTTCAAGTTTTGTGCTTCAATGATGGTTCTTCAGCCAGGTTTTGTGCTTCAGCGATGGTGCATTTTCAGCGAGGTTTTGGAGCGCACTATGGCATCTCCATCTTCTTATGCCCGCCATATCCACCATAGCCACATCAGGGGTTCAAAAATCCAGCTCCAGCAACCATAGCCACAATGGAGTAAGAGATCATTCAAGAATGCAGGTTTTCACACAGTTAACATGTTGTAAGAGGTCATTCAAGAATGTTGTACGCATTTGTCATTCTTGAATAGAATGGTCGCCACATGGAGACCTCCCATTGGATAATAAACCAAAATGAATAGCAACTTACCTTAATGTATGGATAGGAAAATATGGTGGTGAATCCATGATACCTTCTCCATCATCATTCCCAATCTTATTTTTGAAGTACACACTACTTAGCCAACCAAAATTTTAAAATCTCAAGAAAGTACATTGATCTTGAATGATGAAAATTTTAGACTCAAAACAATATTCATATCCATATTGTATCATCTAGCATTAAAATTTTACATGTTCAAATAAGTAAGTTCGGGTAGGCAACAACTTAGAACATCATGCTTCACTTAAATTCCATAAGCGAGACTTACTGTAGCAAAGGAAAAATGCAAAAACAAGCTGCAACGTCTTGTTTCAACGTCTTGTCTACGCAAAAAAATGTATCTAATTTTTCCATATCATTGACCACCTTCTATACCCTAGTTTCTTTTTACGACAATTGTGGCTTCGGCCCTAAATATAGAACCCCTTACAAGGATTGACTTGTATTCTGAAACTTCACCTCCAGAAACATCCACACGCAAATGAATCCCTTGGAGCCATCGTTGTCCAACTTGTTCGAGCCATCGCAACGGGGCTGGTTTGGAACAAGTGCATGGGGAGGATTTTTTTGTTCTTCCCTTTTGGAGATCTCTCTTCGAACCCTTCAGGAGAACTCTCTACACAAGCTCTCGGCCACTTCAAAGGCAGGGAACACTGCCAAAATAGAAACCCTACAAATTTAGTAGGGTTTAAGTATCGGGGTAACCAAACAGCTCTGTCTGTTAATCCCACCGTTGGAAGGGCAGCTCATTGTCCCAAGAAATCCCTCCAAAAAGAAAAAATGGACATCCACCACAAGGATGTGCTAACCCACAAATTTCTCCCTTTCTCGAAGACACAATGGGGAAATGGCATGTTTCCCATTTTGGCCACTTTAGCAAGCTCGGAATGGGGTTTTGACTTTGTGCATGAGTCTAAAGGGTCCAATTTATTTTACTCTAGGGACAAGCTATTATGACCAACGAAACCAAACTCGATTCGCTATGGGCAACTAGTCGACCTTTCGCTACACAATCACCTCGCATATGTGTTTGACAACTTTTGCCATGCTGGTGTTGATTTTCTTTTATCCTAGAGGTAGCATAGGACTTGAAGACGTAGACATTGGAAGTGGGGCCTGCTACATAATTGCTTTTTGAAGAGGGAGTATTAAAAGGCAACCATAACGACTCCAGAACTCAAATCTAACTTTGTCAATAGGTTCGAAATGTCGAGGTTACCCATGGACACACGTTCGCAGCACATGTGGTTCTCAACTCTGAGCTTAAGGTATGTTGTTGCCTTTTTACTTGCTACATTGGGTATTCAGAGATAAAATATGCAATTAACTATCCTATTCTTCCCCGAAATTTGTAGTCATTAAACATGGCATGTATTTATTTGAATGGCCACTTCTTTCCGTGACCTCTCATAACAGGTGGTTGCCAATGGCATCATACGTGGTTCACGAAACATGACTACACGTTTGCAACATGCCTGAATGGACGAGCATATCATTGATATGCTTTTAACATACCTCGATCTTAGCAAATGAACCGTCTCCAAGTTTAGGAAAGAACTTTTACCTTATACCTTCATTCCCAGCATTGTGAGTTGTGTCTTGCTTTAGAAGTTGTGTCTTGGCCTGGTCACCTCGTTTAATTCTTATTTGCAGAGCCGTCTTATTACGCAAGCTAACCCCTATGCGTTTGTTGTGCTTGTTTCGTGAAACAGGCTTTCTAGAATCCTTCAAGCCCAGATATCAAGCTGGATATGCAAAGTTAGCTGGGTTTGTGGCTTCTGGTGAGGCCAGTTTGGCTTGGAGGTTCGAATGCTCCAAGCCATGTTCTATCCTCCAAACTCCAGAAAACAGACCTTTGGGGCTATCTATGATGAGTCTGTCATACTCTATTTTTGCAGCTGTCTATGATGAGTTCGGCATGCTTTGTTTTCTTCCTATTTATTTTCCTTGCTCCAGATGTTGATTCTTCCTCGAATGACATTCCCCATGTAGGTAAACATTATTAGGGCGAGACGCCATGACATCCAGCGCCCAGACCGCCCACGGATAGTCACGTTCACAGTACGAGATGCGTAATGAACTGCCCTGTATGTTGACCGAGACCTGACCCCGGCCCAACAAGAAGACCGCATACACGAGTTGGCCAAAATTAAAAGCATTCGCAGACAGGGAGGAGCTGCAGGACTGATTCGGGGCAAGATGCAAATTTTCAGGCCGTCAAATGCTGCTGCGAATCCTGCTAACCCTCCAGCAGCCCCTAACCATGCCACTGCTTCGCCTGCTACAGCCGCACGCCCTGCTCAAGTTGCAAATCTCATGCTGCCTCCACTTCTGCCATTCCCCCTTCTGCTGCCGCCATTGAATCCCCACCTGCAGCCCCTGCCAACAAATAGGAATTGTGCCTTCGCATGGTATCCTGGAATTGGCAGAACTCAGTTGTCTCATGGCAGAACTCAGTTGTCTCAACTCAGTTGCCGCAGATATAGATCCCATCTTCCTCATGGAAACATGGGAGCATGCAGGACACAGGATACCCGACTTGCCAGGATACCATCGCTACTCAATCTTCAATGATTGCACAGGAAAGCGGGGGCATGGGGGTTGCCTGCTACTACCGAATGGCCTTGGCACAGTCAATCTCCTTGTTCAAGACAGACAAGCACAACAGGTACCTGTGGGTGCGTGTGCAAAACTGCAGTAGCAGACCTCTCTTTGTGGCATCCTGCTACTTTCCATATGCAGATAGCAACTTCTATCATACCCACTCGGATGTGGATACGCTGGACCCCTATGTCGATCTATATGATGACATACAGCAGCATAAGCAGTTGGGCAGTGTCATACTCCTTGGAGACTTCAATGCACGCACCGGGGTAGAACAACCCATGAGATTTGATCCCTTGACTGATGATGTATTGCAGCTGCGTCATGCAGAAGGAGCTTGGCACGGACATCAGATGACAATCAGGCCACGCGCTATGGTAGATAGTAGTTGCTTTTGCTCTGTGGTATCTTTGACCTGGTAATCTGCAATGGACTGGCACAACGGCCGTCCACCCGCAAGAGCACTTGTAGACAGGAAAACCAGGAGGGAGGATCTAGTGTGTGATAGAACTAGTGCAAAACCAGCACAAACCCGCAAGATCGACTCAAGAGATAGAATAGAAGACAAGAACAAATCTATTGAGAAAAGCAATAGGAAATACAATCTCTACTTCTGAGCATTGCATAGTACATAACGTACAATCAATATATACAACCGGTGAGACTAAGAATAGTAGTCTACCGTTTAACCACCGCCCACTAATTACGACACTGATTTAGGGTTGGTGCTCAGTGCTGACAAAGTGCTGTCTTCTGTACATTTCAGCACCTTCTCAGCACCTGTGTGCTAAGTGCTGAACCACTGCTGTTTTAGCACATTATGCTTAGTCAGCATATTTATATTACAACACTCTCCCTTAAATGTTGTTGACTAAGCAGAAGAAAATTAGCTGAAACCAAGGTAATCCTTCTCTCCCTTCAGCTGCAATTTCTTCATGCCCAAGCTCTCCTTCACATTGACGAACTTAGATCCAACTAATGGTTTGGTAAAGCCATCAGCAAATTGATCCTGTGAGGAGCAATGAACAAGTTGAGAAGATCCCATTTGGATCTGCTCACAGACAAAACACAAGTGGGTGATAAGGTGTTTTGTCTTTGGGTGGTACTTAGCATCCTTGGCAAGATGGATGGTACTTGTGTTGTCACACAATATAACAGCCGAGGATGGAGGTACCTGCAGATCTGTCCACAAATGTTTAAGCCACAACAATTCCTGCATCCCAACACTGAGTGCTTTGAATTCTGCCTCCGTAGTGCAGATTGACACTGTAGACTGTCTTTTGGACAACCATGTCAGCACGTTAGGCCCTATGAACGTGACCATCCCTGTTGTGGACCTCCTGCTATCATGACAGTTAGCATGATCTGCATCAACAAAGACTTTCAGCTGGAAATCAGAGGACCTCTGATAAAAGAGACCTTCCTGTGAAGTCCCCTTCAGATATGCCAGCAGTCTTTTAGCAGCCTTCCAGTGCGACTGCCTGGGATTGCTCATGAATCCCAGCAAAAGAGATATCAGGTCTAGTGACTGTGAGATATATCAACGCCCCTACCAAGCTTCGATAGAGTGTGGGATCACACTCCTCACCATCGAAATCAAGCTCAAGCCTTGTGCCTGGATCAAAAGGACTTGCCACAGCCTTGCAATCTTGCATACGATACTGCTGTAACATTTCTTTGATATATTTCTGCTGAGAAAGATAGATGCCATCTGAGTGCTGCCACACTTCTACACCTAAACAGTAATGCATAAGGCCAAGGTCAGTCATCTCGAAGGACGAAGATAACTTCAACTTCAGTGTAGAAATCAGCACATCAGCATCTCCTGTGATGATCAAATCATCAACATACAAAACCACAATGCACATTCGGCCTTCATGTGATTTGTAATAAAGATTGGGGTCTGCTGCACTTCTGCTGAACCCCTGCTCAAGAAAGAAAGCATTAATTTTCGTATGCCAACATCTTGGAGCCTGCTTCAAGCCATAAATGCTTTTCTTCAAATGACAAACCAGCTGCTCCTTCCCTTGAACAACAAATCCTGGAGGTTGAGTCATATAGACCTCTTCCTCCAAATCACCATTCAAAAAAGCAGACTTAATGTCCATTTGAAACATTAACCAACCTTTCATCGCAGCAAGAGCTATAACTGATCTAATAGTGGACATTCTGGCTACGGGAGCAAAGACTTCATCATAATCTAAGCCTTTTTTCTGCGCATAGCTTTGTGCTTTGGCACTGTCCCATCAGCATGAAATTTGGTTTTAAACACCCATTTACAGCCAATAACTTGCTTATCAGCTGAAAGTTCAACCAATTTCCATGTGCCTTGCTTCAGCAATTGAGAGTATTCTTCTTCCATTGCATGCTGCCACTGCGGATCACTAGCTGCTTCATGAAAGGTGTGTGGATCAACATGATCCTGGACCTTTGCCATTAAGGCAAGGTTACATGATCCATTAGACTTCTCTTGTTTCTCCATCAGACGTGCTGATCTCCTAGGTTCAACAACAGGTACAACAGGTGCTGCAACTGATTCTGCAACAATTTGTTTCTCCTTGAGACGTGCTGATCTCCTAGGTTCAACAACAGGAGGTATAGCAGGTGCTACAATAGGTGCTGTAACAGGTGCTACAGTACCTTCATGTGTGCTGGACTCCCCCTGAAAGGAACCAACCTGTTCATGGACCATAGGGTGAGTGGGATTGGGATCATCACTTGCCACTACTTCAGGCAAATACGAGTTTACTGGAGAAACCACTAGAGAGGGAGAGAAAGGTTTACCAGCAGCTGCTATCAGATCTCCAACATCCAAGCTGCTGTCATTGTAAACTGCAGGAGTATCACTGGAAGATATGCCATCATACACAACATCTTCAACGAATTGAACTGACCTGCTTACAATAACCTGCTTGTTGGAAGGATCATACAACTTGTAACCTTTCTGATTTTCTGGATACCCAATGAAGATGGCTTTGACAGCCCTGTCATGCAACTTCCCATACTTTTTCAGCTTCTCAGCAGGTATGGAAGCATAACCAAGCATCCAAACACCCTCAAATGAGATACATCTGGTTTCATTCTCCAAAATGCTTCATAAGGAGTCACATCCTGGACTGCCATAGTAGGCGACCTATTTGCCAAATATGATGCTGTCACTACTGCCTCTCCCCAAAAAGATTCAGGCAATTGCTTGTGACTCATCATAGATCTTGCCAAATCAAGCAAAGATCTATTCCTCCTTTCAGCTACACCATTTTGTGGATGAGCATAAGGAATGATTAACTGTCTTTCAATACCTTCTTCCATGAGAAACTCATCAAAGGCATTAGAAACATATTCACCTCCATTGTCACTTCTCAACTTTTTTACTACTAACCCTGTCTGCTTTTCGACTGCTGCTTTGAAGGCCTTGAACTTGCCAAGCACCTCAGTTTGCGAAGGTGCAAGTATACACCCAAGTGTACCTTTATCGAAATCATCAATCAGGGTCAAGAAATACCTCTTTCCACCTAGCGAAACATCAGGCATATAGCACAAATCAGAATGCAGCAGCTCAAGAGGTTGAGTTGCTCGATGAATAGCCTGCTGTGGAAAAGGCTGTTGAGGTTGCTTTCCGAGATGGCATGCAGCACACTCAAGCTTGACACATTTCAGAGAGGGAATACCTGTAACCATCTTGTTCTTGTACAAAGCATGTACAAAGAGTGCCTCAACATGACCAAAACGAGCATGCCACGGATGCTCGCCAGCCAAATCAAGCACATACAAGATGTTCAGTCTTATGAACTGAACCATCAAAGATATACAAGCCATTCTGCAGCGTCCACTGTGCCATGAACTGCAGACTTTTCAAGTCAGTTCCTTCAAGTGGATTCGTGCCCAGCAGATAGACTTTGCCATTTCCGAGAACAATGTGATGGCCTGCTTTATCAAATTCAGCAGCAGACATGTTATTAGACTGTAATCCGGGAGCAAACATGACATTCCTCACCTTACTAACTACATCACGTCCATGCAATTGAAAAGCTACAATGCCCTTTCCTGTGATAGGAAGAGAATATCCATCACCCATCTTCACATCACCTCCAGATCGAGGTTCAAGTTCAGAAAACACATCTGAATCTCCAGTAAGATGAACCGTGGCTCCTGAGTCCAAAATCCAGTCCTTCTTTAAGGTGCTAACCGCTGCTGCAAGATTCAGATATTCAGCATCAAAAGTGGCACACGCAACAGCACTTGTCTCTCCCTTAGAGTTGACTGCTGTGCTTTTCGTGTCACTACCCTTTGAGCTTTTCTTCTCCTTCTTACAATTCGAACTGTAGTGACCCTTTTCACCACAATTCCAGCACTTGAACTCCTTGGATTTCTTACCTTCAGACTTCACATTTTCTGACTTTTTAGATTCTTTGCTATCAGCAAACTTCTTCTTGGTGTTAGCCCGAGAAGTAGACACAAAATTTGCATGGTCTACTCTCCCATCCCTTTGCTTCTGCACCAACTCCTCTTGTTGCAGTAGAATGGTTACTTTGGCTATATCAATCTTCTCCTTGTACCTGATCTTCAAAGAGATAATATCATACGAAGGAGGAAGACCAACCAAGATAACACTCCACCAGCAGCCATGTAGTCCAAGCGCCATTGCTTCATCTGAGTAAGGTATGCCGTGACAGATTTGAAATCACCTAATTGGGCATGTCTCATTTTGTTCTAGATCAGCATTTGAGTAGCCATACCCTTGCTATCAAGAGACTTCTCCAAATGAGACCACATCTCCTTAAACTCAGTAAAATGGTTGATTTCATGACCAATTGTCTCTTCAGCCAACATTTTGACAAGAGCACAAGCTTTCTGGTTTATCCTGCCAGCATCTGCTGACTTGGTGCTGATAAAATCTTCATCAAACACCGCTCCCATGTCACTAAATATCAAATAATTCACCATGAATTTCTTCCAAGCATGGTAATTATTATTAGTGAGCTTTGCATTCTGTGAGAACTTGAATGGATCCATGAATTTCTCCTTTTTTCAGCAGCCAAAAAAATGGTTGACAAAACAAATTCGTCACCAAACAAAGCACCCACTAGAAAAGTTGAATCTTGAATTTTGTCACCAAAAACATCTTGGAAAACTCGAATCTCACACTAGAACTTGCTGGAAAATCCGAATCACTCTTCCAAAACACTTTCTCCAGGCCAAAAAGCAAGAATCTTCGCCAATGCTGCAAATGAGATTTTCCACCACTAAATCTCAGCCAAAGAACTCCTAGAAACGATGGCCAATCCAATTTAGATGCTTCTCCAATAGCTTGCTCTATTCTTCTCTTAAGAAAGCTCTGATACCATGATAGAACTAGTGCAAAACCAGCACAAACCCGCAAGATCGACTCAAGAGATAGAATAGAAGACAAGAACAAATCTATTGAGAAAAGCAATAGGAAATACAATCTCTACTTCTGAGCATTGCATAGTACATAACGTACAATCAATATATACAACCGGTGAGACTAAGAATAGTAGTCTACCGTTTAACCACCGCCCACTAATTACGACATTGATTTAGGGTCGGTGCTCAGTGCTGACAAAGTGCTGTCTTCTGTACATTTCAGCACCTTCTCAGCACCTGTGTGCTAAGTGCTGAACCACTGTTGTTTCAGCACATTATGCTTAGTCAGCATATTTATATTCCAACAGTGTGGTGGACTATGTGCTGGTGCCTGAGCATGATATACATGTCGTCAGACACTTCCAGGTGGGAACAGCTAATAGGGATGAAGAGATCGACTCAGACCACTTACCATTTTACTTGAAGTTGGCTTGACAGGTTGTGCGAAGCCCCTGTGCAACAACTCCTCACATGCCTCAGCTGCGATTAGATTATGAACATGCAGGGGCTTATGCCTAAATGCTTATAGATGACCTGGCAAAAATTTTGCAATATCCTACACTAGAGCAACAGACAGGCCGGCTGACTGATGTGCTTAGGACTGCGGCTGAGAGGTGCTTTGGGATAAGCCGCCCGCAACGGACCTCCAGGAACACAACCTTCCCACGTAATCAATGGTTTGATGCAGAGTGCAAGGAACACAAATGCTGGCTCTGCCAGGTCACAGACCCTGCTTTACGCCCACATGCAGTCAGACAGTACCGCGTCTTCCTTAAAGCTAAGAAAGCCAGGTACATTGCAGCGCATCAAAGGGAAATGTTTTACCTCCTGGAATGTCACCCCAGGACCTTCTGGCGAAGGGTTCTTAGAAAGCCAGTACAGCCCACGGGGAACATCACTCCTGAGAAGTGGAGGCAATACTTGCAACAGTTATACGACCCTCAGGGTGCACATTACCCCTGCAAGAAGGCCTAGTGCAGCATTACCCCTGCAAGAAGGCCTAGTGCTGGAAATCATAGATTCGGACGTGGAACAAGGCTTACAGCGTCTTGCCAATGGGAAAGCGCCAGACCTGGAGGGTATCAGGGAAAAAATTAAGCATAATATATATTTTTTTATAAAAAAAAGTTTGGCTATTTTTCAAAATTTTATAGTATTTTATGATATATATTTGGCTAAAGTTATTATTATTATTACATTTATATGTATTTGGAATTGGCGAAACTTTTAAATTATAAACTTTTACTTGGCTATTTTTTCTAACTGCAAAAAAAAAACAAAAAATGTAAATTAAATTTTGTAGCTTTAGATATATTGTATTGCAATTACAAATATTAATCAACAATAAAAGAACATACAATAATATAAAAAAAAACTTTTAACAGAAGCTCACAACATAGCTTATAACATCCATAGTCTGAACTACATTTAATGCAACAACAACTTCTAGATATTGTGATCAAATTGCACTTATCTCTAACCTTTGAAGGAAGACGTTATGCAATCAACTCGGGCATCTAGAGGGATATTGGTTATCTCTTACAATTCTTTTTTGAAGATGCATATGTAGTATATGTAATAGAAATTCATACTTTGAAAAACTACTATCATTGATGATGGTAGGTGGGGATGTGTAAAAGTCTATAATAAGAATTTATTTTTGTTTGGCTATTAATGATTTAATATATAAATATTGTAATATTAAGAAAGGTTAATCCCTTTTTCTTTAAGGAAAATGGGAAAAATAGTTTGGCTAATCCTAAAAATACAATGGAGTACTTGTTTTAACTATGGCTATTTTTTATTTTTTTAAAAGAAAACCCCCTTCATAAAATTCGCCGCAAAAATTGTCTAAACCCCCTAAAAAATTGCCATTTGGCTATTAATAGCGACTAATTTTTTCCATGGAGGGTATGCAGGCAGAATTGCTTAAGTGGGCAAGGCCGTCCATAGTACCAGTGCTGACCGCCTTGTTCAACAAGGCATTATAGGAAGGCTTCCCACTGCAGTGGACCAATAACAGAGTTGTTCCCATCTATAAGGCAGGTGACCGCACTGCCCAGCCAATTACCGAACAATCATGGTCAGTTTGGTGTTTGCAAAACTGCTTGCCTGGATAGAGGCAACAGAGGTGCGGGCCCTCACCCAGGCAGAATTCAGACCCCGGCACTCAACCATTGACTACATCTTCACGTTGCGAACTCTGGTTGAAGACAGCAGGAACCGCCGTCAGGATCTATATTGTTGCTTCGTGGATTTTGCGAAGGCGTTTGACACTGTGCCTCGAAAAAACTATGGGCAAGATTGCGACAGCTGGGGGTTCCTGTAGATTTGCAGAATGCAGTGTACAGGCTATATGGAAGATGCTCGGGTCGGTTGCAGACAACAAGCCAACTATTTGATAGTAGTATCGGGGTTCGTCAGGGATGCCCTCTCTTCTCAACATTGTTTGGGCTTTATGTTGATCAATTGGAGAGCTGGCTTGCTGATAATGGGGGTGACAGAGCTCACCTTCTCCACCAGATCATCAGGCAGTTAATATATGCTGATGATGTGGGCCTCCTAGCTTACACACCAGCAGACATGCAACAACATCTCGATGCCCTGGACACATTCTGCCAAGCAACTGATATGAGCATCAACCTGGCCAAGATTAAGGTGGTTCTCATATCATCCTCACGTCAGCCGAGGATCCCCACCTTCAGTTACCGAGGGCAAAATGTGGAAGTGGCATCCACATACAAATATTTGGGAGTTGAGTTTCCTTCTACTCTGCACTGGGACACATCCATACGACTACGAGTGACGGCAGGTTGGAAGGCAATATATGCAATGCAAAACAATAGTCATCGAGCGGAGTTGTATGATTGGGCCCATCAGTCACACCTGTTCAAAGTCTTAGTGGAGCCTGTCCTTTTATACGAGGTTGAAGTATGGGGCCCAGTAGTATCCATCGCTACTTGGAATGACTTGGAGTAGGTGCAGAAAGTCTTCTTGGTACGAGCACTAGGGCTGAAATCTACAGTCCCATATCAAATTCTATTGCAGAAGAGGGGATTCTTGCCTCTTCAGAGGGCGGCCCTTGATCGCCACATTGTCTATTTTCAGAAGGTGGTCAATATGGACGATGGCAATGGGGCCGCAGCGCCTCAAGGCTTGCTGGAGGGAAAAGAGAGCTCAATGGTTGGCTAGATGGAATGTGCAGGAACACAGGTGCATACATGTGCAAACAGAGGCAGATCGCCATAGCTTGAGGCAGTATCATGACGCTTGCTTCCCCAGCAAGCTTTGGGATGCCAGTGCCCTTGAACAGGTCAAGACAGCACACTACCAACGCCACATAAATCCTACATTGGAACGAGGCCCGCAATGCTACCTGCGTACCTACTTGCCCATGAAAAAGCGCAGACTCATTGCCTCCATTCGTACAGGAGTACACCATCTTCGAATTGAGACGGGCAGATAGATTGGTGAGCCACGTCAGGACAGACTCTGTCAATGCTGTCAAATGGGAGTCATTGAGCTCATACCCTTCAAAGTTGCCCAGCATATGATCAAATCCGAACGCACTATGCTGAGTTGGTCACGCCTGGCCAGCCGCTACATGTGACATTGAGCACGGCTTCCGTACAGGTGCTGGAATCATACCTTCAAGAGGTTATGGACATGCGAGATCGGCTATGTCCTCGGGCACACACTTGACATGTATATATACATTTATTTCATGATGATGTATACTTGTACAGTTTGACAGCATTCTTATTACTGCCATGGTTTTTCCCTCGAAAATCCTTCGGGGCGCGGGGTTTTTTAACCCAAACAATAATAAGTTTGCTGCGCTCCTTCTGGGTCCCATAGGCCGATTGGTCTCAGGGGACGATAAAAATCATTCTTTCTTTCTTTCTTTCTTTCTTTCTTTCTTTCTTTCTTTCTTTCTTTCTTTCTTGCCTGGACAATGGTTGGATTTTCCATTTTGCACCATTGCAACTTTCCGTGGGGTGAGGGTAGGAAAAAAAAATTGAGTCAGACCATGTGTTCAATCGAGACTATTGCAATTTGCCGTCATTTTTCGTCTCAAAATCCTAGGGGCCACAAATCTGGAATGACAAGCGGAATATTCCCTAAATCAGTGGCTCCCATGGTCTTCCACCACAAAAACCAATAATATACATAAAATACATATGGCATAAACCTCATTGAACCTCATTGAAGGTGACGCATCACCCAAGAGGTGTCGAGCCTATGCCTTGCCCACATGCAGTGGCAAGCTATTAATCCTAGCCCGTAAGATCCATGGTAGGCTTTACACACCAGAGGGATCGATCTGCAATGGGACATGTCCTTATCCACCGGTCTAGCCCCGCCACCCACAGCCAGGCGGGCTCTTATGCATAGGCCGCATTAATTGGGAATTAATGAGGCTATCTAGATACATCAATCACTGAAGCTTTCAGGGTCTCTTCCCCCCTTCCCAATACACAAGAGCACGCATGGAATAGAACATCATCATCTGTAGAACTGAAAGATAGAATAACATCTATTCTATCTACCTAAACATACATGGTTAGGTTCCTTTATTAGGGCTTATGATCTCGGAGTCTATAAGGGCTCTAAGGCTAATCTAACATGCTAAACCAGCTCATTGTTGGACTAAAAATTGGCATTGCACAACAGAATCGCAATTTACCTGAATCTTGGCTTGCTCCAGCTCCTCGGAATGCGTCCATGCTCCTGTTAAAGGCAAAGGCGATCGAATATTGGAGATATGTTATGCAAAGCCAGCTTGGCGGCGTCTGACAATGCGAAATAACGGCTTAGCTTGGCCGGAATGACTCAAGGATGCTGAAATGCGAAAATGAAAAAGGTTTAGGATTCCCCTTTTGTTCCTTTTACATGACCTTTTAGGATTAGGGCTAAAAGGACATATGGGGTTTTTCCATGTGGCGGAGGGGGTTAAATGCACATGTTTATAGACATGTGCAATATAAGAGGTTGCCCCATAGGGTGCAACCCTTTACGGTTTCCAAATACATGTCATCAAGGTGGCATGTACGGGTGACGTGGCAGTATAACATACATATTCGTACCGTATATTATGCTGGAACGTCACAATCTCCCCACCTTGAATTGATGATGTCCATAGCATCACAAGTCTCCCTACTTTGAAAACTTGCATGATCCCCGTAACACGTTTCATGCATGCAATTTTCAACAATTACCCCAAGGTAATACCTTTTATTATTATAATCACATCCCTTGTTCTATAACATGTTATAGTAACGTGATTTCTCAACCCTTACTTATATTAACGTTTAATATTCATAAAAATCATTAATAGAGTTTTCAAAATTTTATAATTAAAAGGTCCTTTTGGTCTTCTTAATACATTATGACAAAATATGTGTTACAAGTCTTCGCAGTGCGACCCTTCTGCCGTCTAGATCCTCCTATTGGCTTGCATGTTCAACACTACGTTAGTACCACCCATATAAGGTTGGTTATTAGGGGACCACCAATTTAATTACACTTAATTAACTATATGGATACAAGACTAATCTCCCGGCATAGGAAGAGGATGCAAGACTAATCTTCCGGCATAGGAAGAGGATGCTTCTTCCATTGTGGCCATGGAGACAACGCCATATAATGCCTAGGATGATCACCCACTCATGTCTACACTAGAGGATGGCGTCCTCCCCGTAGTAGGCATTGACTAGAGGTGCTTTCCTATCAGTGCATGAACTAAATGACCTCTTATCTCTTTGCATTGCTCCATTGGGAGTACTGCTTCTCCAAATCTGATTGTAGTACCCACATAGCGTCTTACACAGGTAAGTATGTCCACTTCACTAGGTATTGGAGAAATTGGATCTTCTTGTTTTCTTGTAGGACCTGTCAAGAAGAACTTCTGGGACAATCTCGAGTTGGTCGTCTGTCATTTCCAGGAACTCTGTTGTCTTCAATATCTCCTCTGGATTAAGAGTGTGCATCTTCAGGAGACTTACGTGGAAGACCCTATGGATTTTGAGGTGTGATGGCAGGTCCACCTTGTAATTGGTTACCTACTCTTTTAGTTATCCTGAATGGTCCAGCCCACCTTGGAGCAAGTTTCTTGCAATTGCCGATGCGGAGCTTCGCTTGTTTGACCTTGATCTTCAGCTACACGTTGTCCTTTACTTGGAACTCTTTTACTGTTCTGTGCTTATCGGCTACGCTCTTCTGCCAACTCCTTGCTGTTAGAAGATATGCTCGCACTTCCTCCATCAACTATTGCATGTCGGCTAGCACCTGCTGAAATACTCCTACCTTGGACACGGGATTATGCCAAGTGTTTGGGATCAAGCATTGGTAGCCGTAGTTAATTATGAACGACAACATTTGAGATGACTCCTATTTGGTGCTATTGTATGCAAACTCCACCAAGCGAATGTAATCGTCCCACTTTGATTGCTTGTTCCAGATGTAATTCCTCAATATATCTTGAAGTATCTAATTCGTACGCTCCGTCTGCCCATGATATGTCGTGCTCATCGACAGCTTCTCTGATTGGTGGTGAAGAGGTCTTGCCAAAATGCACTCATGAACTTTGAATCCCTATTAGAGATTATCTCCTTTGGCATCCCATGGAGTCGGAAGATCTCCTTTGTGAACAACAAGACGGTATCCAATGTCATATCCGTGGTTTGACAACTTGTCGAGTACTACCATTAGGGCATCCTTGCCCCTTATGGTTCTTGGGAGTCCTTTTATGAAGTCCATGCTTATTACTTTCCATTTGGCATTTGGCATTTGGCATTTGGCATTTGGCATTTGCAATGGCTCTAACGCTCCTGGAATTCGAAGTTGTTCTGCCTTTGTCTGCTGACATAGCTGACATTCCCGAATGTACTTGGCTATCTGGGGCCAGTAGTAGCTACTTCTTATCTTGAAATAGATTTTCATGAAACTTGTGTGGCCAGCTTTGGGCTATCGTGCATGTCATGGAGTATTAACTTCCTGATTCTGGATGACTCTGTACACACAATTTGTTCTTATGGTACAACTAGAAAAAGTGCCCAGCGTTGCTGGGCTTTTCTTTGGGATTATATTCTAAAGTTAATAAAGATATGGTTAAGAGTATTGAATTTTATATATATGATCATTTGTTAATATGAAAGTTCAAAATTAATTTTTTATTGAATTCAAGGAATACAACATAGAGGCAAGCTTTCTAATTAAACACAATATTAAAATAATTAATTTGAGCTTTACAGTTGCTATATGTATAAGCTATAGCATATCTAAGTCTGCTAACCTTCATATGCCCGCAACAATCCATAGCAGAGTACAACTTAGTTGTCCAAAATGCCATAAATGCTAGTGTGCAAAATGTCTGTCATACCATGCATGTTGTGTCAAAATCAAGTAGGCAATTGATAAATGCAATTGGTTAATATAAGTCTTGTAGCATAATAAAGCTTGATTTCTGAGGTCTAGAAATGAAGTTTCTTTGGTCAAATACCATTGTTGATGCTCTTTGTTGTAACAATATGGAGAGAAATGTTTTAGTTAGTAACTAACTTTTCTAGTAATCGACAATGGCTGTTACAAAAATTGTGCCAAAAGTATCGCGCAGTTCCAATGAAGAGTCAAGATATGAGAACGTACAAAGGGGACTGAAAATGCAAATGCGCAACCGCGAAAGCAGACATAAGGCAAAAAAAATTTGTTTAGTGGAGCAGCTTATGCGAGCCCTCTTATAGCTCACATTCCTTTGCCAAGATCACATTTGTGTCAAGTTCTCCCTTCAATCTTCAATGAGGATAAATAATTCTGTTCATTGCATCAAGAACTTGACATTAGAATTGCCAACTTTATATCCTCAACTAATCAGATCACTAACAGGTCCACAACTAATCAAACGATTAATAGGCTCAGCCTGCTACTTATATAAAAGAAAGGTAAAACAAATGCAAACAAAATTTTCCTCACTGCACAAATGGATGTTTGGAGGATATATGCAAAATTCTTTGGAGCATATGCAAAATTCTGTCTTCTATATCTGTGCAAGCAGCAGCTAACCTTGCATACACAATGCCAGGATTCAAACATGCCAAATGCAGTTCAATGCTAAGGCTTCAATCATTTATGCAAATTTGAATGCACCAATGTATCTGTGTTTTGCAGCTATAACCTACTTGAAAAGAAAGATTCCGGCGATAGCTTCTGCAAATGCACAATGCAACCTAAGATGCATGACAAAAGCAGAGATAGTTGATTCTTACCTTAGATGATGGTTGATCCTAGTAGCAGAGCATGGACATGCATGCTAAATACAAAAGTTGAATGGATGGTATCGGGCTCTAGCTTGCTTCCAAAGCTGCAAAAAATGTAGCACTCAAACAGTTGAACGGTGGCTAGTTTAGAGAATGAACAAAGGTACAAAGAAGGAACAAAGGTATGCATGCATTTTGGAAGTACCACATCTGAATTTCAGAGTTATAAAATGAGGCTTGAAGAATGATAGTAGTATCAAAGCGGATGAGAGTTGTATCAGAGCAAGAATTTATGAACGAAGTAAATATCACACATCGATACAACCAAAAAATATATCGTCCCATTGAAAACAAAATATCTTGGCCTTGGTTACAGCCATAAATTGGGTTTTGGTCTAGATATCTTGTCCTTGGTTACAGCCATAAATTGGGTTTGGTCTAGATCTTTTTAGTGAGCCATCTGCAAGAATAACCCGGTCATTTTTCCTAAAAGATGGCCATTGGCCTTGCTCAAAAAACCAAGGCAAACAAGCCACGAATTTTAATCCTCGAAACAGAATACTCCATAGAAAATGCCAATGCAGCTATACAGTTAAATTAAGCCAGTCCAGGGCATGAATTTTATGTAAAGAAAGGTGTAAAGAGTTTTTTTTTCCACCTATAAAGTTACAAAAAGATGGCCATTGGCCTTGCTCAAAAAACCAAGGCAAACAAGCCACGAATTTTAATCCTCGAACAGAATACTCCATAGAAAATGCCAATGCAGCTATACAGTTAAATTAAGCGAGTCCAGGCATGAATTTTATGTAAAGAAAGGTGTAAAGAGTTTTTTTTTTCCACCTATAAAGTTACAGGTTGCAATCGGATCAAACACTGTCTTCTGCGGTAAAAAGTGCAACACTTTTACTATCACATAAAACTTGAGAATTTATACTAACATTTGCAACTTTCCACACAGATTGGGCATGCAAGATCCATCTTGAATGATATGGAAACTCTGCATAGTACAACAAATAGTAGGTTTACCATCTTCAAATTTCCAATAACAATCTGTAAATCTCTCTGGCAAAAATGGGTTAAGCCGCCGAAGTGGATAACGTGGATCCGCCTAAATCTGCCAGATTTCTTCAAGAACGTGGCAACATGATGGCAAAGACTGTGCAGGCAAACCACATAAGACCCCAAAGATTAATAAAATGATTATTCAACTTCCCCTTTTCCATGACAAAGTACGGCTTGGCACAACTTGTAAAAACCATTTTCATCTTTCTAAAATCAAGTCTTTGTTCAAGCAAATACTTGGCTTATCTTCAATCTTCAATCTGGACAATTTATGCATACCAGTTGAGCTTGAAATGATCTTGTTATCCTGCAACGTTCATTGTTAGGCTGGAACCTCTAGAGATTGAAGACTTCTAATCAAGAAAGAACCGTTTGAGAAAGAACCGCTTCAAACTTGATACGTGGTTCTTGTCATGATGTGAGGGATGCACATGGACACTTTAATACCCTACTCCTGCAAAAATGATAGGAATAACAGTGGCATTTTTATCACACAACCATCGCAGCAAAAGCTTAATACTCAAACGAGCCGAGCCAGTGCATCATCTGTGGTATTGCATAACTTCAACTCCAATGGGAAGACAACACGATAGGAAAGTTTCTTGTACCGTCCTAACTGTTTGATGTATTTAAAGCACTTTAGGTGAAGAGCAAGTATACGAGGAGATGCTTTTATCTTCATTCTCTTTTGAGCTTCCTGCAGGCTAGAGAAGATAAAAAGCCAGGTTTTTTTACGGACACTTTCAACAAAGGACAACAAAGGAGGAGAAATTTTGAAGAAACCTACCTACAACATTTATCACAAAAGAACTTGTCTTCAATTGAGTGTCTCTCGTTGAACTGAAATTTCAAGACAACTTGTTGTGGAGCTATTTTGTTCGATATCAAGACCGAGGTCCAAAATGTTTCATCCCTTTATGTAATAGTCTCACATCTCAAACATCTAGTTTCATTTGTCAATATTCCTGAATCATCTTGTTAGCAAATATGGCAACAAGAAAGCATGGTATCATAGATAATTGATTTACTCGAAAATATTATGCACCCATGTAGCAACAGTCGATGAGTCCCGCTTTGCAATGCCATTCATGGAACCATTGCACGCTTTCTCTTGGGACACCGAAATTCCCGCTTTGCCGCCCGCGCCTCCTTCTCCAATATCTCAACCAACTCATTTAACAAATAATTTAAGAATTCATAAAAAGTCCCCACACAAATACAAGGTTTAGCACGCAATCGCGGTGTTTTAAGAGACAATTATGACAATCGGTACTGATGCATGTAGCTACTAAAACAGCTCATTCGTTTCTTTACTCTTTGGACAAACCTCTTTGGTGCTATTACACCAGTCCTCTTCTTTTGAGAGTTTATCCGTGGAAAAAACAAACATTAAAAGCCTTCACTAACGTGATCAATGTCAAGATCCGCCAACTCCTAGGTAAAGGCACGTAAGATGTGTTTAGACTTTGATTTTTATCAAAAGATGGTAACCGACTTCTTAGTTTCAAACCTTCCAAGAACATGAATCCTGTACATAAACAACTGTGAGAAGTAAATATCTGCATAGAAAAATTTCCGCCAAACATGTCGAAGAAGTTCTCTTACGGTTCTCCTAATGCCTTGCTACCCCTGTAATATTCTAAAAGTTGTTCCCTAAATGGTACACAGAAATATAAAGCCTGCAAACAGCAAATCGACGGTTGGAATATGCCAGCTTAGGACATGTTCATGTACACCATTTTCAAAGTCTTCCAAAGAAACCGTAAAGTCCTGCCTTCGACTCAAATGCATTTTTAAATCAATAGAAAGATTTGTCACGTTACGAAGGTACAAAACGGAGTTAAAATGGATCTATGTGAGAATAACCAGGTATAGCTATCTCAGTTTATTAAGCCATTTGTCAGGTAAATAAAATCGAAATCATTTGGCCTAAACCTTCTCAGATCGTTTTTGCCATAAAATTCAAATCGACAGGGAAGATCCACCAATTAAACAGAAGAATGGAGACTAACCTGAAGGACACTATTCCAATAGCATGTGTTGCCGAAATTCTCCAATCCAAAATACCGTTCACCTTCTGGGAACTGATCTCCCAGCGCCTTCTCTAACTTTGAGCCAGAGGCTCCCATGACCATATGTCACCACGTAGTTTAAACGGGACCCTAAACAGGAGGGCCAATTCCGGTGAAACCCTGGAACATAATAGAGTACCAAAAAGCGAATTGAGCTATTTGGGTTATGGCCGATCAATCTAATTGATGCGCCGGAGCAGATGGATCAGTCAAATGATGCGAGGATCGAGATGGAGAAATATAACAAGAACAAGGGTTAAGACACAAAAAATTGGCAGGAAAAACTTCACACGCTTAGAACAAGAGGGAAAGAAGGCAAACACAAGAAAAGGACGTCGGTTGGTTGGGTGAAGGAGGAGCCGAAACAGAAAACCGTGGAGATACACAGTGTATCTGCCGGAAGAGAATAGGTTTCCGAAAAGTCAAAATAATAACTAACAACTCAACGGCTCAAAATGAAACTTCTGGGAAAAAAATTGACGGCCGAGATGCTCTGCACAAACTACATTTTGCTTTTATTACTATATATAGATAGATAGGTTACCTTCCTTCTTAAAATGCTTGAAGGTTTCTCTCTCTTTGTCCGTTCTTGCCTCCTTGGAAAGGCTTGCCCATGCTTTCTTAAAGTCTTGGTCTGTTGGCAACGTCTCTTCTATCTTGCCAAACTCACTGGTGAGTGTTGATATGGCATTGCAATGGACTCTCCTTGTCAAGGGGTGCCTTGAGAGTGCGTCTGCAACCACGTTGAGCTTGTCTGGCTTCTACGCAATGTCAAAATCATACTCCTCGAGGAACTCCATCTATCTCCTTTGTCTCAAGTTGAGATGTGGTTGGGTGAAGATATACTGTAGACTCTGGTGGTCCGTATTAATTGGAACTTCCTTCCCAGTAAATAGTATCTCCATATTCTCAATGCCCTCACCATTGTTAGCAACTCCTGGTCGTCAGTTGGGTAGCGCATTTCGGTGTCGTTCATCTTTCTTGAAACATACGATACCACCCTCTCTTCTTGCATCAAAACTGCTCATGTTGCAATCTTGCTAGCATCGGTTTCCACCAACTTATCCTTCTGGATCGGGCTATGTTAAGACTGGGGCAGTCGTTAAAGCTTCCTTCAATGTCTCAAATGCTGCATGGGCCTTCTTTTGCCAATGACTCGCCCAATCTTTTATCTTCTTAGCTTTGTGTGAGGTCCGTTAGCGGTGCTGCTACCTTTATAAAGTTCCTGACAAACTTTCTGTAATACTCTGCTAAGCCGAGGAAGCTCCTCACTTCACGGATGTTCTTCGGTGTTGGTCAATCAATTACCGCTTCAAATCTTTGCAGGGTTGGTGGAAATCCCTTCCGCTATAATTACATGCCCTAAGTACTCTACTCTTTTGGTGGCAAAGTGACATTTGGATAGCTTCGCATAAAGTTGATGCCTCCTCAAATTTTCAAGTACCTTCCTCAAGTGTTGGGCATATGCTCCTCCACGGATTTGCTGTAGACTAGAATATCATCAAAGAAAACTATGATGAACGTGTCTAAAAACTCACGAAAGACGTCGTTCATGAGTCTCATGAATGTTGCTGGGGCATTAGACAACCCAAATGGTATCACGTGAACTCGTAGTGGCCATATCTTGTCCTGAATGCAGTCTTATGAATGTCTTATTCCTTGATCCTAATCTGATAGTAGCCTGACCTCAAGTCTATCTTGGAGAAAACTTTTGCTCCTTGCAGCTGATCCATCAAATCATCTGATCGGGGTAGCGCATACTTGTTCTTGATGGTGTGCTTGTTCAATTGACAATAGTCAATGCACATTCTGAGACTTCTATTTTTCTTCTTGAAAATAGGATTGACGCCCCAAATGGGGAGACATTAGGTCTTATAAACCCTAGGTCTAGCAACTCCTGTAATTGCTTCTTCAATTTTGTCAACTCTTGAGGTGACATTCTGTAAGGTGCCTTACTTGCTGGCTTAGATATTTCACACTCGACTCCCCTGTATGGTGGAAGTTGTGGGAACAACAAGATTGCAAATTAAACGGGAGTGTTGCAGCACTCCCGTTTCAAAGATTCCCTTTAAAAAAACATCATGTTCTTAAAAGTGGCCTTTTTTAGATAAACTTGAAAATTTCAGAAGGTTCAATTTTTTTTTCCCCTCATTTTGGCCCCTCATTAAGTGACAAGTTTGTTTTTTGCAAAGAAACATCCTTGAAAATGGCAAAATGTAGACATGAATACATAATCTCTGAAAGTGAGATATCAAAAACATCAAAATAGAGAAGAAAAAATAATTATTATTTCTTTAAAATTTTTCAGTACATTAATTTGGCACCCTGAGCAATACGCTTGTCAGATGTTGCAACTGGGTATCTGTCCCAAGTCGTCACATTTAGTTGTTCTATCAAACATGTTTGACATGTTACGATGATCTATTGATTGAATAAAAAACAAGAAAATAATCAAGTAGATAAATGAACACTAGGGCACATAAAACAAAAAATGTAAAAAGAAAAGTGTATTCTGGAATACACTTTTGCTTTTCTAAAAAACGAACACGTATTCCAGAATAGACTTTGGATTTTCAGAGAAAGCAAAAGTGTATTCTGGAATACATTTTTAATTTCCTAAGAAAGCGACTGTGTATTCTAGAATATACTTTTGCTTTCTAAGAAATCAAATATGTATTCTGGAACAACATGTTGCCTATGTGTTAAGGTTTAGAGCACTCCACACCTGTTAAAATTGTCATCCTGCATTCTGAAATCTTTGAAGAATGGATGGAGACTTGATGTGAACCTGAGATATTCAAAAGTGTGAACCTGAAGAAAATGTAGTAGTGACCATTGACAAACAATCATGATGCAAACGAAGTATGATTTGTCGTCCATCATCTATGGCCTGGCCTAGTGGCCATCCCCAAGGTAGTGCTTCTTCAATACATATTAAAGCCTTCAACTTCAACTAAGGATGAAGCTTCCTTTATTATGCTTCGATGATTAATATCTTTGATGCCATTGACCGAGCTTTTGCTTTGGGTAATTGTTGTTATTTTAAGGATTTAATTGGGTCAATTAAGCAATGATAGAAAACGTTTTATATGGTAGTTGTCAATTAAGCAATGACAGGAAACACAGTTTTATATGGTAGTTGAAGTGTACATCTCACATGATCATTTACAAGTAGTCTCCACTAAGTAGTAGATTAATATTTTGCAAAGAGAAAAAATAATACTGCCAAGTCACGAGTTTTGTTAGTTTGGAAGATCCCAAATTCTCAAGCCACGATTGACATGTGTTTTTTATGCAGATTGAGAAGATGATATCGGCTTAAGAGTGTGGTGTGTACATGTTTAGACTAAGGCCACATATGAAGACCATAACTTATTTCATGCCTTATTTGATTTGATGCCCCATGTTACAATTATTTTGACTTGTGTATAATTTGGTCATGTAGATGTACATCGCTGTCTTCTTATTGTACTTTAATTTGATCATGCACCAGAAAGTTAGCTTCCCATTTTGAACAGCCAAAACGATACAAGAAATTGCAAAAAATGCTTTCTAAGATCCAAGAAATGATAATTTTCTTTAAGAAAATGCCTCCTTAGATCTAAGAAATGATATTAAAATAGAGAGTAGTGTAGGCAGCTTTGCTTTGGTTGCAACAACAAAAATATGTTGTCTGCATGGATTCCAATATCATCCAAGTAGGTGCAAAACACCATAATTAACCATAACCTGGGCAGGGAAAAAAATAGCGGCTAATATTTGCCAAATGGCGATTTTTTGGACATTTTTGGAAAAAGTACGGCTAAACTATAAAGGAGGAAATTTTTGGAAAAAAGAAAAAAATCGCCAAATATTTTCAAAGTTGACCTCCCTTACACCAAGGTTTAGCCAAACATAAGAAAGAAGAAGAGGAAAGATTCTTCCACTTTAGCCAAACGTTTGAAAGTTTTCCTATGCATTTAGGGATAGATTAGCCATACTTTTTAATAGCTAATGTAAAATATGAGATTATTCATGAGATTATGGAATAGAGATTGCTAATACTATATTAGATGGATAGTTTTTTGTTCTCCAACTATAGTAGATTTTTATTATTAATACGTTCGTACAATAAAAAGTTTGGCATAGCATAAATGTTTGGCTAAAGTTTATAAAAAGGTTCAAACAAAAAATAGCCAAACATTCAAAACTAGTAAAGGAAAATTATTCAACTTTAGCCAAACATTCAAAAGTTTTCCTATGTATTTTGGGTTAAATTAGCCAAAGTTGTTCTACCTAATCTAAAATATGACTTTAGTAATTTTTTCCCTGAACCTGGGACTTAATGCCAACATATTATGCAAGAGCATTATGCCATCAGCCAAAACACCAGACCCTCCGATTAAATCTAACTTGTGCTTCATTACCTGATTTGTGCCAGAATATCAACATGGTAAATTCAATCAGAACGAGATGTTTAGAAGTAAGAGACCAAATTGTTGATGCTAAAAGGGTAGCTTATTTAGGCTGCACAGAAGACTGCGTTAGATTTATGCTTTACTCATGCAAAAGCCTGATATAAACCACATTTTCAACTGAACTAAGTTCAAGCAAAGCTAGATGTATGTGCGTCTGGAATATGCACCATGCATGCAAAATACCTGGCAGTGCCTAAGGAACACAAACAGTATGTTGTCTAGCCCTGCAAAATGAATCCTAAATTTTACATCAGAGTTGTAATGATAAAACTTCCTACTAAAAAATTGTATTATCAGTTTTGTCTGGACGGACTCACTGCCATACTAACATTAGTTCGGCTGTAGGCTTTTCAATAAGACAAAACAGTGCAAGTCTACAAAGTCTTGAGTACATATTTGAGAAATGGCTTACCATGATGAACTAACAGCTAAAAGAAAACTGTAAATGCAAATTTCAGAGCTTGTTTTAGTAGATTTACTGTTGTAGATATGTCCTTGTAACAAACCAGCAAACGTCCAGCAAAGCCAGCAACCTTCTGCAAACTTCACATGCCATCAGCAGACTTCACATGCATTTGGTAGTCGACTGCAAGAATCAGACAACCAGCAATAGCGAATCTATTAACGGATTGTTCAATCTGCCCTTTTTTTAACTCGGCAAGATAAAGGAAATCACAAGAAAGCCCCAAATCCAAAAGAAAAATGCTTCACTGTAAACCACTTTTCAAGCTATTCAACCTCTTATTGGATTTAATCACTGCCTATGCAAGAAATGAACTGGGTATTCCTCGAATCTAAAGGATGATACAATCTACTGACCAATCTAAGCATCGTGCAAATAACACACAGCTTTACTCAAGATCACATGCTTTCACTACTCTTGAGAGAAGTAGTCCTACTTCATTTGGTAGCCTTCCCAAAACTCTATTTCGTTGATAGCAAATCCTTAGCCTACAGATCGTTTTATCAATTAATCTATCAAACGTCCATAGGATAGGACGGCCTCCATGCTTGTTTTTAACTAATGTTTGTCATGATCAACCGAGGTGTTATTCTAGAGTAACTCAGAAACACAAATAGAGACTCACATTTTGCAATTTCGTAGAACCATCTGTAGAATGTCTGGCATTGGAGGAAACTTGATAGAAAAGTTTAGGGGGAGCCGAAAAGGATTTCAGAGAATTGTACCAGTGCAATCCGTGCATCTGCATTAGCTCTTGCTCTTCAAAACCGTCCTGGCGGTTAATCTCTGGCCCAACCCTAAACTAAACTAAACTGCCCTAAACTGGAAACGGACGCGCCATGGCTTATCTTGTAGCCAGCAACAATGCCAAGGTCATCGCCATTGTAAAATAGTAGCCCGAGCTCTACAAAGTGAGATCGCCTTGACCAAAGCTTGAAAAAAAAACACCAAAACGTATTCCGGAATACAAAGTGTATTCTGGAATACATTTCCCACTTATGATTTTGAACCAAGATCCAGTATCCCTGTCTTAGAAACAAAAAAATCAATATCCCTTTATTTTTTAAAACCATGACCATGTATCCACACAAAACAAATAAAAAAAATTAAAAGGTCATCCCTGCCAAAAAATCTAGTTGTTGTTGGTTTGATTTTTGCTTTCGCTAATCCCTTCGGTACTTAGAACTATGTTCCTGTATCCCCACATAAAAAAAACAAATAAAATCGCAAGGTCATTCAAATCAACTGAAACAAAAAAAAATTGTAAGGTCATTGAAAATGCCGAAACCCGAAAAACCTGGAAAATTGCAAGGTCACTGTTGAACTCTCAGACACTTGTACAGCAAAAGTGTATTCCGGAATACACTTTGGCTTTCGAGCAAAACCAAATGTGTATTCTGGAATACACTTTGACTTTTAAGAAAAGCAAAAGTGTATTCCGGAATACACTTCTGTTATCCTCGAATAGCGAAAGTGTATTCCGAAATACAATTTTGGTACTTTCAAATATTATATCATTAAAAAATAACTTATTGTAACCTAAAAGCACCTTTTCTGGAATACAATACAAGCTAACAAAATGTTGTGTAGGACGCACACTTAAATTAGTGGTTTTCTCTAAAAACACACTTCAGATAAATTCTAATTGTTAGGAAAAGTGTCACTTTGACGTAGTCAATTTTCTCTTTGCACAAAAAAATGAGTGATTTTGGGGGGGTCAAAATGCAATTTTATGACCAAAATAAATTTTTTACCTCATTTTAGCTCTTTTTTTGAAAAAAAAAGAATCTTTGAGGAATATTCCTTTTGCTCCCGTTTCAATGATTTGCTCCCGTTTAATACGCAATCTTGTTGAACACATCGTGGAGCTTGTTCAATGCTTTGGCCTCCTTGTTCAATGCTTCGGCAGCTTGTTCAATGCTTTGGCCTCCTTGTCTTCCTCTGTTTCTGGCTCCTCAACTTCGAGCTTAAAGACATAGGTCACTTGCTCCTTCTTTATGCATCTAAGTAACTTCTTACTAGACATGCATTGCATGATTGGGGTGACTTATTTATCTGTTATTGAAATGACTTTGCCATTTGGCACCATTAAGGTTACTTTTTGCTTCCCATGATCAATCACAGCTCCCGCCGGGCCAAGGTATTCCATGCCTATGATCAAGTCATACTTGCCGATGTTCATGACTTCTGCTCCCATTCCAATGTTGATACCTGGCAAGTCTATGTCGATGTTGACTCTCTTTCCTGCAACGTGTCGGATTGCTCCACTTGCCAACACAACAGGCCTGGGCTTGGACTTCAAAGGCTTCAGCTTCAACAACTCTACCATCCTTGGTGAAGCAAAATTATGGGTGCTCCCATGTCTATCAACACCATGAAGGACTTGGCTTTGACTTTTCCTATTGTTGAGATGACCTGATATTGACTCTCTACATTCTCGAAGTCAATGGCAGCAAAGATGTGGCACTCACCCTGGATGTAGTCGCAAGCATCTTCGTCATCGTTCTCCAGGGTGTCTCCCATCCTCCTAGCTTTGCTAGTGCCACATTTATCACAAAAGGACAGTTGTGTGTCCGATGTCCCGGTTGGAAGCACTTGAAGCACAACTGCTTTTCTATACATTTCTGTCTCTTCTCCTTTGGGATGAACTGCAAGAACAACTTCACTGCTTTGGAGTAGTTTGAACCACTTGCTTACTCTTTGTCCCTGAAGCTGGCCTGCTTCTTGTTCTGCTTTCCAAAATTTGCATTCCCTTGCTTTCCATGGTTTGCATTATACTAAGGCCTAGCAGCTGCCGGGCTTGTTGCTCTTGGACTATAGCTTCCAATAAGTTTCCCCTTGTCCTGATAGTACTACTGCTTTTGTCCACTGCTTTGGGGACCTGTTCCTTGTAAGATCACGGCCTTAGACTCTGCTTCTGACACTGTTCTAGGGTTGATCGCTCTCACAAGCTTCCTAATTTCCTCATTCAAGCCCTCAATATACTTGTCCATTGTATGCCTTTCTCTCAACTTTGGCATATAGAGCCTCAGCCTCATAAATTCTTCGGTGTATTTCTGCATCGTTTTATTGCCCTACTCCAACCTGTAGAACTGCTGCATCATATGGCACTTGTGTTTCCTCGGTACGTAGTGCTTAAATGCCTTAGAAAACTTCTTGAATCTGTAGCTATCCCTGCTTAACCCATGGGCCTTGGCATAGCCTTTCCACCAAATTCTGACCGCTCCCTTGAGGTTGGCTATTGCTACTCTGCCCTTGTCCTTAACTTTCATGCCATAAGCATTCCCATACTCTCTCATCTCGTGTAACTAAGCCTCGACTTCCATCCCTCGACTTCCATCCTGGCTTTCCACACACTGCTCAGTGCGAAGTCGACTTTCTTTTGATAGTCGACCCCATTCCTATCACGGTTTGGACCTTCCCGGCGGTCCTACCGATCGTTATCCTGCTCTTCCGATTCCGAGGCAGAGTCAAAACTAGTGTTGGAGGAATTTGTGCTGGGGGATCTCCTTCTCCGGTTTCTATCATTGCCCTGTTTGTTCCGTCAGTGGGTGTTTGGGGTGGCTGGACATTTTGGCCTGTTGCAATTGTTGCCCTTCCTGCCAGTAAGGCTCTTATCTGTTGGATATCCGATCTCATCTGGGATATCTCCTCTTCTGGGGTTGGTGCCTCGAACTCTTGGAATAGGTTCCTTGGTTGAAATTGTCTTGTAGGAGTTTGCTCTTCCTAAGTATGTCGATTTTTCTCTACGTTCCTGGGTGCTCTAGCTGCATACACATTAGATTGCACTCTTTGTTGCATTAATTGTTTGATGATATAGTTGTGGGGACAAAATATATCAAAGAACATTCATAATGCCAACAAATATATTCATAAGATATCATATTATTACAATGATTAATAGAAAGAATTAGTTTACTCTTGGAATTTTCGATATGACGGGTGGTCTTTGAAGAACTTCTTCACTTGGGCTGTACCAACTTTATGTTCCAAGTTCCTGAGAATATTGGTGGGCGCACCACCTTGCAAGGCCATTACCAAATCTTCCACTCTTCGATCCGACGTATAGGCCGCAGTGACGGCTAATCTGCCCTGATGTCTGTATGGAACCGCGAAGTCGAAGATGCTCAAGGCTATTGTCCTCTTCACTAGTATGACATGGTCGATGTTTTGTGGCATCCGAGCATATTTACCAAATCTCGAGAGGGCAATGAGCATGAACACCACTTCTTCTCCCCGTGGGCTGAACTACCGATGTATCACTGCTATCCTTTCGTCGGTGAGGAGCAGAAGATAGAATCTGAGGGCCTTGTCATGTCCTCCTTCGCCTGCCTCTTCTCTGGTTTTGATGCCAACCCTGTGCCTCCCGAAGTACTCGTCCACCGGTACTGCTGTCAGGTCCCTGTAATCTGCGAACATGGACCTGAATAAGGTCAAGTTGACCCTGCTTCCAAGGACCCCCGTTGGCGTCGTTGATGAAGAGCTGGACAGGAATGCGCCCATCGTCTTGCCCCGAATGCCCATCCGTTCTTGGATGACAATGAATTCCTCCTCTGTAGGCAGCTCCTGTTGTGTCATCATTTGCCAGATATTGTTGTAGGCCTCGACGTTGGATGATGATTGCTGGTATAGGTGTGGGCTTCCCTGATGCTGATAGGGAAGTCTTGAGTTTCCCGGTCGATGAAATCATCGAGGTCGGGTTGCTGGCGCAAGAGGTGTAGGAGCTCATCCATCCTATATCCTCGGTCTCTGCATTCTGGAAGGTTCTTTATGCCGTGCAGCAGGAGGTACTTTGGGCTTTCAATGATGACCGGGATTAGGCTGGTGATGTACTAACTCAAGCAGGGGAGTTGTCTTTGTCATCCTCAGGCCTTCCTCGAAGCCCTAAAGATCTTCTTCTGCTTGCTGCCATTCTTGGATAGGGTCGACGTCAATGAGGTCTTCGATGTCATAGCCTTGTCCGCCTTCTTCCTCCTCCTCCTGTTCTGACCCTTTGTACTCCAAGCGCAGCTGCTCTTCTGCCATGGAGGCCGTAAATTCTATGTTCATTGGCTAAATGGAGGGTTCTCCTATTTGAGTTTGGGCTTTATGGGACAAGAAGATGGCTACGACAGCAGTGTAAGAGAAGTATCTCTTCCTGTTTATGGATATTATCATATAATCAGGCATGCAACCAGCTCTATTTTCTAAGTACTTGTCGATGTTTGGAACATCGCTCAGTGCGGCTCAAAGGGCTATTCTAGGTGCAAGGTATCCTATGCATGGGGGAAGCTCTACTAATGAAGTGTGACGTCCCCTACTTCGTATACGATACTCCCATCGTATCCGAAGGCGGAGTTCATCCCCCTGATAACTAGCAGGGGCCATCCACCTGACATCAATCCCATGAACTGGGCCAGTGAGGGAAGAGTGGATGGGTCATTTGCCCGTCTTCCTTCGGGACCGTCCTAGCTGCGGAAGCGTGAATAAACATGAGCACATAACATCATCCTACCCAGGGCTCAGACTCATAGGGGATCGACTAACAGCTTGGGTCTCTAGAAGTCAATGCAGACCGAGTCATGGCAATGGATTGGGCTGGCATAAGAACATGGATGTTGGGTAGTCCACTCCATTCGCCCCTCCCGTGCACACTTTGCAGAGTAGGTTGAAAAGTATTGGGACCAGACCGTAGCCTGCCGGGTACATAGCCAAGAGGGCTACTGCTGAGTTACATCTCCCCAGTCCCGATGAGGCAGGAGGAGAGTCACCTCCTTTCCAGAGGCATGCATGCCCATCACAGGCAGCTAGAGGGCCACTGCCCTTATTTGACTTGAACCTCATGAAAGGTGACGCATCACCCCAGTAGAGGTGTCGAGCTCATTCCTTGCCCACACTCAGTGGGAAACCATTAAGCCTAGCCCACTAAGATCCCTGGTAGCCTTTACACACCAGAGGGATCAATCAGTGATGGGACAAGTCCCCCTTATTCCACCGGTCTAGCCCCTCCACCTACAACCAGGCAAGCTCTTGTGCACAGGCCGCATTAATTGGGAATTAAGGGGGCTATCTAGGAACATCTACTATGGAGGCTTTTAGGGTCTCTACCCCCCTTCCCAATACATGGAAGAGCATAGAATGAACACCATCATCATCAAATAATTGAAATGTAGAATAACATCTAATCTATCTACCTAAACATCCAAAGTTAGGTTCTTTTGTTAGGGCTTATGATCTCGGGATCTATAAGGCCTCTAAGGCTGAACTAACATGCTAAACCAACTCATTGCCAAGCCAAAAGGCGGCTTTGCACAACAGACTGACTATTTACCTAGCGCCTAACTTGCTCCAGATCCTCGGAATGCGTCCATGCCTCTGATCCTGCTGAAACTGCTGCTGCTGGAAGATCTATTGTGCAAAGACGGCTTATCAGAGCCTGACAATGCGAACTAGGATCTTGGCTTGGCCGGAATGGCTCTGGAAAATCCTAATTGCGAAAAGAAGGATTTAGGGTTTAAGGGGAAAGCCCTTATATAGAAACCCTTAGGGTTAGGTTAACATTGGCCAAATGGGGTTTTGCCATTTAGCATGGGGTTTTTAGTTGTATATGTTTATTAAACATGCACAACATACGAGGTTGCCCCCTAGGTGCAACCCTTTACGTCTCGCTAGTACTTGTCATGATGACAAGTACGTGTGATGTGGCAGTATAATATACGTATTTGGGTCATATATTATATTGGAACGTCACAATCTCCCCACCTTGAATTGATGTTGTCCTCAGCATCACGCGTCTCCCCACCTTGGAAACCTGCATATCCTGCAATTACATTTGATACATATAACTTTACAACATGATTACCCCAAGGTACTATTTTTAATTCATCATAACACATCCTTGTTTAATATTATACTATGATAAGAGGTTCTTTCATCCTCTTGCTTTATCGTCTATTATTCACAAAATTTTTATCACACTCACCCCGGTTTTTGGTCCACTGTGGAAAACATCAGTTTTGGTAGGTCTACATGTCCTGTTTTCAAAGAATCATACATGTGGATTTGTGGAGGTATGGTTTTGTTCGATAATGGTGTTCTTTTTTTAGTGGACTAAAACATCCACTGTTGTTTTGTAGTTTCCTCTATTGTGACATGTCATTTTATAATACAATCCACTGTAGGAAAGAATACTTGAATTTCTACATGTCTAATAATTCTATTGTCACATGTCTTTATAGATGTAGGAAAGAATATTTGATTCTCTACATGTCCTATGCTTCCATTCACATGTCTTTATAGTAGTAGGACAGAGTACTTTATTTACTAAAGCATTGTAGGAAAGAATACATGAATTACGACATGTGTAATACTTCTATTGTCACATGTCTTTATAGAAGTAGGAAAGAATACTTGATTCTCTACATGTCGTATGCTTCCATGTCACATGTCTTTATAGTAGTAGGACAGAGTACTTTATTTGCTAAGGCATTGTAGGAAAGAATACATGAATTACGACATGTGTAATACTTCTATTGTCACATGTCTTTATAGAAGTAGGAAAGAATACTTGATTCTCTACATGTCCTATCCTTCCATATCACGGGTCTTTATAGTGGTAGGACAGAGTACTTGATTTGAAACATGTGATGCACGTGCACGATCATATGTCCTTATACTAGTATTCCATGTAAGACAAGTTACTTCAACTACTTCAATTACTTAACGCCTATTTTTGCATAACAAAACCATCAAGAATTTGATTTGTATTCCTTGAGGGGGTGCAGGACCACTGCAACAAATCCCTAAGCATTAATGTCATAGGACCACGCAAAATCCTAACAATATCCTAACATTTTGGATATTGTTAGAGAAAGACCATTAAACCACGCCTACATTTTTGCATAACAAACCATTAAGAATTGTGAGATGTATTTCTTTATGGAGGAAAGGACCATTGCAACAAATCCCCAAGCATTAAAATGGCAAGACCATGCAATATCCTAACATTATTCCCCCATTTTGGATATCGTTAGTGGAACACCATTAAACCGTTCCTACATCTTGGTATAATTTAGACCATTAAAAATTTGAGATGTAATTGTTTATGGGGAATAGGACCATTGCGAAGGTCTTTCAGAATGCAGTGCTTAGCCCTTTTCGGTTGGTTCCGATCTTGAGGCATAAGTTGTGGCAGGCTTACCAAGTCTCAAGCTTGTCTGGCACAGTTAAGCGGGAAATTTGGTCGACATTCTTACAGATTGTGAATCATGATGGGCACTTCATTTCTTAGCACCACACTTATCATTGTACTTGATCACATTCTAGTGGTTTAATATATTCCTATATTCTTCAAAAAAAAAAAAAAATAGGACCATTGCAACAAATCCCCAAGCATTATAAAATGGCAAGACTACGCAATATCCTAACATTATCCCCCCATTTTGGATATCATTAGTGGAACACCATTAAACCATGCCTATATCTAGTTGGTACTAAGGTTCGCTATAGACGATCCAATAGTTATCCACGTCATCCAATGGTTTTAATTGTATCTAATTTATCTTATCCAATGGTTCTTTCTAATGATTTGCACTAAGAATCCAATGCTTCTTTGAAAAACAAGATAACTTATTGCACTTAGATGATTTGCACTAAGAATCCAATGGTTCTTTGAAAAACAAGATAACTTATTGCACTTAGACGATTTGCACTAAGAATTAGAGATGTAATTGTTGGAGCCATCAAGCAAAATACCACAGCTAACACCTTAAACCTAAACACAAACTCGGGAAAACCTTGCTCGGGAAAACCTTGCTTCCGAGTCATGTGCACGAAGATATCAGAGCTCCTCTGCATGGTAATCCTCTAAACTAGTGGCTAGACGTTATAGTTTGGCAGCTCCCCAATTCCAAACAATTGCATCAGAATATCTTTGTCATACTTCTGCATAGGAATCCTTTAAATCGTTGACTAAGCTTCCTAAGGAGTATGGATGCAATAGAATTGACAATTCCTATTTGAAACAGTTAACTATCCATTTGGCACTACTTAATTTGTTTATCTGAAATTATTTTCTCGGTCTAGACTTAGTGTGATTTATCTAGACGTTGGTGAAAATTAGTTGCTCGTGTCCCATCAGGAAAGTTCAGCCTACCGTAAATCAGAACTCTCTGCCGCAGTCTTATCCACTAACTTTCTTCAGATTTAGATTAGTGGGTAATGCCTAACTATCTAATTCTTTCTCATTGTAACTTCCTTTTTTAAGATACTTCGTTTGAGGATTTCTCAATATGCTTATGGATGATATTGCATTATGCATAAGTCGACCACGTTTTGGCCTCCAAAAACGTAAACCCCCGTGGGGTTGCTAGGTTATTGTGGGGTTTACGTTATGGAGGTCGAGTTTTATTCAGTTGCACTTGAGACATGGTCGAGAAGCTGCAGTTGAAAACCAGAAGCAATAGAAACTGACGAAATAGGGTTTGGATTTACCGAGGCAGGCTTTCCTACCAGTGCTCCTCCGGGAGGGCAAATGCCAATGCCTCCCTTTCTGGAACCCGGTTTCCCTATCCGACCGTTGAATTCTCCATTCAAGCAACTTGCTTCGAGCAGGCTCAAAAAAATTCAAGATCTGTCCGGGAGAACATATAAAACCACAAAGTGTCCTGCAGTCGACCATGTAGAAACCCAAGTGTTTTGTCGTTCGGGCAGTACAAAGGCCCCGGAATAGAGATTTGACTTCGTCATGTCGTCCGAAATAGCGAAAGTACCCTAGGGACCAAGTTACACGGTCTCCAGGATAATGTCAATGTTTCGAGTCCGTTGGCAGAGTCAGATCACAGTTCCGGGGTGGGAGATTGCCCGTCCGTGGCCAAGGACCTTCCAGAGAGGACCTTTGGGACGAACTTCTTCTGGAAGGTTTTAGGGCTCCGTCATCTGGCGTCAACGCCCTCCCACTACCTCATGACATTGTGCAAGATCCTGGTCCAATCTGGCTAGGGTATGGCCTCCAAAACGCAAACCCTGTGCCTTGCCATGTTATTGTAGGGTTTACGTTATGGAGGCCAAAACGTGGTCAGTTGCACTTGGGACCCTGGTGTACCTTTTCCAAACATGCATGCGGAGCTATGGCAACTGAAATAACAGACTTTGGATCTATTGGCGATCCCGAATCATTCCAAAAAAATTTACTACTACAAAATGTGTTCTTGACTTCTAATTGCGACACTGGGAGGAGGATAAATCCAAACCCCATTTCGTCAGTTTCTATTGCTTCTGGTTTTCAACTGCAGCTTCTCGACCATGTCTCAAGTGCAACTGAATAAAACTCGACCTCCATAACATAAACCCTACAATAACCTAGCAATGCACAGGGTTTACGTTTTGGAGGCCATACCCTGGTCAGATTGGACCAGGATCTTGCACAATGTCATGAGGTAGTGGGAGGGCATTGACGCCAGATGAAGGAGCCCTAAAACCTTCTAGAAGAAGTTCGACCCAAGGTCCTCTCTGGAGGGTCCCTGGCCACGGACGGGCAACTCTCCCACCCCGGAACTGTGATCTGACTCTGCCAACGGACTCGAAACATCGACATTACCCTGGAGACCAAGTTTCGTGGGGCGTAAGAGCACCCCGCCCCCGAAAGCGCCAAAGTAGCTCATGTCCAACACGTTCAGAGTGAATTGGCCTTAGCGAGGGTGCGTAATAATTGCCATGTAGAGGGTTCGTGTTTCTTTTGCTGCAAAAAAATGACCGTGTAACTTGGTCCCTAGGGTAATTTCGCTGTTTCGGACGACATGACGAAGTCAAATCTCCATTCTGGGGCCTTTGTACTACCCGAACGACAAAACACTTGGTTTTCTACACCGTCGACTGCAAGACACTTTGCAGTTTGATATGTTCTCCCGCATTTATCTTGAATTTTTTGAGCCTGCTTTCGGGCAAGTTACTTGAATGGACAATTCAACGATCGGATAGGGAAACCGTGTTCCGGGAAGGGAGGCATTGGCATTTGCCCTCCCGGAGGAGCACTGGTAGGAAAGCCTGCCTCGGTAAATCCAAACCCCATTTCGTCAGTTTCTATTGCTTCGGTTTTCAATCGCAGCTTCTCGACCATGTCTCAAGTGCAACCAATAAAACTCGACCTCCATAACGTAAACCCTACAATAACCTAGCAACCCACAGGGTTTGATTGGACCAGGATCTTGCACAATGTCATGAGGTAGTGGGAGGGCATTGATGCCAGAAGACGGAGCCCTAAAACCTTCCAGAAGAAGTTCGTCCCAAAGGTCCTCTCCTCGAAGGTCCTTGGCCACGGACGGGCAACTCTCCCACCGGAAACTATGATCCGACTCGCCAAGCGGACTCGAACATCGACATTACCACGGAGACCAAGTTTAGGCGTAAGACCACCCCGCTCCCGGACGCCAAAAGTAGCTCATGTCCAACACGTTCAGTAGTGAATTGGCCTTTAGCGGAGGGTGCGAGTAATCTTTGCCATGTAGAGGGTTCGTGTTTCTTTTGCTTTGCAAAAATGACCGTATAACTTGGTCTCTAGGGTAATTTCATTTGTTTTGAGGACGACGTGGCGAAGTCAAATCTCCATTCCCGAGCCTTTGTACTTTGCCCGACGACAAAACACTTGGGTTTCTACACTGGTTACATTGCGGGACACTTTTGGTTTTGATATGTTCTCCTGACAGATCTTGAATTTTTTGAGCCCCTTTCGAAGCAAGTTACTTGAATGGAGAATTCAATGGTCGGATAGGGAAACTGGGTTCTGGGAAGGGAGGCATTGGCATTTGCCCTCCCGGAGGAGCACTGGTAGGAAAGCCTGCCTCGGTAACCTTTGTGATGTCCGTCTCCTGGGGTCTGGCCACCTAGGCTCCAACGTGCCACCTAGGCTCCAACATGCCACGTGGGCTCCAACATGCCACCTAGGCTCCAACATGCCACGTAGGGCTCCAACATGCCACCTACGCTCCAACATGCCACGTGGGCTCCAACATGCCACCTAGCATGCCACCTAGGCTCCAACATGCCACCTGGGCTCAAGCGTGCCACGTGAGCTCCAACATGCCAAGTTGGCTCCAACGTGCCACCTAGGCTCACCTAGGCTCCAACATGCCACCACATATGGCTTCAACATGCCAATGTAGGCTCCATGGGTCAAACATGCCATCTAGGCCCAACATGCCACGTGGGCTCCTACATGCCAACGTGGCTCCAACATGCCATGTGAGCTCCAACATGCCACGTGAGCTCCAACATGCCAAGTTGGCTCCAACGTGCCACCTAGGATCAAGCATGCCAAGGTGGCTCAAATATGCCACCTAGGCTCCAACATGCCACCTGGGCTTCAACATGCCACGTAGGCTCCAACATGCCAACTAGGCTCCAACATGCCTCGTGAGCTCTAGCATGCCACCTAGGCTCCAACATGCCACCTAGGCTCCAACATGCCAAGGTGGCTCCAACATGCCACCTAGGCTCAAGCGTGCCAAGGTGGCTCAAACATGCCACCTAGGCTCCTTAAGATTAGTTGAAAATATTGGAATGACTACCTTGTATTCATAGGTTCATTTGATCTTAGTATATAGTTGGATAAAGTTCACTTATCTCCCTTAGTATTAGCTCGATATATCTTGCTATGGTGGTGGTGGTAATGGTTTGATGTTCTAGGTTGAATTGTCATAATTAGGTGGAGGTGAATTGTTGGTGTATGCTAAGATTGAATTGCAAGGTGGAGGTGAATTGTTGGGTATCCGAGATTTGAATTTTCATACTTAGGTGGAGGTAGAGTGTTTGGCCTAGGAGGAATAATGGGATTGGGTGGCAAGGGTGGCATGACTAGGGGGTGTGGCTGGAAGTGGAGGTGGTGGATATGTTGGAGGAGGTGATGGATATGTTGGAGGTGGACGTGGTGCATATGTTGGAGGAGGAGGTGTTGGATACGTTGGATTGCATATAAAATGGAATCAAATTAGTGAAGTTCAAACTTTCAAAGAGGAGATATAAAAGAAGGAGGGTTGATACCATTATGCCACCACTAATGTTCTACCAAGAACTCGTTATTTTTTATGCTTTTGCCCCTGGTATTTTTAGTACAAAATCCATTGTCTCTAATGGAACATCCAACTAGAGCAATGGATAAGATTATGACAAGAAGCTGAATAATCATATCCATTGGAATTGATGGTTGTATGGTAACGCTCCGAGGCAAGGGGTGTGCATGCAGCGCTTTTAAGCCATTTTGGCCATGGCCATGTGGCTTGAATATAGCAAGACCCATAAGGATCCATACCCCGCAAAAAATAATGGAACATGTGATCACATGTTGAAAATTAAAGTTAAAAATCAATATACATAGTGACGAGATGGATGGCCTAGATTTTGGCCAAGATGGACGGCCGAGATTGTGATCCGCGTAGTGTAATCTTATTGGTTGCAGTAATGGGATGGATGGCACAGATTTTGGCCGAGATGGACGGCTGGGATTGCAATCCTGGTATTATTGTGCTATTGGCTGAATTAATTGCCAGTCTCCCACCTTTGGCTAGTTTCCCCCCATTCGACAGTTTCTTCCTACCTGAAGCTTCAGCTATGGCGATGGGTTTTTGCACAGCTCTGTCGGACCTGAAGCTTGGCTATGGCGCCCTCCACAGCATCGTCTTCGCCGGACCGCGACAATAGCCATCGCCACCACCGCCACTACGAAGATGCATGTCGGCATTCTTCCTCATTAGATCGGCGCTCAAAACACAAACGAGAAAGGGATAGAGAAGATTCAGACCAAGACAGAAGGGATGCTCTCGCAGGCGCAGTCGAGATAGAAGGGATGGCCAAAAGCTTGGACAGAAATGAAAAACATAAGAGTAGGAGGCATAGTTCTGAGAGGATTGACAATAGAAGCCGGAGCCCTACCTGCAGCAGAAGCCGAAGCTCCAGCCGTCAGGGTGTTTTTTAATCTCCCTACATATTTGAAGAGGCGTAAAATATTGGCCACTACTTATCTTGGATAAATTGCTAAGTGTAGTTTGGCCTGGCCGTTTTTCAAATCGTTGTGCCAAGAGGTTGTAACTTAAATGGCCAAATCATGGAACTAATTCTTTTCCAAAAAAATCAAATTGGCCACATCCATACATCTAAGATATAAAGTTGGTATATCTGTCTACTCTATATAGTTGTCACAAACAAGTGCATGCTATGATTCTATAACTAGATTACTATAAGATCAATTAAATGCATTAACATGTTCTGGAGACAAGCACAAATGGTTTTGGTAGAATGAATCTCACTAAAAAACATTTGGAAACTGACCTTGATTTGAGTAGAGAGGACAAAAAGCAAATTCAGGCAGAATGATGAAGAGCAGATTTGGGATGTAAATTGAAATCAAATAAAAAAAAATGGACCGAATCATCAGAAGGAAATATTGTATATTAATAAAGACCATTAATTCTTTTTTTGTTTGAAGGTACAACTGGTGGAACTTGCAGCCACCCACCTCTCTCTCCCAATGGTAGTTAATGGGTTTTGAACCCTAGTGGTGGGCATCCCAACCCAAGGCCTTACCACTAGGCCGCCACCGCAACGAACAAGATGTTTTAGAATCTTAGGACTAGACCCAAAACAAATTTTAGAGCCACCTACAAGTGGCAACCTTATGTCCCTACTCATGGCTAATATAGAACCTGGCCACACTTAAAAAAATTAAAATTATTGTATGTTCTAAATGGCCACCCCAACAAGTTGCTTGTACGTGTCATATTTTGAAATGGCCACACCCTATGGGTCTGAAGGTTTAGCAAATATCAAATTGGCCATTTATGGAGTGAAAATAATAAGTTGGTGTTTTGAACTGGCCGCTACCCTTTGGTTGTGGTGAGAATGCATCCTACTCTGGTGTGGCCGACTATTTTTCAAAAAATGTGAATGTGTGGCCAACTGGCCCGTCGGGGCCACTAAAAAACACCCTGCCAGCCGTAGCAGGAATTATGACAAGGATCTACATAGTCGGGACAGAGAATCGAAGAAAATTGCTGAAAGAGATGATATTAGTAGAAGCCCCATGCGTGACAGAAAAGACCCATATAGGAGCAGAAGCCGGTTTCTTCCTACCTTGGGCGCGACCGGATGTTACCTAGGCCACAGCATCTGAAGCGGATCTGTAGCCATGGCCTGAAGCAGATCTGAAGCCACAGATTTGAAGCCACGACATCTGAAGCGGATGTGAATCCATAATGTCCTGGCGCTCACCCTTCAAAGCCCGAAGCTCCAACCTTGCACTGTAGAAAATCGAAATGGAAGCCTGAAGCTTCCAAGTTGTTTCAACCCATTTCTGGTATTTCTATCTTTGATGTAAGCTGATCTAACCTTAATCCTAACTCTTTTGCTTCCTCTTTTTTTTTAGCATGCAAAGGAGCCAAAACGCTGTTCTTGGAGTTTTGCAGGGGATTTCCGCTGCTATTGGAGCTGAAGTTTGAGAAAAAGACAAAAATCCCATGTTCTGTAGCGGCTATTTCAGCATACGAATGATCCAAAGGTCCACATTTTCTTATTCATTGTAGCATTTGCTTCTAAGGCATGCATAATATATTTTGTAACAGTCTCTTTTAATCTGTGTTTATGACAGTTATTTTTTAACCTGTGTATGATCTGGAATGGGCAAGAAACTAAAAAATGATGCTCCTAAATCCGAGGAGTTGAAGCGGCCTGAGAAAAGATCAGAGGTTTGTGTCATTTGTTTTTTGTTGGAATTTGAGATTTAATCATATTCTCACCAGACTTTCTTTACTTTCTTTGTCAGAGAATACGTAGAGGAAAATGAAGAAAATGTTGCAACAGTAGAAAATGTTGCAGCAGTAATATTGCATGGTAAAATCAAACAGTTTTGTATATTTCTTTAATAATAGGCAAACCATTTTTGTCAAGATTTTAAAATACTATCTATCTATCTATCTCAAACCAATAATTCACTTAACAATACAACAAAAAATAAGCCGCATCTTCTCCATTACCTTGTCAATTAGAATTTTAGAATTCCAATTACAATCGAACAATATTATGCTTTATGGGTTTGTTTGGGTTCGATTCCCAAAAGGCTTTGTTATTTCAAAATAAACAAAATCAATAAACAACTCATGATATATTAACTTTTAAATTATGGTATAGACTAATTTTTTTAATTGTGTGCCACGTGTTGATATTTTATTATTTAAAATCGTGCTTTTTTCATTTTAAAAGTATGCCACGTGTTAAAATTTTATTGGTCAAAAGACACATTAGAAACAACACCTCTCTTTTTCTATGTGTCATAATAATGTTTTTCTACATGTCCTTATTTTAGAAAAACAATAGTTAATAGCATTAAAAACAATAGCACCCTTTAAAACTACATATGGAGGAAAAAATGTCAACACATAGAAAGATGGAAAATATTTGAAAACAACAACTATTTTAAAACAATACATGTGGGTTTCTTGAATATTATATATCCTTTTTTGGGAAAACAATATCAACTTAAAGAACTACAAGTAGAGAAAAAAAAACAACACACACATTGAAAAGGAAAAAAAACTCTTTTACAGTTTTCCATGTGTACTAATATTGAAATTAATATTGTACTACTATTGTAATTTAGCTTTTCACGTGTGGTAATATCGAGACCTACACATGGAATTTCGAAGATAAAAAACGCATGGTTACATTAAAAAACAACAGCGAAGGAAAAAAAGTACATGTTGACAAAAAATCACAAAAACCGTATGTCAAATTTTTCTACGCGTGGATTTTTCTGCCAAAAGACCACCGTGGAAAATTTTTGCCAAAAAACCACTGTCTCTTTGTGCAAATCCGGATAAACGGGCCACGTGGACTTTTGGGGCCATTTTGGTGTTGTTTTTGGCATAAAACAACACTTCCATACAACTAAAAAACAACTGTGGACCAAAAATCGGGGTCAGTGTGTATGGCTTACACCATTATTATAAACATAGTTCCAAAATTCTCTAATTAAGGTTCCACATCGTTTCCTTACAACATATCATGACAGAATTATGTGTTGCAAGTCTTCGCAGTGCGACCTTCCTGCCGCTAGACTCTCCTATTGGCCTGCAGGTTCAACACTACGTCAGTATTCATTAAATTATTATAAAGTTGGTTGTTAGGGAACCACCCATTAATTACAATTTACATGGATGCAAGACTAATCTCCCGGCATAGGAAGAGGATGCTTCTTCCATCGTGGCCGTGGAGACAGCGCCCTATCATGCCTAGGATGAACACTCATGCCTACACCTTTAGTTGCCTCTGGCGTGAAGGGTGGCGTCCTCCTCGTATTTGGGCGTGAAGGATAGCGTCCTTCTCGTGGTAAGCATTGACTAGAGGTGCTTTTCTATCAATGCATGCCTGAATGACCTCTTATCTCTCAAGGTCATCTACTTCCGTGAGACGGAAGTAGACTTTTTAATCTACCTTCCACTCACCTATCGGTTCGGTGTCGACTACTTTGGTGACAAGTCGGCCCTTGCATTGCTCCATGAATTGGGGGTACTGCTTCTCCAAATTTGATTGTAGTACCAACGTAGCATCCATTTCACTAGGTATTGGAGAAATTTGGATCTTCTTGTCTTCTTATAGACCCTGTCAAGAAGAACCTCAGGGACGATTTCAAGCTGGTCGTCCGTCATTTCCAGTAACTCGGTTGTCTCCAATACTTCCTCTTGATTAGGGGTGTGCCTCTTTAGGAGACTTACATAGAAGACCCTATGGATTTTGATATGTGCTGGCAGGTCCAACTTGTAGGATTGGGTACCTACTCTTTTGGTTATTCTGAAAGGTCCAACCCATCTTGGAGCAAGCTTCTTGCAATTTCCGATGCGGAGCTTGGCCTGCTTCACCTTGATCTTCAACCATACATTGCCTCCCACCTGAAATTCCCTTACCGTTCTGTGCTTATCGGCTACGTTTTTTCTGCCTACTTCTCGCTGCTAGAAGGTATGCTCTTACCTCCTCCACCAATTGCTGCATATCCGATAACATCTGCTGGGAGACTTCTACTTTTGACACTGGGTTGTGCCAAGTATCTGGGGTAAGACATTGATTAACCCATAATTAATCATGAAAGGAGACATCTGCGATGACTCCTGCTTAGTGCTGTTGTAGGCGAACTCTACTAAGTGAATGAAATCTTCCCACTTAGACTGTTTGTTCCACACATAATTCCTTAGCATATCTTCAATAATCTTGTTGGTTCGCTCCGTCTGACCATCTGGCTGTGGGTGGTATGTTGTGCTCATAGAGAGCTTCGTCTGAATGGTAAGAAATAAATCCTGCCAGAATGCACTCATAAATTTAGAGTCTCTATCCGAGATTATCTCCCTCGGCATACCGTGGAGTCTAAAAATCTCCTGAGTAAATAGGACGGCAGTATCCAATGCTGTGTCTGTTGTCTTGCACGGTACGAAGTGTGCCATCTTCGACAACTTATCCACCACCTTCGACAACTTATCCACCACCACCATCAGGGCATCCTTGCCTCTTGCTGTTCTTGGAAGTCCTGTAATGAAATCCATACTTATGACTTCCCACTTAGCGTTCGGTACTGGCAATGGCTCCAAAGCTCCTGGAATTCGGAGTTGCTCTGCTTTTGTTTGCTGGCATAACTGGCACTCCCGAATGTACCTTGCTATATGCTTCTTCATGCCGGGCCAGAAGTAGCTGCTTCTAATCTTGAAATATATCTTCATGAACCCTGCATGACTAGCTATGGGGCCATTGTGTGTATCATGGAGACTTAACTTTCTTACTCCCGAAGATTCTGGTACACACAACTTGTTTTTATGGTATAGGAGGTTTCCTTCCTTTTTATAGTTCTTGAAGGCCTCCCTTTCTTTATCTGTTCTTGCCTCTTTGAAGAGGCTTGTCCACACTTCTTTAAAGTCGCCATCGGATGGCAACGTTTCTTCAATTCTTTTGCCATACTCACTTGTGAGAGTCGATATGGCATTGTAATGCCTCCTTGTCTTCAATGGCTTCCTGGAGAGCGCATCTGCGACTACATTCAGCTTGCCTGGCTTGTAGACTATCTCAAAGTCATATTCTTCGAGAAACTCCATCCACCTTCTTTGCCTCAGGTTCAGGAGTGGTTGCGTGAAGATATACTGGAGGCTTTGATGATCTGTGTCTAGTTGAAACTTTCTTCCCAACAAATAGTGTCTCCAGATTCGCAATGCTCTTACAATGGCCAAGAGCTCTTGGTCATGCGTTGGGTATCGTTGCTCTGCATCATTCATCTTCTTGGAGTCATATGTGACTACTCTTTCCTCCTGCATGAGTACTGCACCTGTTGCTATCCTGCTAGCGTCTGTTGCTACAAGCTTATCCTTGGCTGGATCTGGCAAGACTAAGACTGGCACTGTCGTTAAAGCTTCCTTCAACGTCTCAAATGCTGCATGAGTCTTCTTTTGTCAATGACTTGCCCAATCTTTTATATTTCCTACTTTGGTGAGGTCCGTCAATAGAACTGCCACCTTTGCAAAGTTCTTCATGAACTTTCTGTAACACCCTGCTAAGCCGAGGAAGCTCCTCACCTCATGGGTGTTCTTTGGTGCCGGCCAATCAGTTACCGCTTGGTAGGGTCGGTGGAGATTCCTTTTGCTGAGATTACATGCCCCAAATACTCCACTCTTTCTGTTGCGAAGTGGCACTTGGATAGCTTCGCAAAAAGCTGATGCCTCCTCAACTTTTCAAGTACCTTCCTCAAGTGCTGGGCATGCTCCTCTAAGGATTTGCTATAGACTAGAATGTCATCAAAGAAAACTATGATGAAAGCATCTATGAACTCGCGGAAAACATCATTCATTAGCCTCATGAAGATTGCTGGAGCATTGGACAATCCAAATGGCATCACTGTGAACTCATAATAGCCATATCTCGTCCTGAATGCAGACTTATGGATGTCCTCTTTCTTGATTTTGATCTGGTGATAGCCTGACCTCAAGTCTATCTTGGAGAAGACCTTTGCTCCCTGCAACTGATCCATCAGATCATCCGATCGAGGTAGAGCATATCTTGTTCAATTGACGATAGTCAATGCACATCCTAAGACTTCCATCCTTCTTCGTCACGAAGAGTATTGGCACTCCAAATGGAGAGACACTAGGTTTTATAAACCCTAGGTCTAGCAGCTCCTGCAATTGCTTCTTCAATTCTGTCACCTGGGTTGACATCCTGTAGGGCACCTTACGTGTTGGCTTAGTTCCTGGCTCAGGCGCTATTTCACACTCAACTCCTCTGTAAGGTGGAAGTTGTTTAATCTCATCTGGGAACAAATCATGGAATTCCTTCACCAACTTTGCTATAGGCTTTGGGAGCTTGCTCAATGCTTTGGCCTCTTTCTCTTCCGCTGTCTCTTGCTCGTCAACTTCGAGTTTAAAGACGTAGGCCACTTGCTCCTTCTTTAAGCACCTTTTTCGCTTCCCACAATCAATCACGGCTCCAGCCGGTCCAAGGTATTCCATGCCTATGATCAAGTCGTACTTGCCGATGTTCATCACTTCTGCTCCCATTCCAACATTGATACTTGGCAAGTCTATGTCGAAGTTGATCCTCTTTCCTGCTGTGTGTCTGATTGCCCCACTTGCTAACACAACAGGCCTAGACTTGGACTTCAAAGGCTTCAGCTTCAACATTCTACTATCCTTGGCGAGGCAAAATTGTGGGTACTCCCTGTGTCTATCAACACTATGAAAGATTTGGTTTGGGCCTTCCCAGTCGTCGAAATGACTTGGTACTGACTCTTAGCATTCTCAGAATCAATAGCGACAAAGATGTGGCACGCACCCTGGATGTAGTCGGGAGCTTCCTCTTCGTCGATGTCCGTGGGTGTCTCCCATCCTAATTCTACTAACGCCACATTCATCACAAATGGGCAGTTATGCGTACGATGTCCTGGCTGGAAGCACCTGAAGCACAACTGCTTTTCAATACATTCCTGCCTCTTCTCCTTGGGGATGGACTGTAAGAACTGCTTCACTGCCTTGGAGTAGTTTGAACCACCTTCTTGCTCCTTGAAGCTGACCTGTTTCTTATCCTGTTTGCCAAAATTTCCATTGCCTTGCTTCCCGGAATTTGCATTGTACTGAGGTCTGCTAGCTGCTGGGCTTGTTGCTCTTGGGCTGTAGCTTCCTGTACCCTTCCCTTTGTCCTGATAGTACTGATGCCTCAGCCCACTCTCTTGAGGTCCTGTTCCTTGTAAGCTCACTGCCTTGGACTCTGCTTCTGACACCGTCTTGGGGTTTATTGCTCTCACTAGCTTCCTGGTCTCTTCATTCAAGCCTTCGATGTACCCCTCTACTGCGTGTCTTTCACTCAATTTCGGCACATAGAGCCTCAGCCTCATGAACTCTTCGATGTACTTCTGGACTGTCTTATTGCCCTGCAACCTGTAGAACTGCTGCATCATATGACACTCGTGTTCCCTTGGCACGTAATGGCGCTTAAAAGCTTTGACAAACTTCTTGAACCTGCAACTATCCCTGCTTAACCCATGGCTTTTGGTATAGCCTTTCTACCAAATCCTGGCTGCCCCTTAAGGTTGGCTGTTGCTACTCTGCCTTTGTCCTTATCCTTCATACTATAAGCATTCCTATACTCCCTCATTTCATCTAACCATGCCTTGGCTTCCATTCCAGACCTGTTATCCCCTGAGAACTGCTCTAGCTTCCTGGCTTTCCACACATTGCTCAGTGCCGAGTCAACTTTCTTCTGATAGTCGGCTTCCATTCTGCCCCTATCATGGTTGGGACCCTCCCGGCGGTCCTGTCGCTCGTTCTTCTGCTCGTCAGACTCGGAGTCGGAGTCGGAACTAGAGTTGGAGGAATCCGAGCTTGGTGATCTCCTTCTTCGGTTTCTCTTCTTTGTCTTGACTTGCTGCCAGGTAATTGGACATTCTAGTCTGGTCCTACCACTGCTGCTCCTACCAGCAAGGCTCTTATTTTGTGGATGTCCAACCTTATCTGTGATATCTCTTCTTCTGGAATTGGTGCCTCGAACTCTTGGTACAGGTTCCTTGGCTGGAATTGCCTTGCTGGTGTATGGTCTTGCTCATGTTGTCCTTGTTCTTCGACATTTCTAGGTCCTGTAGCTGCATACACATTGGATTACACTCTGATGATTAGTTCTTTGTTTTGTCATTGCATTGGTTTGTTTGATGATATAATTGTGGGGACAAAATATATCAAGAGAACATGATTAATATCACCATTTATATTTATGGATACAATATGTTTACATTCAAAAAAATAGACGTAGGGCCGTTCGCCCTAAGTTCCTCAGGATGTTGGTGGCCGTGCCTCCTTGGAGTGCGGTCACCAAGTCTTCAACCCTTCTGTCTAATGTATAGGCTGCGGTAACTGCCAACCTGCCATGTCGCCTATAGGGGACTGCGAAGTCGAAGATGCTTAGAGCTATTGTCCTCTTGACAAGGATGACATGATCGATGTTTGGGGCCATGCGAGCATGTCTTCCGAATCCCGAGAGGGCAATAAGCATGAAAACTCCTTCTTCCCCACGTTGGCTGAATTGGCGGTGTATAACTGCTATCCTTCCATCAATGAACAAAGGTAGATAGAACCTGAGGACTTTATCCTGCCCTGCCTCCCCTGCCTCCTCGCCCGATCTGATTGCAGCTCTGTGTCTTCCTGAGTATTCATCGACCGGTACTTCTATCATTTCCCTGTAGTCGCTGAACATGGAAGGTGCTAAGCTAATGCTGCCTTCGGCTGGTGCTGGTACTGATGCTGAGGTGCTGGGTAGCAGCGCACTCGTTGATTTTCCTCTGATTCCCATCCACTCCTGGATTGTTATGAACTCCTCCTCTGTGAGCAACTCCTGCTGAGCCATCATCTGCCTGATGTCGGTGTAGGCTTCTATGTCCGTCGATGTTTGGCCAGTGTACGTCCGGGCCTCCCTTATGCCAGGGCCTTTTTTGGCTCCCGAAAGGGGGGGCATGCCGCAGATGAATTTGCATAAGCGAATTTGGCATTGAAAATCGCTTAAGCAAATTTCATGCCGGAAAACTGTTGCCGGCACGGACTGGGGCGTCACGGGTGGACTGACGCGTGGACCGAGGCGTCACGGATCGCACGCGGGCGGCGGCGCGCAGCCCGGCGTGCACGGGCTCGATTTGACCAGGGAAATTCGCTTAAGCGAATTTCACAAGTCAGTGTAAGCGAATTCGACTGCTTACAAGCGAATTTCAGTTCTTCCACGTTTCTTCAGCACCTTCCACCCTTGTAGCAACACCAGGTGCATGATGTTTCCATTTTCTGTTCAAACAGTTGTAACTCTAGTTAGCGATGTTTTGCTGACCCGATACATAATGTGCAGGCATTACAACATGGCGACAGGTGACCGATGGGGCAGAGATCTTACGCAGGAGAGTCGCCCGATAGGGATGGATGAGAGTGAGCTCCCGGCTTACGTTGACCGCGGATAGTCGGAACTGATTGGATACATCACTTTCTGGTAAGTACCCTCAAACCCCCTTTAGATAACTTGCATTGTTGTCATTAGGGTTTTTCCTTTGTACTAGTATGGTTGGTAGGCTAGCCTAGGTGCTGATTATGAAAGCCACGCAGGGAGAATCGAGGTATATGGCTGACTGTCAGGCGTCTGGGCCCCCAAATAGCCCGTGGCACACATAGTCTGGCCACTTATTGGTACTGTGATGCATCCGGATGTCCCCATACAACGAACAAACTACGGGTCAATCGTCTGTGGGCAGGTCTGACAAAGGATGGGGCCATTGGGCACCATAACGCATATCACAGAGATATGTGGTGGCCAGCGAGGGAACGTGGTCGTCCCAGGAATGACCCGTCACGGCCATCCCCCCTCATGGATGAGGAGAGGGAGCGCCTCAGTGACCTCTCACGACACAGGTCAGTAGAGCAACGGACAAGAGCAAATGCAGCTGCGGCGGCCCATAGAGACAGGCGTGCTGTAACGAGGATGCCTGCCCGTATGCAGGGCTCCATGCCTGTAATTGACAGTCTACAGCATTACCCTGCTGGGCAGGCTGAGGCAGTAGACAGGCTGTCTCAGTATCAGCAGGGCATACGGGGGGTGGTGCACCCTAGCAGGAGGCTCGGGTGCACTATGATCATCGGGACGCAGCCACCCAGGAGGATGCCAGGATAAATGTGCAGCTGTATGAGTGGATGAGCCAGCGGATGTCGCAGGAGCCCCCCTCCCGGCCTACGCCCGAGGAGATCATGGAGTATGCGACAGGGTTGGGTGCAGCAAGAGGCACGGGGCTCATAGACCCCTCATCCTCATAATCTGAATCCGTCATTCTAACAGACCCTATCAAACAAGCTGCACTATGGAAGACAAAACTCAGAAACTACGAAGACCAATCGCTTAGGCGCTGCTTTGACGCATTTGAAAGACCCGTAGGCGTTCTTTTATAGAGAACTGGAATTCGCTTAAGCGAATTTGACAACTTGGTCAAAAAAAAATTAGTCAAACTCCCTGAAATTCGCTTAAGCGAATTTTGGCTTTTAAAAAAAAAAAATTGCCTCATTAAAAAAGAAAATAGTCGGCGTGACCGATGTAAAAAAAAAAAACCGAAGCGAATTTCAGTTTTTTTTTAAAAACCACCTGCGCAGGCATGCTCTGACGGAATCAGACAGGACCCTGACAACGACGTCTTCTGAAATTCGCTTAAGTGAATTTCATAAAACTTGGATCTTCAAAGAATATTCCCTTGTGAAATTCGCTTAAGCGAATTTCATAAACTCGCTTAAGCGAATTTCAGCTGCCCGATGGTCCACTTTCGGGAGTCAAAAAAGGCACCGCCCTTATGCTGATGGGGAAGTCCTGTGTCTCCCGGTCGATGAAGTCATCAAGGTCCGGTTGTTGACGTAGGTAGGAGATGTAGGAGCTCGTCTATCCTGTAGCCCCTGTCCTGCACTCTGGGAGGTTCTTGATGTCGTGCAGGCTCAGGTACGCCTCTCCTTGGATGATTACCGGGGTTAGGGCCATTTCCCACTCGCCATTAAGTTAAGTTAGTTTAACCGGTTGGTTATCTCCTAACTTAACCGAAAAGAGATTATGCTTTTCCATTAAGGTCGTTAAGTTAAGGCTAACTTAACGGATTATGAAGATATAGATTCCCACTAGACTTGTTAGGGATCCCTTAGGTTAAATTCACAAAATCAACTTAACCTAACGTTTACAGTGAGTTGGTGTTTCACACTAGTAGTTAAGAGGCTTTGTTAGGTTAGAGATAACTATGTTCATTTCTCACTTTAGTTAAGAGATACCACTAAGTTAAAAATATCTAAAGTACTTCTTAGTTGTTGAACCAACAATCCATGAAGAGATATATGGTTTATTTTCTATCTCTTTTCTTTCTATATTTTCCATATTCTTTCTCTGTCTCTATTTTTTTCGTCTCTGTATTTCTCTCTGTTTGAACCTCAATTGGATGTCCAGTTATTTATTGGGTGTCACATTTCTCTTGGCAAGGGAAGGGGAAAACTGTAGGTACACACTCCCTGGAAAAAAATCTAAAAGTATTTTCATTACTGGAAAAAGAACCACAAAGTCTAGTCGTTACAGATATACTTAAAATATGCTCTAAGATGCCAAAACTAACACTCAATTCAATTGGATTTTTATGAATTGTCCCTTGAGTGGGGGTCTAAATAACTTTTGAACCCTGAAGCTACTCTAGATGTTCAAAAAGGCAATAAGGACTTTTTTTTTTTTTTTTTTTTTTTTTTTATATGGCTTGTGGTATTTGGTTGCTCATGCCAGAATATGCTGATGTAGTGCGCTAATTGAGCAATAGAAAACAAGTGTGTTTATCGCTTTAATTTCTTATGTAGAACATAAGCATTTCGTTATGAAACTCTTAGCAATAATCTGGCTTGTGACATTTCTTAAAATGAATGAATCACTAGGGGAAGGACATGACCCATGTGGAGTAGGATGTAATGTTCACTATACAAGGGTATACGACTCTGAGTTATAAATAGTATGACCATGGTTTATGAGAAAATGCAGTCATGAAATTATAACTCTAACAAATGTATTGTTTTTTGATACTTGGTTTTCTTTGAACGAGTACAAACTATGATATTTTTCGTGCTCGAACAGGGCCATAAGCTCTAAGACTGATCGAGCCGTAGAAATGCCAGGTGGATCGCCTAAGGTCTGCAAGTTTTAGACAGAACGGTTGTGGCCTGTAGTACAGTCGGTATGCCCTGCTGTGTAGGATGCTCTGCCCTATTCCATTTTATTTCACAAGCAAATGCATAAAGAAGAGGTATCTTTGGCCGCTCAGCCCATGCCTGGTTAATCCATATTCGGTGTTCAAAGAATCCATACCGAGGAAAAGGAGAGACCTAAACCTAGTTGAGCAAGAAGCTCCTAAGCATGATGCATATCAGAGCAAGAATGAAGCAAGGCCATAGGATTGCAAAATGCTCACGACACTTCTAGCAAAGGAAAGAACAAGATTGATGGCAACTTTGCAGATCCAAGCAAAGCACATGACAGCGTACTTCCTTTTCAGGTTTGGAAAGTGGTTTTTAATTTCAACATTGAACTTTACTTTATTTGCATAGGCATAGATTCATTTGGGTTGAACAGTTTAACAGCAGTGTAAGAATCTGGCTTCAGTACTTCATATTACAAGAATTGATTATTTGATAATAGAGACTATTTAATTCCTTTGGTGTAGACTGCACATGTAGGTTACATCTATGTAACGTTTTTGCAGTTATGTCTAGCTATTCTGTGGCCCTAACCAAGCATCTGCCATGAAGCACTTGCATTGCATTTGTCTATTACCATGTTGGCTGCATTTATGGAACTCATTTTTTCTAACATGACCAGCTACTGATCTGTGCTATAGATGACCCTGGCTTGTTACTTTAAATATTGTAGTCCCCGGGTAAGTACATTGGCTGCATGATATAGTGGAGGCATGCTTGGTGCATGCAAATACTTTGCCATTTTAACATGCTGTGTACTGTCCTGAGAAATAATAAATCTTAGATAGTTCCTTTCGCCATAAATATTATCATGGACTCTTTGCAGGATGCATAACGACTTTAGATCCAGTATCCAATAGACACACTTGCAGTAATGACCCTGGCATGCTGCAGTGGCTACATGCCTATGGCATGTGTATAATTTATTATGTTCGTACGTCTTGAGAAATAAAGGACATAAGGGTTGGCCTTTATGCATCATTATTCCCACTGTGCATGCAGCATCTCCTTGATGACATAGCCTGCTATTGTGAGTAAGAAATGTATTATCCATTCCTACTACTGCACACAGGAAAATAACACAGCTATGGATATTGTGATAGATCTTGACAATGTGAACTAGGCTTGGTGTAAATTTTGAGTTATTTTTTTACCTAGCTTAGTGTTTTATTTCCTTAAATCTCTTTTGCATTCAGTGTATTTATTGCACATGCATGGTGAAGGGAGATAATCTTAAAGAATCCCATGACACCTGCTATCCTCAGCATGGCAACCATTCTGATGCTTGTTTTTGTTGTTTTGGGTGCAGGTAACAGGATTCTTTACTCCTTCAGGATGTACAGACCATACTGGCTACTTCAGACCGTCCCTCATGCAGAAATACCTTTCTCAAAACTTTTCTTAGATTTTACCAATATCTTAGATAAAGGTTGGACATTGTTCAGGTGTATAAATTTGGTCTAAAAACATTGGATATCTTTTTTTCATAGGTAAATGGCAAAGTTGAAGGAGCTCGATGTCGGCAATTACTGGATTTATGGAGTTGTGCAGACCATACTTGGATGTGCAGCCAGGTTCATTGCTGATTGTTTAAAATATTGAATTTATTCAGTAGAAAGGCATTTGCCTAATAATCTTCGAAAGGCATTTGCCCCTGGATTATGAGATTTTGGAAATGATACATTGTACATTATTTTGCATATGAGTAGAAAAGCATTACAGGTTGGGTAGGGCCTTGGCTGCAACAAGGTCCTACTCACCTTGTTGCTTCATAACTTCATAAAATGAATATGAAATTTGCTGAGGCTTTTCTGACGTGCGGATGGAGGCAGGATTTTTTATTATTAAGTCCACAAATTTGTGGCATAAATACATGAGTGTTTGATGGCTAGGTAGCTAATTTGGCAGGCATTTGTGATGGTTTATGGTCTGGAGGTATCGGATAAAGATATGGCAATTAAGATCTAATGGCACTGCCTCATAAGGTAAGTACAAACAATGGCCATGGATCCCGCCTTAGGCATAAAAGCACGAGTGCACCAACAATACGAAGTTTGGGTAGGCATCTAATTTGGCAGGGCAAGCATGAGCAGGTTTTGTGCATTGGTGCTGGTTAAGTGCTATTATGGCATCCATGCGGGAGTTTTATCACAAAGTGTTAGGTTGGATAAATTGGAAAGATTGAAATTATACAACAAAGGGGCATGAAAACATCACACAAAATTTGGATGTCTACTTATGCATCTTGTTTGGGTTACAATGGCGATATAATAACATGGTTAAGTCCAGTGGGAACGATATATTCACATTTTGTGAAAGAATAATGTTTTATTTCCGTGGATAACATTGGACATTTATTGGTTAAGTCGGTTGGGAACGATATTCACATTTTGTGAAAGAATATAAATGTTTTATTTTCGTGGATAACATTGGACATTTGTTGCAAAGAAAGTTTTGAGGGCAAATAGCAAGTCGACCGGTGCAAATAACACTGGAGCTTTCCGGATGCATGGATGCGTACAATCCAATGGCACAGGATGATCACATGTTTGTATTCCTACCTTAGAGCCGCCGGTAGCAAGGGCATTTGCAAGTTTAGGGTTCTTGTGTATAAAGCTAGGGTTTGGCCATGCATTCTACTCCGGTAATGTTCAAACAAAGGGCGCATCTCGTGGCGTAAGATGGGCATACCATGGCAATTGGCGATGGCGGAGCATTTTACGGTGATAATGGTTAGCGGTGGCTGCAAGATAGGCATACCATGGCGTGTGGCAGCTAGCTATATGCAAGGGTGCGAAAATACTGGATCCAAAGAAGCGGATCTGCTCACTTGCGATGGCAATAAGTAAAATACTATGAAAAATAGCATGGTCGATAGCGATATTCTTTGGGATTATTGCACGTAAAGGCATCAAATACAATGGTTCTCCAAAGAATATGCAAGATATGGAGGCAAATAGCGAGAGCAATGCTTCAGATCCACCTCAAGTAACTCAAGTTTCTCCATTTGATGTGATTAATTTGTCTAGCTAGATGATTTTGCATGTGCTTACTAATTTAAATAGGAATAAAAAATCATGGAAACCGATATATGGTGGGCGTGCGCTAGATCTGTTAAATGGAAAGAGAATATCATAAAGGAGCTATGGGTAAAAGCTTATTGGCATGAGTCATATTTTATGTAAGCATAGTATAAATCGGTAAGTCAGAGGGCTTAAAGCTTATGCTAATAATATGGTTCTTTGAGCGGCGACACATGGGATATATTCGTGATTGCTTTGTATCTTCATAAATGATGCTACTAATCTAGTAGTGTAACTCTAACTTGTGTGGCTTTGGGCACTTTGGCTGGACTTTGCGTGATAGAGCTCTAAGATTTTAATGAAAATGCATTAATGTAGACAGCCAAATCAGACCATAGTGATTCTATAACTATAGTTTACCATTGGGTAAAGATTATTATTGCATTCTTTATGTATTATGTTAAGTATTTACTGATTGCAAGCAGTGTGAAGGGGGATAACCTTAGAGGACCCCATGACGCCTGCTAGTAGCTTAGGCTTTTACCCATGAATTTGGCTAACCGTCCTTTGGTTCTACTGCAGGTAACAGGGTCCTCTACTCTCTGTTTTGTTTTCTTTTAAACAAGTAGCTGGATTTACGCCTTTCGGATGGAAGATATGACGTGAAGTTTCTACATTTGTACTCTGACGATGTCATAGTGATTGTAAGATAAACTTGATATGCTATTATTGATAAAGGTAATTTACTTGCTCATAATATAAGTTGGGGCAGTATTATTGCTGTTATGAAATTTCAGAGATGTTTTACATTATTGAATATATGGAAATGATGACCTTGTCTAAGTCTTAAGTTATATACACCTGTATGTCTTAAGGACTGCTTATTGATGCTTGTTTTTCAAGTATAATGGTTCGGGTTGACCCGACCTAAAGGTTTTTTTTTTTTTTTTTTTTGAAAGCAAGAAACAGTTTCATCATTAAAATCTCAAGTACATAGCATAGATGTGTTTGATAGGGAAACACATAATCAGCAAAATCAGCATAGATAATCAGCTTAGGTACTCATATTATAGGAACTATGAGCCATGTAACATTAACAAAAAAGTAACAAAGTTTGATAGTCTGGAATAGTCAAAATGATCTAAGATGCAAATGATCAGTCGAAGAAGATCCGTTTATGCTGAGATCGAAAATTTCTTGAGCAATGAACACCTGCGAAACAGATAATCTTTCCCAAAAATAACCTAGATCAGAGTTAGAACAGAGTAGGATCATGCTCAGGAGAGGATAATGAGGATTGGGATTATGGTTCGGCAAAGAAAATAGAGTTGAAATAGGCATTAAAGGAATCAGTGGAACCAAATAGGTAATGGTCAGGGCCCCAGTTGTTGGTATAAAAGAGCCGGAATTTATCTTTGTCCTCCAAGAGCAGCAGCAGAGATCCATAAAGATCAGCCAGCATTCTGTGACTGTAGTACAGAGTTCTATATCTGATGAACTGCCTTTCCGACAAAATGAAGCTGTGATTTGCTAGAAAGAACCAAAGACAATGGATCTGGACTACTTCTCTGCAAAATGTTGAAGCCCACTGGTCCTCACTTTCTTTCAGATACCTCCTGTGACCTTTCTTCATGAGATAAGATTCCATCGATGATGCAATGTCATTCTTCATAATACTGTCTTTTGGACCTTTGCCGAAAGGAGAACTGTCATCAAATTTTGAAGCTCCCTCTCCACGAAGGAAGTTAAGATACTCTAGGATCATCAGATAGAAAAGCATTAGAATCCACAACATTCAGATTTGAAGCAAATAAATCTAAGTAACCCTTAAATTCTCCAAAATTCTCCCAGTTCCTGTCATAATTAGTCCGAAGTTTCCTTCTGTGAGCAGTTGCAATGGTTTCAAAATCAAATTGAAAATGCATCTTTAACCAAAAAAGGGAGAAATTTTTCCTTCCATACAAGACCCGATTTCTGGCTTTCCAAATGTTCCAAAGAGCAATATAAATTACAGTGTTATGAAAGCTCTCATTATTTTGAACAAGAGTAATAAGATTATCATTTCTCACAATACCAAATTTTTCTGTAATCCAATTCCAGAAACTGTTTAAACTGGAACAATAAAAGATGTGGCACATATCTTCAACAGCATTACATCCCATAGGGCAATTTGGCAGAATGTTGGGATTTCTCTTGGATAAGGTATACAAATTATTTAAGCTGCCATTAGCAATCAGCCAAATAAAGTATGAAATTTTTGGAGGGCAGAAAGAGTTCCAGACATTATTAAACAGAGTCTTAAGCTGATCCTGATTAATACCCCATTTAATCATGGCTTTGCAGTTATTAGGATCAAAGGAGAGACAATTATAAACATATTTAACTTTGTAATCATCTTTTCCTTTTAGAGTCCAATCCCCTTTATCAGAGTTAGGAGCAGGATTAGAAAGAAATGGCTTGATAAAAGCATAGACCTTTTTATCAGAAGAGGTTCCTTTGATGATATTTTTGAGAGAAGTCCAAGAAATAAGCCTACCTCCAGAAAAAAGATCTCTGATAAAATAAAACACAGCTTCTTGCCATTTCTTACAGATTCTTGGATGTTGAATGGCCAAAACAGTAGAATTTTGCTCAGACAGGATGGGGTTCCAGAAAATAGGCTGATCAACATGAAGTTTGTCTGCAGAGATGAACTGAAAATTCGGGGAGATAGAATTCCAGGCCTTTATCAAATTGCCCATTAGAGGAGAAATATTGGAGGCAGGTTTCAACTGAACAAAAGCAGAGTTAGGTAAAAGATGTTGGATGGAAGGATGACCATAGGGATGGCTTTGACTAATCCAATATCTGATAAATTTATATGCAGGGGATTGATTCCCATGAATAGCCTTCCAAACAAACTTCCCTGCAAGAGACTGAGCTTGGAGAAAGAGATTTTTACAGCCAAGACCACCTGAGCTCTTAGATTTACAAATAGAGTTCCAGTTGACTAAATGACTACCTTTCCAGATAAAATTCCTTATAGTTTTTTCCAATTCCAAATACACACTTTTAGGAGCAATAAGAGCAGTAGAGAAGTAAACATGAGAACTTGCAAGGACCGAGTTGGCTATGATAGTTCTGCCAGCAAGAGAGAGATAGTTACCATAGTTATTCAGCTTCTTCTTTATTCTTAGAAGAATAGGTTCCCAAAGGCCTTTAAGGGTATGATTCAATGAAAGGGGCATGCCCAACAATTTGGTAGCTTGACCATAGGGAAGCACATCAATGCCAAGTAGCTGCTGGTCAGGGATATCACCAATGATAAGACTTTTGTTGATGTTGAGGCAGATACCAGAAGCTGCTGAGAATTGATTGATGACTTTAAGAAAACAATCAATATTAGCCAAGTCAGCATGGAGGAAGGAGAAGGTGTCATCAGCATATTGAAGCATAGTCAATTCATCATTTGAGTTGGGCATCTTGAGACCTTTTATGAGGCCAGAGGCTTGATAGTGACAGATAACCTTTGTTAACAAATCAGTTGCAACCAGGAATAAATAAGGAGCCAGAGGGCAACCTTGTCTTACCCCACAGGAAAGAGGGAAGAGGCACTCCATTGATTAGAACAACAGATTTGGCTTTGGAATTCAATCCAATAATCAGGTTGATTAACTTGTCAGGGAAGCCAAGTTTAGACATAGCAAATTTAAGAAAGTCCCATCTGACAGAGTCAAAAGCATGTTTGAAATCTAATTTGAGAAGGATACAATTCTGATTGGAGATCTTGTTCCAGTGCAAATCTTCCATAGCTGCCACATAATTATCTAGGATGTATCTCTTAGGCAAGAAGGCTGATTGATTATGGCTGATATTTCTCTGGAGAAAGGAGTTAATCCTTAAAGCTATGATCTTGGCACACATCTTATAAGAAGAATTTGTAAGAGATATAGGTCTCCAATCTTGGAATTTGGCTGGATGATCTACTTTAGGAATCAAGGAGATAAAGCCACTAGCTATGGAGGTCTGAAGATGACCACTATTCCAGAAGTCATGAACCATTAAAGTAAGGTCATTTTTGAGGACGTCCCAGAATTTAACATAAAATTCAGCAGGCAACCCATCTGGACCAGGGGATTTACCTTTATTAAAGGAGGATAGAGTGGCCAGAATTTCCTGCTGAGAAGGAAGGGCAGTAATAGAGTCATCCATGATTTCAGTAGCAGAAGGAAGAATATTGTTCACAATGTTCATGAAGTCATTAGCCTCTGCAATATTGTTGGGAGGAATTGGCTTATTATTGAAAATATCCATATATTTATTTCTGAAGAAGTTGGAAATATCAGAGTGAGAAGTGTAATTTCTGCCATTCTCATCTTGGATCTCAGCAATAGATTTTCTCAAGACCCTACTCTTAGCTACCCTAAAAAAGAATTTGGAGCTACCTGAGTCCATGTCATTAGTATATTTTATTTTGCATCTGATAGCAGATCCCTTAGCTTCTATCTCCTCAATACTTTTGATTTTTCTCTCTAGAATTTCTTCCCCTATATGAAGATTTAGATTAGAAGGATCTTCTTGGAGTAAAGATCTGATGTCTTTCATGACCATCATAAGATGATTTTTTTCCCTGCTGCATAGAGAGTTTCTAGATTTAGACCAGCTCTTAATCCAAACTTTTATAGCTTTGATTTTGGAGTAGAAATAACTCCCATGGTGCTGATTCCTATTATCATGAGCCATAATGTTCATGTTGATGGAAAGATTCTCATAGAAGGTAATAAATTGAGAACAGAAATCCTCATTATCCAGAAGAGAGGAGTTAAACTTATAAGGAGTACTTCCCTGTCTCTGAATTTTGGTGATATGAGGAGTATGAAGAAACTGAGGCTGGTGATCCGAGATAGAAGTACCTTCATCACTGGTGACATAACTATTATCCCAAAAAGCTGAGGAGGGATTAGATACATAGAATCTGTCCAAGGTACAAAAGACTCTATCCTTGCCCTTTTGCTTATTAGACCAAGTATAAGCAGCAGAAGAAGAGGGGATATAAATCAAACCATTATCAGCTAGAAGAGAATCCCAATTCTGTTTCTCAGCTCTGGTCATATTAATCTTGTTCCCTAGCTTAAGATCCCAAGAAGGAGTATTATTAAAGTCCCCTGCAATGATCCAGTTGTCAATATTTTGAGAGCTCAACCAGCAGTTAATTTCAGACCATATTGGCTCCCTATCCTTGGGAGTAGTAGGAGCATAAACATTGATAATGCCAAAGATGGAATTGGAACAAGAGAGAATAACTGCTTGCCAGGCTTTAGAGGGACCATTATGAAGAGAAATATGATTGAGGTTGCTCTTCCAAATGATTGCAAGACCTCCACTTGCACCACTCGAATCAATCCAGATGGAAGAGGAATTAGGATAAATCCAATCTCCCAAATTGCTGCACTCAAAGGAGGGAAGCTTAATCTCCTGAAGGAGAACAATATCAGCATTATAAAGTCTAATCTGTGCAATGGCACGTCTTCTTTTAAGAGGACCTTTGATACCTCTAAGATTCCAGGAAAGGATCTTCATCAAGGAAGAAGAATAAAGAAACAGGAAGAAGAATTAGATATTGGATTTTTTGGTTTTCTTCTTACTCCTAGTATTTTGAGCAGGGGTTTTATTCATGGCAGATAAAATCTTTCCTAGGTTATTCCCTTTTTTTTTAGCAGATTTTTTGGAAGGCTGTTTGATTTCAGAAATAGAAAATTGGCTATTGTTTTCCATAAGGTATTCTTCTTTTCCCCAATTTTCTTTATCAGAGCCATAATCCTCACTGTCACTAAAATCAGAGCAACCACCAGGATAAAACTGAAACATAGTATTATTATTAAGAGTATTTAATGGAGCAGAATCTGGTACTTGCCTTAAGACTTGATTTCCTTGAAGCTCCTTTTGCTCTTCAACTTTGTCTTCTGGAGTCTCAGGAATAAAGTCAGCATCATGTACCTCATTTATATCCTTATCTTGAGAACCAGCCTGGGCAAACTCCTCATGAAGCACTTCAAAATGTAGAGAAGCTAGCTGATCTGCAATCTTGCTGGATATTCTTGGAGGACTAATAGAATCTTCTACAATTGGGGAGTCTAGGTCAATGAGTGATGGCAAAGAGGTCTCAAAAGTAGGGATGGGATGTGGAGAGTTCTCAGTAAGAGAAATGTTTGGTGGGGAAGGAAGGATATTATGGTTGGGGGAGCCATCCTTGCTCTTATCTAACTCAAAATCCAAATTATTATTTAGGTCAGATAATACCTGGAATGCATTTTGGCATTTGATTTGCTGGTTGACCTGCTGTTGAGAGGAATCTTGAGTCAAGACTTCAGTAGTTTGACTAATAGGTTTAGTCAAGGTAGATTCTGTGTGACCATGAGGTAAACTTGAGTTATTTGAAACCAAGATATTCTGATGTAGAACTGCTGGTGGAGCTGATGTAGTTTGTGAATTCTTTGGTAGGGAATTCACCTGAGATTTTGCTTTTCCTTGAGATTTTATCATTAATGACCCATTCTTACTTTTGTTGCTGATAGGGTAGTCAATAAGACTGTAAGAGCACTGACCTTTGTTCTGAACTTTAGCATCCTTAATGATGTTGTCTAAGGTAATGCTTAAGACATCTGTGGCAATATTAGACTTAGCAGAGATATTTCCTTTGACCAAGACCTTAGGTTCTCCAATTGTTATACCATTGCCTCTCCTCTGACAATTGATCTGCTCATCCATTTCACCTTTATCTTTCATCTGTTCTCGTACTGTCCTTTGTTTCTGAATCCTCTTGTAGCTGCCATTAACCCTGGTCCATTTGAATTGCTCATTTTCTGGCAGAATATGAAAAGAGTTCATTTTCTTTTCCTGATTTTTCTTAGATATATCTTCTTTGCCTGACTGATCGATGATATCTCTCGAGACATTAGTATTCCCATTAGCAGACTCCGGCAGAAGTTCAGAAATTGACTTGCAATCTGAGTACCAAAAGTGTCTATGAAGACATTTTTGGCATTGGGAAGGCAGTCCAGACCATCTTAGAGCTAAAGAAGATTCTACTCCAAAGGCGTCTATGAAAGGAATGGAAAGAGGGATTTTTTTAGACAGATCCAATTGGACAAAAGCTCTTGGGGGTCTGGAGGGAGAGTACTCTGTTGAAATGTAAGTACCAATGGAATTGAAAAGGACCTTGAAGCAATCTTCATCCCAATAAATAGGATTGAGACCAAACAGAGAAGTTGAGGCAATACAAAGATTGTTCATTTGATCGATGTCGCTCTTGGGATGCCATTTCAAGAAGGTCAATTGGGAAGTTTCAAAGGTCAGAGGGCCATGGTTAAGGAAAAAGTTGGCTGATCTGGCGTTGCCACATTCGATCATAATGTATGGAAAGTTTAGCCAGTAAACAGCCTGAATTAAGATCCCTTTATTTAGGTTAAGGAGGAAGGCCCAAAGCTTATCAAGTTTAATCCCACATTTTTGAACTTTTACAATAACAGCAGACTTCGACAAAGCATCCATTTTGGAATGAACAACAGGAAGATTTAAAGAAATACCATTGTAAAGATTCATCTTCCTTTCTTGAATGTGAGGCGGTTTGGTCCTTTGAAGTCTAGCATCCAATTCATCGTCCGAGCGCAATTCTTGGTGTCTTCTCGAAACTCCATATGGAAAGGGAGCTTGAGTGTTTGGGTTAATTGGATGAAGAATTCCTCTGTGATCGGGATCAGCAGAGAGATTGTCTCAGAAAGGAACTTGATGGGAAATTGGGTCCATTGGAGGAAGCAGAGACGCAAAATTACCAAAAAGAATGGTATCTTGAGGATTATCTTGAAAGGATTTCAGATTCTGGAGAACAGAGGCTCTATCGGAAGCAGGAAGGAAGGCAAATGCGTGAAGAAAAGCTAAATTTTTAGGGTTTTGTGAAGAATTCGAAACCATTGCGTAAAGTTCAGGGTGAAACAACAAAGGGGCATGCAGAAAATTGAACAACAAAAAGGGGGAAAAAAGGAAAACAGGGGAGAGAGACCATTAGAGAGAAAGAAATTTAACTAAAAGAGATCACACTGCCTACCCAAATGCCATTGAAACCAATTGTTGATTGAAGATCAGTCAAATCTAATGATCTTACGGAGAGTGACCAAAAATTTGAGCTGTATCCAACTGAGAGTAAACTTCAACCGAAATTCTGTAATCAGTCCAATCACAATGTACTCTAAATGTTCCTGCTGGAGCAACTGAACTGGAACCAATGAATTCCTCCAACCAAGAATTGATAATTTCGACTTCAAACTCAACTGTGCTAGGGACAAAGGAATACTCTGATATGAAGAGATCTTCAGGAAAAAGTTGATGGGTAATCAGCGAATTCCAGAGATCAGATGCTGAACCTCTTAGAAATCCGCAGATAATTCTAGATGTTTCCCTGATAATTGCAAAAATTTTTGTCTCCATAGAAGGATGGATTAAGAGCAGAATCAGGCTTCATGAATATATGAAAATGGTAATCAAAATGAAGCTACTGACGTTGAAAATCACCCCAATGCTACCCCTCTACAAGGGTAGCTATGGATTTGCCAGTAGTTGGCTTCAGAATTCGAAGGACATGCTTTTTCTCACAAAATTTGGCAAGAAATGGCATGTAACAGAAAATGTGAGAAAGAGACAAAAAATCCAAGAAAATAGGCGCACGTCCATTTTCTCCCCCTAACTACATAATTTCCAATAAGGACTATACCATATCTGTATAAAAAATAAATAACCTAACTAGATTGCCACATCTTTCTCACTTAACAGTTAGTTCTTAACCGAGTTAAGTGTACCTCTCCTAGGTCACTTAACTTCTAGTTTATAATAAGGGGTCCAGTTAAAGTTTTGACTTAACTTAATTATCATCAGTATGAAAGTGATCTGGTTAAGTTAACTACAGTTAAAATTTAACCAAATCCTAACTTAACTAGTATTAACTTAAGTGCTAGTATGAAAGCAAGTTTTCGTTGTTTGCCCTATTTAACCTAACCTAACCACTAGTGGGAATTGACCCTTAAACTTGTGATGCCTAGCCCAAGTGGTGGAGCTATCCTTGTGGTTCTCAGCCCCTCTTCTTCAAAGCTCTGAAGTTCCTGCTCAGCTTGCTGCCTTTCTTGTGCCGGGTCGATGTCACTGATGTCCTCCATCTCTGACCCATGTCCATCTTCCTCCTGCTCTTCCTTCTTATACTCCAGAAGCATCTGCTCTTCTTCACCTGCTGCCATAGCCATAGGCTCGATGTCTAGGGGTTGGACAGATAGTTCCCCTATCTGAATCTGGGCTCTATGGGATAGGAAAATAGCTACAGCTGCGGTGTAAGAGAAATATCTCCTCCTATTTACAGCTACTGACATATAATTAAGCAAGCGGCTAGCCTTGTTTTCTAAGTACTTGTCTATCTTGGGGATGTCCTCCAGAGCTGTGCGAAGGGCCATGCTTGGGGCAAAGTATCCTATGCAAGGTGGGAGTTCTACTAGAGAAGGACCTATCTTTGCATGGAATTCAGCCATAATCTCCTGGTAGTAGGGAGTAGCATTAATGGTTGCATCCACATCAATCTTCTTCTGAAAGACGGCGAAGACTGAGTTGATGTCGACCTCAGCCACATGAGCAGTGGCACCGTACCATCGCCTAAATGCAGATGTTGCCATGATACTAGAGCAGCTGGGGATGTCAAACAGATGGGGAAGCGCCTTTGGGATCTGGAAAATCGCCTTGGAGTGAGGAGCAAATGGGTAGGGTGCAAATGAGGGTTGTGGTCCTATTTATAGACAAAACCCTAATTTTGGAAAATTTTTGGGTTGGGGAATATCTATGATTCTAAGATGCTGCTATGCAATTCATAGGCAAACTAAGTTAAAGAGTGCATTCTAAAGATCCTATCCCTATTGCAACAATTTTCATCTAATTTGGAGAAAATTGGGGCAAGTTAGGTCAATTTTGGTTTGACCACTCATACAGTGCGCGAGAGGCTAATCCAAACATCTTGGATTGGCTCCTGGCACACTCTATGAGGGGTGGGGTTCTATTTGGCTCTAGGATGACTCAATTTCTGCAATCTAAGGGTCAAATCCTACTTATCTCGATGAGTTAGGTTGGATTGTGCTCTTACTTTCTACATTTGGCCAGGTCTTGATAAAGATCAGTGGTCGACCACTCACACAGTGCGCGAGAGGCTAATCCAAAAATCTCGGATTGGCCCTGGGCGCACTCTGTGAGGGGTGGATCTCTATTTGGGTTGAGGATGACTCAAAACAGGCAAACTAAGGGTCAAATCCTACTTACCTCGACGAGTTAGGTTGGATTGTGCCCTTACTTTCTACCTTGGCAAAGATCAGTGGCCGACCACTCACACAGTGCGCGAGAGGCTAATCCAAAAATCTCGGATTGGCTCCTAGCGCACTCTGTGAGGGGTGGGGTCAAAATCACTGAGTTTTGGTCCAAATTTGGTAATTCCAAATGCAGATATCATTAATACAATCTAGTTACTTACACTTTTGTACTTTAACATGTTCAAAACTTAATTTTGTATTTACAAAAAGTCTGTATTTACAAATCTTCCTTTTTAATAAACCTAGCTAATTTCATATCTTTAGGCATACAAGTTACTCTTTTTGCATGGAGGAAGAAGAAGAAGAAGAAGAGATTTTAACGTCACGCCACAAGGCAGCGTCCTATCGGACATGTGACACTTTACAACACACCCAGATGGGTCCTGCCCCCACCACTTTACATTGCTGAAGAGGGCACATGCTAAAGAGTCTTCAAAATGTTGAACTATCCTTTGTTCTCGCTTTCCTCTGTAGTCACGGTAACATGTCATCTCATTTACCCTCTTGGCAATCAAAACTCTTGTAAAATTTCGCGGGTGAGTCTCGCGAAGGCGGCTCGTGGGATCAACAGCCCGTAGCTCCTCTGAAGTATGAATCCATCTTTCTCGCGAAGTATGAATTCGTCTTTCTCTTCATTGGCTTCTTCGGGGGTGCTGGTCTTTCTGGGGCCGGCTTCAGGATGTTCTTCTTCGACGGCCTTCCTCCCTCCACGTAAGTCATCTTGTGCTCCTCGTAGTATTTGGAGTACTCCTCATACATTTTCATGTATTGGTTGTACTCCTTTAGCTTCTTTCTGTACTCTTGCTCGTGCTTGAGTACGTATGATTCCCTTGCTGGCTTGCCCTTCTTATCATCTGCCTTTGGCTTGGGCCATTTGGGGTAGGGTGGTGCTGCTGCTGCCGACTCCTCCTCTTCGGCACCTGCATTTGAAGGTCCCGAGCCTTCAGCTGGGCAGGGGGCCCTTGTCTCTTCATCGACTTCGATGTCGAGGAGGATGAGTAACCTATCGGGCTCCCCATCGCTATTCACGACTCCTTTGGCGGCGTTGTTTTAGTCTTTAAATCGAGGTTTCTTGGCTCTCGGGTCCTTTCCTTTCTCCTCCCTCCGCTTCTTGCGCTCCTCTTTTCGCCTCTTGCGCTCCAGCTTCTCTTCCTTCCTCTTCCTTTTTGCTTCTCTCTTCTCCTTCCCCCTCTTTGCCATCTCATTTAGCCTCTGCTCCATCTCTTCTGTCATCTCTTCATTTTGCTCTTCCTCGTTTTGCCCTCCATCACCCTGGCTCCCAGGGTTCTCCTGCTCCTCCACCTGTTGGGCGTGCTCCTCCTCCTCTTGGTGCTCCTGATCCTCCTCTTGGACGTCAGGGTTTGCATCTGGGTCTTGTTCTCGCCTAGCTCGCTCCCGAGCCTCTCTTGCCTTCTGTTGGGCCGCGAGCTCTTGGGCGCTGGTGAAGTTGTCTGGCACCACTATTCGAGCAGCTTGTTTTGTCCGGGCCATGTTTTGAAATAGTCTAATCGCCTTCCTGGCGCCTAAAAATTGCCTTCTTGAACGAGGAGCAGCTAACCGAAGATGGAAAGTGTAAATGAGGAACTCTAAAGGTCTATTTATAGGTCTGGGGGTTTTCGGGTTTGGACCTGCAAATTCATGTTGTACAATCCTGCAAGGTATTAGTGTTTATAGGATCAATACATTAGGTTTGTTTAGGCAAAAAGTGTCCATCACTCGCACAGTGCGCGAGAGGCTAATCCAAAAATCTCGGATTGGCCCTGGGCGCACTCTGTGAGGGGTCATCCCTTTTTTACTCTAATTTTCAATTTATAAAGTGTTTCTTAGTGTTATAACATGCAATTCTAGCTCAAATCTAAGGACTAAGCTGCCCTGCACTATCAAATTACACTAATTATGCATCTATCTAGGTCAACATGGGTCGACCACTCACACAGTGCGCGAGAGGCAAATCCAAAAATCTCAGATTCGCCCTGGGCGCACTCTGTGAGGGATCACACCTTTTTGGCCATGATTTCTAGGGTTTTTGCTAAAAATCCTTACTAACTTAGCATTTTTCTACTTACTGCACTAGAAATTGGAATTTTTTTTTCCCAATTCTGGAGGTTCATGCTTGGGTGGCTATTCCCAAGACTGAAAGTCCACTGTTAGTCCTAACAGGGAATGGTCAGTGCTCGATCTTGGTCTGCCAAGATCATGCTCTGATACCACTGTGACGTCCCCTACTTCGTATACGATACTCCCTTCATATCCGAAGGCGGTGTTCATCCCCCTGATAGCCAAACTAGCAGGGGCCATCCACCTGACACCAATCCCATGAACTGGGCCAATGAGGGAAGAGTGGATGGGTCATTTGCCCGTCTTCTTTCGGGACCGTGCTAGCTGGGGAAGCGTGAATAAACATGAGCACATAATATCAATACATCAATAAGCTCACCTCGAAGGATGAACATATCATAACATCACATGTACAACAACATCAATAGCATCAACATGGGGAGATCCTACCCAGGGCTCAGACTCATAGGGGATCGACTGACGGCTTGGGTCTCCAGAAGTCAATGCAGACCGAGTCATGGCATGGATTGGGCTGGCATAAGAACATGGATGGGTAGTCCACTCCATCCGCCCCTCCCGTGCACACTTTGCAGAGTAGGTTGAAAAGTATTGGGACCGGACCGTAGCCTGCCGGGTACATAGCCAAGAGGGCTACTGCTGGGTTATATCTCCACAGTCCCGATGAGGCAGGAGGAGAGTCACCTCCCCTCCAGAGGCATGCATGCCCATCACAGGCGGCTAGAGGGCCACTGCCCTTATTCGACTTGAACCTCATGGAAGGTGACGCATCACCCCAGAGGTGTCGAGCTCATGCCTTGCCCACACTCAGTGGGAAACCATTAAGCCTAGCCCACTAAGATCCCTGGTAGCCTTTACACACCAGAGGGACCAATCAGTGATGGGACAAGTCCCCCTTATTCCACCGGTCTAGCCCCTCCACCTACAACCAGGCAAGCTCTTGTGCACAGGCCGCATTAATTGGGAATTAATGAGGCTATCTAGGAACATCTAATACGGAGGCTTTTAGGGTCTCTACCCCCCTTCCCAATACACGGGAGAGCATAAAATGAACACCATCATCATCAAAGAATTGAAATGTAGAATAACATCTAATCTATCTACCTAAACATCCAAAGTTAGGTTCTTTTGTTAGGGCTTATGATCTCGGGATCTATAAGGCCTCTAAGGCTGAACTAACATGCTAAACCAGCTCATTGCCAAGCCAAAAGGCGGCTTTGCACAACAGACTGACTATTTAGCTGGCGCCTAACTTGCTCCAGATCCTCGGAATGTGCTGCTGCTGGAAGATCTGTTGTGCAAAGACGGCTTATCAGAGCCTAGCAATGCGAACTAGGGTCTTGGCTTGGCCGAAATGGCTCTTGGAAACCCTAATTGCGAAAAGAAGAATTTAGGGTTTAAGGGGAAAGCCCTTATATAGAAACCCTTAGGGTTAGGTTAACATTGGCCAAATGGGGTTTTGTCATTTGGCATGGGGTTTTTAGTTGTATATATTTATTAAACATGCACAACATACGAGATTTCCCCCTAGGTGCAACCCTTTACGTCTCGCTAGTACTTGTCATGATGACAAGTACGTGTGACGTGGTAGTATAATATACGTATTTGGGTCGTATATTATACTGGAACGTCACATGAAGGGCCTATCTTGGCGTGGAACTCTCTCATGATTTCTTGGTAGAATGGTGTGACATTTATGGTAGCATCAACATCAATCTCCTTCTGGAAGACAACAAAGACAGAATTAATGTCGGCCTCTGCCACATGAGCAGTGGCGTTGTACCATCGCCTGAATGAAGAAGTGGCCATGATGCTGATGTGGATGCGTCAACAAACAGATGTGCAAGCACCTCTGTGAGCAGAAAAATCGCTTTGGAGTGAGGAGTGAGATTGTGGGATGCAAATGAGGGTCGTGGTTATATTTATAGGCAGAACCCTAATTTGTGGAATTTTTAGGGTTTGGATATGCCTATCACTTCAAGCTCTAACTATGTATTTGATAGGTAGTCTAAGGTTATGAATATCTAAAGGACTTCCTAATGGTCCTATTGCAATAATTTTCATCTAATTTAGAGGTTGTTTGGGTGAGGTATTGCTATTTAATTCGGACCACTCACATAGTGCGCGATAGGGCCGAGTTAAATTTTAACTAAGGGTCTGGCGCACTCTGTAACGGGTGGGCTCCTATTTGGATCCTAGATGACTCCAAAATTTGATATGAGGGCAAAATCCTGCTTATCTCGCAGAATTAAGCCGGCCTATACCTTTAGTTTCTGGGTTTGGACTTGTCTAGGCATAGATTAGTGGCCAAACACTCACAAGTGCGCGAAAGGCCCGAGTTAAATTTTAACTTGGGGCCCTGGTGCACTCTGTGAGGGGTGGGGATCTACTAGGTCACTTTTTGCTCAAATTAATTAATACAAATTACACATGCCATCAATACAACCACATCAAAGACATTATTATACTTTGCAACTCAAACAACTTTTATATTAAAAAACTTTGTGTGTACATTTTTTTAATAGTCTTTTATAAGTCTGGCCAGCTTCATATCTCGGGCATGTATGTGACTCTTCTCACATGAAGAGCACATGCTAAAGAGTCTTCAAAATGCTGCACTAGCCTCCGCTCAGCTGCTTCCTGTAATGCTGTAGTGTGGCTTATCTATTCATATTTTGACATTTTGCATCAAATTGCCATATTTTGATGTATGTTTGATGATCAATCTATTGAAGTTAGAGAATATATTGTATTTTTTGGATGTTTTATAGCACTTGTATTTAGGCTTGAAGGAGTATTAAAGCCATTTCAATGGTTGAATAATTCATGAGGTGGCATAATCAGATGAAGGGGTGTGAATTTGAATGGTTGAGATTGGAGGAAGGAAGTTAAAGAAGAGGAGGCACGTCTCCTTATGGGGTCTCTCTTACTCTTGTTCTTAAAGGAGATTATTTGTTGTAGAGTGCATCTTCCATGGAAGAATTACTAATAGAAGAGGAGGATGAACCTCCAGACTTGTCTTATCTCTTTTCTCCTCCATCTGTCATTTGTGTTAAATTGTGGTGTTAGTAGAATGGGATGCAATCCATTGCATATATTTTGCAAGCTGCTTCTGCTTGGTCTTTTCTTTCTGTTGGATTACATAAAGTGGTGCGTTTGCAGGGAGAAGCAGCATTCTATTAGCGTGATATCCACACGAGAACAATCTTCGCCATATGCAAGAATATATCTCTGATATCCAAGGACTGGCCAACAAATAAGAATAGGAAGTATCATTGTAAACAAAGATATTACACTGATGTTCTTGAATATTTATTGAAAGCCCATTTCTGCTAAGCATTCAAACCATTTTCCTTCTGAGCTTTGCATTGCCACGTACCTACGAAGAAATGGACTCCTTATTCCTTTTGCCTTGTTTTGAATATCCACTATATTTTTGTTTTGATATTGCCTTGCGATTTTTTTTGCCACAATTTGCAGTCTGCGTAATGCTTCGCAGCCATAGCCAAACCCTAAGAATCAAAGGAAGAATAAGCTTGGTGTAATCTGTCTATACCATTCCTTGCACTATTCTGAGTGGTAATCCTTGCATAGAAAAGGGGAGGGGGGGACAAGACATCCAAAACCGACTTGAGCTTTTTGCCCTATTCAACTTTGTCATAGCCTTTTTGATGCCATTGCTTTGCCATCGACCTAAACCTACCTGCAATCACCAAGGAATAATCCAAAATGCAGAGAGTAGGTCATCTGCTAGAGTTCAACTGCCATAACCGCCACCCTGTCTGATAAATAAAGGTCGTGAGAATGAAATCATAAAGAAAAAGGGCGAAAACTTGTTTATCTGAAAGCAAAGAGGCCTTTGTTTTTGAATATCTAATTATCTCAGATGGTAAGAATTGTAGCCTTGCAATTAGAATGTGATTGGTTCAAGTTCTATTGCTTACGTGATTCAATAAAACTGCTTCTGTTGCATAGAAACTGCTTTTTATTTTATGCAACAGAAGTCGCATTTTAAGTCAAGTTCTAGTTATGATTACAAGACTAGTTCATTCTCCAAACATTGAAAAAAAGTCAAGTATGCAACGATATTTCTTAAACCATAAGTATTGTTCACTCAAGAAAGTCCAAGACATTGTGCCTATTTTGAGGATGTATATTTTTGATGACCCCAAGATATCATGTATATGCATTTTGAGTTCCAAGTTATATGTTCCCAAAGATATTTCCCTTGAAAATTGAAGATTATATGGTCAATTATTTATGTTTTGCTATACGATGATTACTATTGCTTTCCATGTTTCAAGAAATTGATGAAAGTCGTACAAGTGTTTTAATTTTTCATAGTTGTGTTCGAGCATGGAGGATGACTGACCATAGAAGAGAAAATGGTAGCACCACATGACCAGAGATATTTTTTCTTTTTCTTTTGCTTGGAAGACTTTCAGAGATGACTTGAGGTATTGAAAACTTATTTTGTTTTTGCCAATGGCATTCTATCTTTATGACCTTTACAAGCTTGAAGACATGAAGTTGGTCCTAGTATTTTGAAGATATCAAGATTTTTGATAAATTCATCAGGATGATGAATACTCCTGGCGGAAATAATGCAGTGTGGTTTATCTGTTCATATTTTGACATTTTGCACCAAATTTATTATATGTGATGTATGTTTGATGATTAATCTATTGAAGTTGGAGAAGACATTATATTTTTTGGATGTTTTATAGTGTGGGCACTTGTATTTAGGCTTGAATGAGTATTAAAGCCATTTCAATGGTTGCATAATTCATGAAGTGGCATAATCAGATGAAGGGGATTGGAGGAAGGAAGTTAAAGAAGAGGAGGCATGTCTCCTCATGGGGTCTCTCTCACTCTTGTTCTTCGAGGAGATTATTTGTTGTAGAGTGCATCTTCCATGGAAGAATTACTAATAGAAGAGGAGAATGAACCTCCAGACTTGTCTTATCTCTTTTCTCCTTCATCTGTCATTTGTGTTGAATTGTGGTGTTAGTAGAATGGGATGCAATCCATTGCATATATTTTGCAGGCTGCTTCTACTTGGTCTTTTCATTCTGTTGGGTTACAAATGCAAGGAACATGTCATTTGTTACTCGCTTCTCATTTTTGAATTCTTGCAAGATCTAACGGATCAGTCTTGCAAATGCGACTCTTGGAATGAGAAGTCCATAGCTCCTCTGGAAGTACCGAATCTCCCGATTAGCTTTGGCGAAGTACAAGTCCGTCTTCCGCTTCATGGGATTCTTTGGCGGTAGGGGTCTTTCTAGGGGCAGCTTCAAGGTGTTATCTTTTGTTGGCCCTCTTCCTTCCACATACGTCACCTTGTGTTCTTCGTAGTACTTGGAGTATACCTCGTAAAATCTTCATGTATTCCTTGTGTTCCCTCAGCTTCTTCTTGTACTCCTGCTCGTGCTTGAGTACATAAGACTCCCATGCCGGCTTGACCTTCTTAGGATCTGCAGCTGATTTCAGCCATGTCGGGTAGGGAGGTGGTGATGCAACTTCCTGATTGTCAGAATTGGAGGGTCTCCCGATCCTTCTGTCTGGCGGGGAATCCTCCAAACGTCATCATCCAAGTCTGTGTCTGATCAGGGCAATGCCGGCTTATTGGGCTCCCTCTCTATTATTTTCACCCTTTTGCTGGGTTCTTCTTGGTTTTCCTTTGGGATTTCTTCGGGAGAGTTGGGTCCTTCCCCTTCTCTTCCCTCTATCGAGCAAGTTCTTGCCTTTCTGCCAATCTCTGCTTCCTCTTCTGCCTTTCTCTTCTTAATTTTTTGCAGTCGACGAGCCTCCCTTTTTGTAACTTCTGGGTCTTGTTGCTCGTCATTCTCCTCGTCTCCATCCTGCTGATCTTGCTCCTGTTCATCTCGTACCCTCTTGTCCTCCTGGTTCTCAGGGTTTGACGGGTCTGGGTTTGGGTTTGGGGTCTCTTCATTTATGGCTCGCTCTCGAGCCTCTCTTGCACTCTGTTCGGCGGCAAGCGCTTGGATGCTTGTCGATCCCCCGGGGGTTTCACCTACTATAAAGGGGATACGCCACGTGCGTTAATGGGGTAAACAAAAAACCCTATGTATACGCCTTGTCCAACCTTCTAAACATCCCTTTCCGTATACATATCACACTGGATTCCCCCTAGAAAGCCCCCTAGCCAAGCCCCTATCCGTATTTATACGTACGGTTTAGGGTGAAAAAAAACCCACCCCATTCACTCACATGTTATATACGCCTTAAACTATGTGACATCCCCGGGTCGATCCGTCCTCCATGACCACTTGAGTGGTCTATTTGATGCGGGCCATGTGTTGAAATATTGCAATCACCTTTCGAGCGCCTAAAAATCGCCTTCTTGGTCGGAGAGCAGCAAGCTGGAGGAGTACGTTGAGAATAAACAACCCTAAGGATCTATTTATAGGTTTGGGAGGGTTTTGGCCCGCAATTTTCATGTTATACCACTATTTAAAGTATCAGTGTTTGCCGGATTAAGACATTAGTTTCTTTTAGGCAAAAAGTACTGCTACCACTCAGACAGTGCGTGAGAGGCCTGTTCTAAATTTTAGCTCGGGGCCCTTGCGCACTCTGTGCGGGGTTACTCCTTTTTTACTCTATTTTAAGTTTTCTAAGTTTTTTAGTGTTATAACATGTTTTTCTAGCTTAAATTCAAATTTTAAGCTGCCTTGTGTTATTAGATTACTCTAATTATGCATCTTTTTGGGTCAATAATTGTCAAACAATCACACAGTGCACGAGACGCTCAAGCTAAAATTTAGCTAAGGGTCCTGGCGCACTTTGTGAGGTGTTACTCCTTAATGGCCAATTTTTTTAGGTCTATAATGTTTTTAATTTTACTTTTCCTAATTAACATTAGTTTAGCTTATTGTTCTAAAGATGATTTTTTTTTCCCCAATTTTCGAGGTTTCATTCTTGGGTTGTTATCCCCAAAACTAAGGGTCTATTGTTAGTCCTATCAGGAAATTGGTCAGTGCTCGATTTTGGTCTATCAAGATCATAGCTCTGATACCATTGTGACGTCTCCTACTTCATCTACAATGCTCCCATCATATCAGAAGCTGGAGTTCATCCCTCTGGCAACCAAGCTGACAGAGGCTGTCCATGACACCAATCCCTTGGTAAGGAATCGATGAGGAAGTATGGACGTGTCATTTAGCCCATCTTCCCTCGGGGCTGTCCTAGCTGCGGAAGCGTAAATAAAGATGAGCACATGACATCAAATATAAATAGCTTGACCTCGATAGCAGGTAGCAAGAGGCCGGAATTGGCCTGGACGATTGGCAGAGGTTAGAATTGATCTGGACATGGACGGAATTGCAGTTGGTGGAATAACCGTGCTTGACTGGCTCAGAAAATCTTACGTAGAATTTCCTTGCTGCACGTGCACCTCAAGAAGACGTAGGAGGAGAGGAGAAATCAGCCACTCTCATATCATGCTTAGATCAAATCGCCCTCCATGGGAGCGTGTCATGCAAAGGATAAAGTTCAGGTTGGTTGATAAATTCATTTTTCTTGTTTAAAATGTGATGCATTGACTCAACCTATGTTGGAGCAACAAAAACTATGGCAGGTCTATGGCGGGAGGAGATACGTTTGCGGCAGATAAACCTTGCTCTTATTCAGAGAAATCTTGCTCTTATTCATGCATTTTTGAAAGCCAAGCCTGCATTTCAGCCAAAAGGAAAAATCTTTCTGCTGTGTGCAAGAATATTGCAGAGGAATAGCGGGGGGAGATATGTTTGTGGCAGATACACATCCTTGCTCGTAGTCATCTTTTCTGAAAATCAATCTTGCATTTCTGCAAATATGAAAATAATCTTTCCGGTATGTGCAACGGCTTCTTCAGCTTGAAATAGATGGATATATCTGTTTGCTTACTGCATTGTGGGCCATAATAGAAAGGCTGATTGGTATTGACGTAGATTCAAAGCAACCAATGGCAACTTACAAGATTGGGGCCATAGATGCTAGGTTCCATTTGAGGCTTATGACTGTCAGTTTATTTACATAAAGGGCATCAATTCTGCCCTTCAATAGGTACTAGCCATTTGTACTTTAAAGTTTCTGTGAACACATTGGTTTTATCATACATAGGTTTAAGAATCAAATTATAAAATCATTAGTCGCAGATGCTGAAGTTTGTTCATTCTGTTGTTAGAATATAATATTAGTGATCATATAGATCAAGGATTGATGACATGGCAAGTGCCATGTGACCACGCCTAGGTGGCAATCCTAGTCATGTGAAGAGACATGTCCTCTAGTATAGAGACGTGTCCTTTTGTAGGTACTTACCTATATCTGTGTACAAGCCACGTTAGCCTTCATTCATCTATATTCATCGTTATATATTTCTCCATTGTTCTATATTTAAGATGGTATCAGAGCTCAGGCTCTCTCGAATTGATTGATCCTGGGAATGCAACAATGGAGCGAGATAGGAGAGAGGCATTTGAAGATGGAAGAACAAGTGCCCACGAATTTATTTCTTGAAGCAATTATTAAGGAGGAAGAGGAGCTTCTTGAAGAATGCAATATTCTGCAGAGGGAAGCAGAAGAATGGCTGGAGGATTATTTCCTAAAGCAAGATGAACCAAGTAGAATGGAGAATGGAAGACGTTTCATTGTTCCAGAAGGAAACCAGTATGGGTTTAGTGCCGGTTACAGAAGACAGAGCTCCGAAAATAATCCTAAAGAATCAAGGGCAGGACAAATTAGATTATGCAGATCTTCTGGCTCCCGGCCAAGAGGTCGAGGCTGGAGTTGCTGTCGTTAATGTGAGAAAGCAGCAAAAGGAAGTAGAGAAATTGGACATGTCGGCAGATGTAAATCATCTCAACAAAATAATTGACGATCCTAAGCCTGTAACTTGGTCCGGAGCAGAAGTACAGAAGGTCGAAGCAGTTCGGCATGCTCCAGAAGGTGAGCCAAAGGCAGAAATATTGCCAAATGAAGATAAGGAAACACAATATGCAGAAACAGTAGCACCAAGAAAGTTGAAGCCTAATGAATTCTCAAAGACCAGTAAAAATGCTGCAGGCCGAAATGTGCAGGAGGAATTGGAGTTTGCAAAAGCCAAAAATGGATGTGATGGGATCATAATTGAAAGCCCCAAATTTACTGCAATTTCCTTGAAGAGAATTACTGCTATATTGTTGGAGGTGCAATGGTCTAAGTTACCTCCAGTTGATGCAGAAGGCAAAGATGCGGTCCTGCAAGAAATTATAAAAAGGTATTCCTTCGAAGCAAACAAATTATTTTATAAGGAAAAATACCAAGCGGTAGGAGGATCTACCTGGGAAATTATCATCAAAGAAGTTATGGAATTTCTGGAAAGAGGCGAACCTGTAGCAGAAAATTTTGAAGGGAGTTATCATTCACAAATCAAGGCAGAGATATTTGTTGAAGATAGGATCCGTGGTGCTGATCAGAGGAATGATAAAAGCATAGACCCACAGGAAGAAAAGGCAGATATTGATGCCTTGCAAGCCGTGACAGGAGACCGAAATTTCCCTACAGATGAGACATTGAATCCAAAGCATGAAGTTCTGCAGACCATAGAGTCAGATGGAGCGGGAAAAATCATGAGAGTCCCTGCGGCAGCTATTATATTCGCTGAATTAATGCTTATGAGAGCAGAAGAAGTCACTGTGAAGCTAGAGTCCCTGCCAGAAGGAATTCAAGAAGATGCGCTGGCATGCATCCTACAGACCTTGGAAACTCCTGAATCTAGAATGGGCATAGCAGATATCGAATTAAGTATGCAAGAGAAACAAATTTCTTTGGCCCAACACCAGCAGAATACCAGTAGAATTGTGCAGGCCCATTCGTTTGCTATGATAGGAGCTGCAGAAGAAGCCCTAGATATTGGGGCAAATGGCAGATTGAAGGCAGCATATCCCGTAGGCGATGGTAAATCAAGAGGAGCGGTCAGCGGATCATCCAGTTTCAGAAACCCCACAAAAATTGAACGGACTGCACATTTGTCTCCAGAACGCATTAAGGCAGTTGGAGCCATGCCGATTACAGAAGCTCGAACTAATAAATCGATTCATGAAGGAGCCACGGAAATGAAGCGCGCCTTAATTTCTGAGGATTTAAACCTGATACATGAAGGGGCACTTCGGATTTGTCTTGCACAAATGGAGCTGTTGCAGAGTACTTTTGCGATGAAGCATTTGCAGACTGCACAGAAATACTCCAATAGAACTTTGGCCGATGCTTTCAATGCTGGAAACGAAACACTGATGCATGGGATGCGCGAGGTACTGGCAGTGTTAAAAATTGCCGGAACCATTGCTCACATACGACCAAGACTCAAAACGCCATGCAGAGAAAAGGAACAGACTCATATACACGTGGCAACAAATTTTGATGATGCAGCATATATGGGTAACTACAAGAACGATAAAAGATTTGTTTTAATTGCTGGAAATTCATGTCATGATGAAGGCCCATATTTGTTGGGAAATATTTATACTCAATTATGTGCAGTAAGTGGATAGTAGTCATAATAATGAGAAGTGGATAGTAGTCGTAATAATGAGGATCCCATTGTAATGATCTTAGCATTTCTCGGATGCTTTCGATCAAGGGGGAGAAGGCCTAACTTATATGATCTAGGCATCCTCGTAGCATTATGATCTATTAAGCTAGAGTAGAGTTTGAATTCTCAAATTTGAAGGGCATTTGAATTCTCTCCATTAAGGGGGAGATTTGCCAAAGGAGAGTTCAATCCTTCTTGATCTATTGATCAAGGGGGAGTGTTAGAATATAATATTAGTGATCATATAGATCAAGGATTGATGACATGGCAAGTGCCATGTGACCACGCCTAGGTGGCAATCCTAGTCATGTGAAGAGACATGTCTTCTAGTATAGAGACGTGTCCTTTTGTAGGTACTTACCTATATCTGTGTACAAGCCACGTTAGCCTTCATTCATCTATATTCATCGTTATATATTTCTCCATTGTTCTATATTTAAGATCTGTTACATGTTATGTGCTTTGTGTAAATAACAGACTTGTACTCATGTACTATTATGTGGTTTGTGCAAAAAACAGGCTTGTACGCACTTGACTCCATTCCTTTATGCAAAATGTGCATCCACAAGAAATATTATGTATTTGATAAGAATGAGAATGATTTTTTAAGTTTGAGAATTGTAACCATCATATGAAAGCTAGTACTTCTCTTGATTTAATCATATGCCATCATCTGAACGTTGTACAGAGCTTTTGTGCAAAGGGATTGCATAGTCTTCTTCTTTATGGCTATGTGGGGAATGGCATGGTGGTTTGCAAGCATCCTTAAACAGAACAACCAACACATAACTATCATTAACATTAATTAACACAAGCCATTACATCTAGCACGTTTAAATTAAAACCCCCCCGAAACCCCCTTTGGTTTGGGTGCATATTCACATGGGGGGTGACTTCGGGCATTGAGAGCTGTTGAATGGGCATATTTGCTCTTTATTCCTCGATGTAGACCATAGATAGCGATCCCCTGGGGGCTTTGAGAGTTGCACGAAACACCTATTACCAATTTTACCATTCCATTGCATGTTCAAAATTTATGATGTGGCCCAGAAATGTGAAAATTTTGTTTTGTGCTCATTCTTTGCTAGATAATATGCCTTGCGGACAATGTAGTGTTATCTTTATTGGGAGATGTCGGAATAGCATAGGAATCAAGTTGGAAGTTATCGTAGAACTTGTTGAACTGAATGCAAGGTGACAATAAATGCAAGGTGATGACCTCCAAATGAAATCTGGACGAATGGAATCTGGACCAAAGCTTGTTACAATGGGGGTTCTAGTTGCCGACACGTCTGTGCAACGTGGCATATTGTGCAGATGTCTTAAAATTTTCATCATTTTAGGGTGTTTTAGATGGCGACACGTGTTAGGAAGCGGAATGCGTGTGTGATGCCACGTATATATTGAATTTCGCAAACCAAGTCAATATACGTCAAGGCAAGTGGGTCTGCCTTCCGGAAGATTTTCAATCCATTCTTATCAAGAATCGCAAATGGCTATGCAAAACCTGTAGAATCAGGTTAACAGCTTGTCTTGACGTCGTGGAACAAGAAGGGGTCAGCCATTCTTGCTTCCCCCTTCCCGTTCCACATAACGTGCAGCATCAGAAAGGTATATTCCACGTTCTAAAACCGTAAAGGAGGAGGAAAAAAATATAGTGTGTACGTGAAAGGGTAAAGGAGAATTTCGTGTGGAAGGGGCAAAGGGGAAGCATGCAAAAGGAGAAAGAGAGGAAGGCAGGTGGCATGAAAGGGGAGATGACAAGAGAGCATATGTTAGGGTTGTTGGGGCAGAAGGGGGGCGAGCATGAGGGGGGCGGCGCTATGGCTGAATTGGGCGGTGGGGATGAGCGATTCAGCTGCAGCCTGGACGTCCACGATCGTCGCAGTTTTGGCTTCGGTGCTCCTCCTAGTGTGCATCGCATTGATGTGCGTATGGCGCTGGCACAGGCTCGACTATGCCATTGCTGAGTTCCGCCGCATCGTCAACATTGTTTGGGAATACACCAGGCTAGTTTGAACCCTTCTTTCACTCCCCCTCTAGTGCAACTTATTCCTATGCCTTAGAGATTTCCTTTTAGCTCCCCTGCATTTTTTTTTTGGACCTATTCAGCTGAGATTTTGCAGATTTTGACTATGAGATTCAGTCCCAAGAATTTTTTTTGCAAATTTTCATGCACAAAGTTCAATAATATTTTTGATAGTGCCTTCACAGTATAAAAGAATGATTGATTTCCTGTAGTAGCTCTTCCTCACACGCGAGGTTCGCAACTAGACCTCGCAACTAGACTAGACTGGAGGTCATACAAATAAAATTGCCCATGAGTTGTGACATCGAGGTCATTGCGGAATTGGCTAGTGTAAAACTTTCTGAAGTGTGATAACAAAACTGCATTTGGCTTCATTGCAAATTTTGGAGTGCAATTCCTTCATGACGTTCTTACATATGAAGATTGATGATCCTTCTAGGGGAACTCATGAAAGTAAGTGTTATGTACTTTGTAAGTGTATATGTTTGTGCAATAGACACTTTAAGTTTTGTATGTGGGTATAAGATAACAAGATGGTGACGCATCGAGGAGTTGCCCTATCAAAACATGTGGTGGGTGATTTTTTTTATAATATGTTTATGGGATAGAGTAATAATGTTCCTCATTTAACAAATTAAGCAATGTTTCTCAGAGTTGTATTAATCAACATGATGTCAACAATTCTATAAAGATGGAGAGGGTTGTGTCAATCCAACATGATGCCACCAATTCTATAAAAGGTGGATGCAAGTTTTAATATAATATTAATGTTGCTGTAAAATGAGATACCCTTTTGGTGTAACAATGTCTTTTAACATAATATCAATGTTGCTCTAAAATGAGATACCCTTTTGATGTTCTATGCAAACAATATAGAAATTGGGTTGCATTTTTTGGGTTGGATGTAATGTGGTGCTGCCACTTGGCAGTCCCCTACATTACGGTATGGAAGATGGGTTAACCAATTCCGCATTATTGGTTCTCCGAGTTACTATTTTTTACAGCACTAGTTTCTCTTCCCTCTACTATGTCGACTCCTCTAGTTTCTCCTCTTCTATTTTCCATAGCCAAACTAGCATTATAACTTGCCTATCAGATTCTTGATTCTTGTGCCTGAGTTAAGATTTGTCGGGCAAACAATAAAACCACTACTTTCCTCTTGATCTTTTTGTGCTTTATTTTCCTCTATCTGTAGAATGCTATTGTGCTTCTACAAACCTCTAGCTGCTTGCTCATTATGGATATGGGAACAACAACCTCAACAGCAGCCATATCCCTAAGAAGACCAAAAAAGAAAACCTCCCTTCTTGAAAAAGGTAAGAATCAATAGACACTGAAGCCACATTCAATTCAATATGACAATAAAATTTCAATATCCAAAATGGAACCACATGCTTTGAATGCAAGCTGATGAAAATGAATTAAATAAGGTTTTTTTTTTTGGAAGGATAATTTTTTTTTCATTCATAAGTAAACTACTACAAAGCCCTATAGCAGATAGACACCCTCCTGAACAAGTTTGAAGAGGGGATTGCTACAAAACCCTTATATGTGCCTTCTTCTTAAGTTGGTAGCTTGATGAATGTCTCCCAAACAAGGGAAACATCACCTTCAAACACACACTTGAACTTTCTTAGCTTCTCTATGAGCATGTGCAGTACTTGTGAGGCTATAGTATATGCATCTTTGCCTAGAGTGAAAGAATTACGCCTCTTCCATATAACCAATAATGCCTATGATCTGACAATATGGAAAGCTTGAGACTAACCATTCTACTGGATATCTACCTATAAGGAGGTCGCTGGTCCGCAGTGTAGTGTTGAACATATCCATGCACCAAAACCACACAACTTTCAGGTCAGTGCACTCTACTAAGCAATGTTCCAGAGACTCTTCATCAATCTTGCACAATGGACATAAAGGGCTCACGTTAGATTTGAATTTATATACCCTTCTGTTTACCATAGGGACCCTATGAATTACTTGCCATAAAAAAGAATTCAGTTGTGTTGGAAGAAGTTTTATCCACGCCCCCTTCAAATTTCCTTCAATTGTGTGTCTGTTACTTGCACATTCCATTGAGTTGGTAGCATAAAGTACCTTTTATTTTCAAATGCCCTTATTGAGTTGGTTAGCTAAAAGGGTCAAAAGACCGTTCTTATTGTGGTAGTTAACCGGATTCACCATGGTGGAGTAGCACTCGCCACACAGTTATTGATATTTAACGTGAAAAGCTTTTTCACCACATCCCATGTGGAAATGAGAACTCTCAAGGAAGGTGAAATTTCAGAACTTGGTTTCAAACCATAAAAGAGAGACCATTGAAGAGATACTTGTGCTGATACTTTAGCATGTTTGTAGGAGAAACATATGACGTGCATTATGAGGAGGCCTTGTGACTTCATTTTCTCCTCTAGAATATTCCACATGAATTTAGCTACTAGTATTTTGCTTTGTCTGTTCCCCCTTCTTCTTTATCTCTTTTACATTTCCACCATGTTATTACTAGTGGTCCTTCCTCGTTGCCTCCACACACAAAGTTCCTAATTGTCCCTTCCATTTCTTTTACTTTCTCTGGTGGGGCTATATTTGGGGGTGGGGGAGAGGGGTTCATTTCCAAATCTTAGGGAAATGAGACCTCTCTAGCCAAATAAAATAAAGTAAAATAAAACTTAAGGACTAAGACCCATTATAGATCATGAGGTTAAAGAGAACAAAACCAAAGATAAAGGAGGAAGCAGCTAAAAGTAACCCAACCAGGGCTATAAGACCACTCATAACAAGGTGCTGCACACGAAGGGTTGCCCTCCGATGTCCCAAAGGGATGTGCGCATAGTCTTTGATGCATAGTGCCCGACCTAAGAATGAGTTCATGATCGTTTAACTTCGTTGATCTCAACAAAACTAATGTTAAACACAGATGTTACCTCCTCGTAACACATTAGTCCGGCTCAAAAATTAAAAGTTTTGCAAGATTTGGCACAGAAATCATGCTTTGCAAGTTGAAGCTCTGCTAAAAAACATATGCGGCAACAAGAAGCTTTGCTCAAAAATATTTTGGGAACAAGAAGCTTTGCAGCCGGAAGTTTTGCTAGGTGTGTATATTGGCGACGACGGTTTGCTAGGTCTGATTAAAAAAAAAAAAAAAAAAAAAGAAGAAAGGTGCCAAAAGACCACCGTGGGAAATTTTTGCATATAGATAGACGTATACTTAAACGTGAACACCATCTGCATAACTTAAGTAACAAAGCTTGTACTTACTTGAATATATATATGCAAAGTTTTATATTCTTTGCGTTACTTTGATATACTGTACAGTGAGTGTATTGTTCAACAAACTCTATTACCTGTGTATACTTTTGGATTTCTGAGCATGTATTAAATGATCCCTTAGATTTTAGCACAATATTATTGTCCTATACTTCAGGAAATTATGAATACTCTGAAAAAAATTTGTCCATGCTGAATGTGTGTGTGGTTACATATTTTTAGTTATACTGCTATTTATTTAAGCATACATGTGACAAGAGATAGTTCTGTATGTGTTTATAAAAGACAATAGAGACATCTTTTGTAGAACGACAAGCTTCTAGTGGTTAGTTCTGGAAGGTTTTTTCTCTACTATGATACTTCTTTTCATTTGCCTCACCGTAGTAATGCATACAAAGGACTAGAAGCACGTCCACATTTATAACTTTGATCTTACATTCAAGAAGTCTTTCAAAAAGTTGAGGATGGAAGTATTCACTTCTTTAAATTGTTCCTCATGAATGAAGTGTGAACCTTTCAGTACTATTACACCCTTAAGCTGAGGCACATCTTTACTAAAACCACCATCATGAATGTAACGTTTGGCACGAGGGGGTATGATACACGATATCACGATCTCCTACTATGTGTAGTATCGGAACCCGAACACCCCGACTGTCCAAGGTGCCATGAATTCCCAAGTCCCGCATTTACAAAGACAAAAGCTCAAATGCCATCAAGTAATGCTAATATTCACATAAAGCACTTACAAGTCTCGTGGGCCTCAGTAATTGAGTGGACCATTGAATCCTGTCCTTTCAAATTGCACGGCATAACACCTAATTTCCTCTTCGGTAATCCGGGATGGCAAGAAATTAGGTGGGGATAACACATCACAAATTTCCTTGTCCACTCGATGCAAGTAACAACCCCGATTTCTTTGGTCAATATGAATATTAAAACGTGCAAAGTCCGCCCATTTCGACACTGTTTTCGCATCACGTGTGAACACAAAAAATAGATGAGGTGTCTTTGTTCTTCCTGGCGGGTTAAGACAATCATTTTACGAATTTGACAACAATATAGAAAATGACAAAAGGCATGCCAATTCTCGCAGATAGCAAATTGAGCCTACTATGGTATAAATAGAAGGAAAAAGCTTTATCGCTTTATCAAATGAGCCCATTTACAACGCTTCCAATAAAGGCAACCCAACTACAAAATAAATATAGTAGAAAACTTGCAGTTTTAAGTTTTACAATTCCCTAGTTTTTACGTAATACTTCTGCATTCAAACATCGTTAAATCCTAGGCATATGTGCTTCATAAATAAGATACAAGGGTACACAATTATTCTATGATGGTCATAGCTGGAATTCGTAAGCCAGCCATCAGATTACTCTATCTGCTAAAGCTTTTTTTGGACAGATCTGGTTTGTTATTTTAAGTTGGCAAAGTTCTTGGACAGAATCTGTTCCCATCTACTGGCCAACATTTCCAATTGGTGGCTCAATTTGCCCCAGTGAGGACCACCTAAACAATACCATCAAAATTATGAAACTTATCCTTCTGGAAATTTCAGATTGGAGATTATCCTACTTATTCAATCTTTTTCCTATCAGTTTGCTGCTTCCTTCTTAAGTACTTCCTAACCATAAGAGGGACAATGAGAGGGAGAGGGAAAGACAAACCTGGAATCTGCAGTAGTAGTATCCTTCACCAAGTATCTCATGCAAACGCTTTACTGGTGCTTTACCCTCCTTCCTAGGTTGAAAATGGACACTAATAGACACAAATGCATGTACTCTGTCAGGCCGAAATTGGCAGAGTCTCCAGCCAATTTGTGCACCCCAGTCATGTCCAATGACAAATGCGTGAGCAAAAATTGTTTGATGAACATGTGCCAAACTTAAAAGATCAACAAAATGAGCAGAATATTAGCCAGAATAGTACTTTTGCCTCCTTAAAAAAGTCAAGCAATCCTATTATGTCGCCCATTATATGAAATGATGTATATTGCTCTATTCCTTCTGGAGCATCTGTTTCCCCATATCCACGCATATCTGGGACAACTACATGATAACCGACTCTAGCCCATTTCGGGAATGCGGTGTCGCCAGAATACCGTGTTCGTGGAAACCGTGAAGCAATAGGACCAATGGACCTGTATTCATAATAGACTAAGAGATTATACACATCCACATAAACGAGGGTTTGCCCCCTTAGGGGCAACCCAAAAATGACCAATCATGAGCATGGGTATTGCCTAAAGATGCTACGCAGACTCAAATTTTAGCTGTTACTAGGATAAAATTAGGAAAAATCAACTATGTTCTTTTCTGGCAACGAATTACTAATGTGCTTTACAACACAGGCCGAGGAGAATTAGACTGAACCTCATGAACCTAAAAATGATGAAACCTTTTGCCACATAAATGATGGTCATTTGCCGGGACCCCAAGAGATAAGACTTCAAAATCACCCAACCGATGCATGCAATTTTAGTGTGGAGACAAAGCAAAGCACAAAGAAATCTAAAAGCGCACTCCATGCCGGTTGAAGAACATGTTGATGGAGTGCTTCTTTACGATAAACCGGATAATAAACCATAGCTCCGCACTATAGTGGCAGATTTCGCAAGCTACACCATAGCTAGAAGCCTTTCAAACAAACCCACGGACCATAGAAAATCAGGTCGATGAAACGCATGATACCCAGGAAAATGCAAAGGAATATTTACCGTTTGTGATGTATTCTGTCGGTCGTGAAATCATTCACACGATAAATCTTTGTGACCCATTCTGCCAGCTAAATATCTTATCCGGCATGATGCGCAGGTGCCCAATCAAGCAGGGTATAGCAGAACCGTATATCAGCTGGAAGATGCAAATCCAGTGATTCGGCTACACCAAAAAATCAAAGGATAAAGGATACACCACCATAGACATATTTGCAGCCAATTCAGATGCAATGATATGCTTAACTATGGTGTTCGAAACAGAAAGAGCTAATCAACAAGCCTTACTTCATTATTGATAAAAGGGGACGTTCAGATTCAATGGCTTCTTGTGTAGAAGGAACCCGTCAAAGTACTGTCCTCTAGGTTCTACTAACCAGCCCCGAATTCCCACTTAGCTATTCTTCACCAAGCCAGATTGCCCAGCTGGATTGCAGACCTGACAAACATATATAAGAATCAGCTTTGTATTATCTTATTTCTATACAATCCTATACCTAAACTGAATGGCATGAAACCTTCATTATCTTCTAAAAAAGCACTAAGATTACAAACATTTTGTTGCCCCGCAATCAACCTGCAACAATAGAGCCAGAATCAAAAGCCCATAAAAGCACCTAATGAAATCTGTTAAAATTTCTTCATTGCAAAATCGGCCAGTAAATTCGGAAGCTCACATTTGAATTGATTTGCATGTAGCAAGTCGGGATTAGCTTCATGACAAAAGAAATCCTTGCCATAAGGCAGAAAATACGGTCTAGCAGCCAAAGGAAAAAGAATCACGGCTGAAAAGCCAATGGAAAATCCGCTTCCTTTCTCGATATACAATTCCGGTAAGAGCAAAGAATCAAGCAAGCAGACTACGAAATAAATAAGCCCTGATTTGTATCACCCTATCTCTCGATCTGCATTCGGATACTTTCCATCTGCCCAAGAGACCTCTCCGGTTACCCGGTTTCGAGAGCGGCTGCCCACCAACAGAAGTGACCGAGCATTTACAGCCAATCATAAGTTTTTAGCAGTCACCAGCATATCCTAGGGATATTCTAGCATATACCTAGGATATGCCAAAAGCCCACATAAATAAGGGTTTGCCCCTAGGATATGCCAAAAGCCCACATAAACAAGGGTTTGCCCCCCTAGGGGCAACCCAAAAAATGAGTGCTGTAACGCCACGATATACCGCCCATTTTTTTTTGAAGCCTTGCCTCTCGAACCTTGCATAGTTCCTCATGTCGCCGGGTTAACTGAATGGGTGAGAGGTCTTCTTGCACAGAAAAGTGAGTGCGTTAAGGTGACTCTCATGTTGTAGAACATACAACCTATCCCGTGATGCCGAAAAATGCATTAGAAGATGGTGGTCTATCTGGTTTCTCAACGCCCTCTATTCCTGCTATGGGAGTTCTTGGATGTGCATTGTATTCATGAAAAATCGTGCAGTTGCTCTGTATGTGAACATGAATAAAGACGCATTACATTAAAGTGGGACACACTCCAACAGATGGACCTCGTGCGGTAAAGTGGGACTCCTTCCAGAATGAGTAATTTTTTCTCTGAATCTTTATTAGACTTTCATTTCATACAACAAGAAATGCTTCATTATATTTTTCCACAATGTTTATAAACAATGAGTTGAGAAAGTTCAAACATTTGCAAGTGACACATTGGTAAATAGATATATAATTTTATCTACTTTTATACAAAGCTATAGCATCGAGGTTGCTCAAGGCTTTGTCCATTTCTACCTTTGGAATCTTGTGTGCTCCATTATCTACACTGTTTATAATCTATCTTTCTTTAGCTCCATTATCTACACTGTTAATGTTTTTAATGGCGCCAAAAAATGGCACTCCAAATGCATGATTTCATGTAATGGCGCCATAATAGCACAAAAAATGGCCATAAAACGTGCTCAAAAGCAATTTCGTCCCCAATTAGAATCACGAAATTTCTCATTTTAATGAAATCGTGCTTGCTTGGCAGGAGTTTTAACACATGGTCATGGCACTAGGACCTATGGGTATTTTGTGCTTGATCTTTGGAAGGGCGATCCAAATTTCCATGTGCGCTCGATTCTCAAGTGCTTGAGAACACTTGAGAGAGGAACTATAGAAGGGAGGAGGTACTCTCCCTCCGCCCCTATTTTTGATGCTTTGTTGGATGATCAAACACTCAACTATCAAAATCAAATAAGGGAGCTTACATCAAAAGTGTCTAGAGAATGTGAAATGAGTTTTTAATACATGGAAAACAACTGACTGAATGAGGAACTTTGTGTTCAACTTGATAACTGTTAAAAAGAAAACAATACACTTGACAGTTTAGACTTGACAGCAGTAGGGGTTTTCAAGATTCTGAAGGTGGGGTTTATGATGGTGGTCACACGCATGATGATATAGATGCATTTTTTGGAACTTCTTTACTAAGCTTAGGAGAGAGAACATGATAAGCATCCCTGAACTCATGGACATGTTTGAGAACTGCACTGATCCTAATCCCATGGCCTTCATGGTGGACGAGGTTTCAGATTGAAAATCATTTGTGGAGGGGTATACGGTAGAGGGTAAGGATCAGTTGATTGGTCACGTTAACCTACTCCAATTCAAGTTCTAGTTAGAGATGGGATACCAATCATGCAGTATAAATCGAGGCAATCAATAAGCTATGGATGCCTATGCACGCATTGAATTATGGCGAAGCGGCCCTAAGGGTGAAGCCCTTCTCCTACAGGTAAGGTCAGTGGATTTTATTGTTGAGCTTCCATCCTCTCAGGGCCATGACGCCATCCTTGTTGTCGTTGACCGTTTCTCCAAGATGGCGCATTTCATTCCTTGCAGCACTTCTATCTCCAGTGAAGCCACGACGGTTCTCTTGCTTCGAGAGGTGGTTCGACTCCATCGCTTACCAGATGACACTACAAACGTGTGTCTGGCGATGCCAGGCATTAGCCGCGGATGTGCCGAATAGGCAGATATGGATAGAATGTGTAGGTGGAATGGACTGGGATGTGGATAGAATGTAATAGCTGGATAGAAGGGAATGGGAGTATTGGAATAGATAGGTGAAATGGAATAGATAGATAGGATGGAGTAGATCGATGTCATGGAGCACGTAGATAAATAGAGTACATAGGTTGGTCGATTAGGAATTGGAAATGATGGTAGTGGTTTCTTATCTACTTGGTCTTTGACATTGTTGAAATCAATAGATGTAACTAAAGGGTAGGGCAACGTTTTTGTATTTACAGATATCTGTAATAGGGAAGTGGAAGATGAATAAAGATATAGACTATGAAGGCATGCAACATTTCTAGCAATACATGTGAAGATGAGAAACATACATTATTGTTGAAGCCTAAATGCTAACGAACTATAGCTCCATAGGCTGAGGCTGCAAGCAAATAGGACAACATCGCAAAAAGTTTTAGAGATGCAAATGAAGATGACATGAAAGATGCAAATGAAAGCGACATATTATTCATTTGCATTCTTTTCTAAGGGAATTTGTTCACAAAAAGATGTAGTAATTCCTAAAAAAAAATAACTATACATAAAAAAGGAAATAGAAAATGCAAAGATTTGAAATTATCCATGCTTGCAAATCCAAAATTAAATTATGACAATGATTGATTTTCCATTTATAGGATTTGGCCGAAGGAAAATAGATTGTGAATGGCATTTTCACTTGAGCGATTGAAGAGTGCATAGAAATAGTAATTATTTCTAGAGATTCGTACGGGCATGATGCAAAATATATATTCAAGTTGGAATGCGACAAAGAGGTGAGAGTGTTGTCTGCTTTTGGGTCATGCAACTGATGTTTTTGCATCATAAAGAATCTAAAATTTGCATGTCGAGCATATATCTAGAATTCAATTTCACATACAAAATTTGGGTACAATCATGACGTTCTTGCATCATAAAGAAATTAAAATTTGCATGTCGAGCATATTTCTAGAAGTCAATTTCACATGCAAAAATTTGTGTACAATGTGCTTATATAGGTTCATTTAATAACACGATATCAAAATATTAAGTCCAATATGTATAAGCACATGCGATTCTGAGCTTGGAATTGAAAATATATAGTGCAATAACATATTACTGTAATAGATCTTCTGACCTGGCACAAATCTTATGATCCATTTGGATTGCTCCTCTAAGAGACTAATAGCATGCTTTGTTTCTTCAGGTTTAATCCTTTGGTGGCATGCTTTCCTCAATTAACACGGAACATGGCCTGCAATAAAGACATAGATTCAATAACAATTGTGACATCTGGCTATTCTATGTTGCATTAAGAAATGCTGGATTCTGGGCATTCCAACATTCTCGCTTCCTATCTAAGAAACCTAAAATATATAAAACGGAAAGATGGTATAATGGTTATGCACAATGCATCAGATTTTAACACTACCCATCCTTTGTTCCTACTGGCATAATGCTTTAGAGAAAGGCTCTTTAAATATAAAGGCATCCAAAATAGACTTCGACATCCTGCTCTCATGCTAATAGACAAATTTGAATAGTCTTATAGAACTTAGACAATTCATCTGGTATAATAATTGATTATTAAGAAATAGCAAATTCTATAGGGTAAACTAAAATATGCACAAAGTTTTGCTGTGAACCTGTTTAGCTTGTTTTCTAGAAACCCAAAAATTCCATCACATAGATCTTGCAAAGAATTGAGGTGAGCCAAACAAACAATCAAATAGTGGCAGACCTAGAGTATGCTTCCCATGCTAGACCTTACCTTACCATATGCACTTGTCATTAGTGCATTTAAGATTAAATGTCATAACCTGCTACAAATGGTTATTCAACCAACAAACCTTATCATATGTTTATACATGAAACCCAAGTATATTTCGTGCATATTTAAAAAAGAAGATACGTAAGTTTCTTCTACTGCAATGCTTGATTTATGTAGCCAAGGGAAACAAACATAAAAGGTCAAAAACAGATATGCTGCAATGTTTGATTTATGTAGCTAAAAGAAACAACCATAAAATGTATGAAGATGCAATGCAATAGGTAGATAACTATTTACCTAATGAAAGTGACATTCCCTCTCATTATACACTAAGAAATGGTGCCTATTACAACTTATAAAAAGGAAAGAAGATGAGAATGTTCAGATTCATATTACTGATCAAGGCATTATGGAAGGAAACAATATTTAAAAAGACATGGCAAGAGATGTTTCAGAAATTCTTAAATTTAAATACTGATTCACATATGTTCTGCAGGATGGAGTTAGTTCTCACTGAATCGCATTTCCAATTAGACACAACAGACTCAAATTTCAAAACAAATATAGGCAATTTTCATGCGTAGAAGGAATTTGAATGCAGTAAAAGCAATAGAAAGTAAATGCAAACATCTACTACATAAATCATGGCCCTTGCTTTATGCAAAGGATACATGGTCATGAAGGCTGGAGAGAGTTGCAGCTAACAACACAGCTGAAAAGTGTCTAAGATTTATGCTTTTAGTTGCAAAGTACTTTCTCTCAGGGTTTATGGTCAAGCTTTTCTATGTAAAGTAGCAGAATGACTATAGAATCCATCTAAATGATGAGAACTGAATTCTAATGATGGCAGGCAGTCCTCTAGTTTTCTATGCTTTCAGTCTTGAGCTTTAATAAAAGTACAGGAAACTATGGCTAGATGGCTGCCTACTTTAACAGGGAATAATTTTTTTATGAATGCTCCCTTTCAGGAATTTATTCACGTCTCCAGTAGCAAAGAGCTCACTTGTTTGACCATATAGCAAAGAGCTCACTTGTTTGACCATAGGCCCAATCCTATGTTTGATAAAATCCTCACCCCAGTCACGTTGGAAGTTTGAATCACCTTGTAAATGTAAGATGCGCTGGGAAGATGGGTTGCACAGTAAGATGATTCCTCTCCATGTTCCTGCCAAAGAAAGAGAAGATTAGCAGTTCGAAATGGAGATCTTGATATGATAAGGTTGCTATATATCCTTTAGGTTGCAAATAATAGGAAGAACATACGATTATAGCTGGGAAGATGGGTTGCACAGCAAGTTGCCTCCTGCTGCTGTTTCTGCACCAAATTTATAAAAGACGAAAAAGGACAGTGAACCTTAGAGGCAATTCATATCAGCAAAAAAATGCTCTTATAAGCTTCAATGTGCAGCATATTACAGAACATTATAAACTTCTACCTTTTCACGAACACTCTAGAAGCCAAAATTTGATTTTTAGAAGCTGCAAGCGATCCTGGAAAATAAAACAATCATAATATTACTTCCTGCATCACGTTTTTCATTTCAAGCTTTTCAATTCTACTCACGATCATGCACATGCCGCAGCTAAGCTTAACAGCGACGCAATTGGGAGGGAAAATTTCGTAGGGGAGGCGGCAAAGAATCTTAGGGAACGGGGGACATTTTGCACCGTGCTGTTGCCATTGAATGACAATGGCCAGTTCAAATTTTGGCATTCAATGCCGGCTACTACACCCCGCAAGGAGACCGTATGGCGTTCCATGCATATTTTCCAACTCCTTGCCATTTTAAAAAAGAAGATGAGTCAAGGCTATCTAAGCTGTATTGGAAGATCTTTATAGCGGAATTTAAATTCCTACATATGGTTTGGGACTGAGGCTTGGTTCATGCAGTCTTTAAAATTGTTGAGAAGATTGTACAACATAGCCTCGTAGTCATGCAGTCTTTAGAACCACTGAGATTGTACAGCGCCATGCAGTTTTTAGAACCGTTGAGAAGATTGTACAACATAGCCTCATAGCCATGTTAGGGTCAGCAAAATAAAAATTTTAGAAGCAATATCTTAGTGAATCCAAGTTAGAAGATGGCCCACTCATACCAAGTTGCAAGTGGCCTCAAGAACTTCTTATAAATGCCTAAAGCCAGTGTATCCAAACCTCCAAACTTATCTATCTTTCACGATAAGCTCCAACTCAAGAATAGGCTAGCCACCAATCTCTACAAAAACCAGAACAACACATACGAATCAAAGCTTCAAACTTCGTACTAAGAGCTTCAAACTTCATGCTAATCACAGAAACAGACCAAAAGAGTATTTGGCTAAATATTTCATAATGTAACTGCATATTCAAGAGAAAAAGAAGAAAGAGATGTAACAACGAATAATAGATGGTGATATTATTTTTAAATTTGAGTTGTTAGGGTCTGAATGGCTGCCTTTCGAGCTTCATTAATGCCTGTTTGTAGTAGACATGCATCTAAACTGCGGTAAGATTAAGAAAAAAGATCCATCTTGGAATGATTCACAGTAAATAATCACCTGGAGATTGCTCGAAACCCGAGTTGGGTCATTAGGAACAAAATGGCTACAACATGCGATGCATCATTGAACTGACCTGATTGTCTAATAGAGAAAAATATGGCCGAGCTTGTTTGATCCAAATCGTTTTTGCCAAGGCTGGATCTTTGTCGCATAACCTATTCCATCAGAAAAAGGATTAAAGAATGAAAGCATCGACTATGTTCTTCTTGCGCATGTACAGGCATACCTGGGGTGTGGGGAGGGGGGGGGATGCCCATATTCCGTGCACTTAAGGTTTGAATAAAAAAGAGGCTTAGTTTTTCTGATCAAAACAGGAAAAAGAAAAAAGCACGGTTCCGGAGAGCTCGAGACCAAATCTGTTAAGAGAAACAAAAATCAGAAAAATTGGGTGTCCACATCTAGAGTTGTGAGCCTTCAACGCAGGCCTATCACCTGACCATCCTCGTTCACCTCCTGTCCATCTATCGTGCACCAGGTTTAGTCCATTTTTCATGAAGAGGCACGATTCCAGGGCTTCTGGGTGCACAATTTCAGGGCTTCTGTGAGCGGAAGCTGATACCAAAACTATGGCGGAAGCTGGGCAAAGGCACGGAATATGGGCACCCCCCCAAGGCTGCAAAACTCCAGCTCTGGATTCAACCATATGAAACCGTCGACGATCCAGATCCCATTCTCATCCTCCCCTCCCATGATCCTCATTCATCCGCACTACTCCTCGTTAGTGAGAACTCAAATACTGGAGGCCTTTTCAAAAATTAACTTCTGAGAACAAAGTGGCTATGGCCAATTTGAAAAATATGTCCAACTTTACTCCTTCCTGCTCGCATTCAATAGAAGAGGTAGGAGAGGAAGACCATAGACGTATAGGACGGTAACAATGCCGCAGGGGGAGAGGGAACGTTGCATGCAGTGTTACACGCGGCGTTCCGAATGCAAGTTTCAAAGCCATCCAAAAATAAAAAAGAAGATTGTCAGTGACCACGGCCCGCAGTTTGTTGCCAGCTTTTGGAAGCGTCTTTTGCAACTCCTGCATGTGGAACGTTCGCTCTCTTCAAGACATCACCCAGAGACCAATGGGCAGGTGGAGCGCACTAATCAACATTTGAGCAGTATTTGGGATGCTTCATCAATCATCAGCAGGATGATTGGGTTGATTGGCTACCCCTGGCGGAATTTGCTTACAATAATTCTCTCCATGCTTCCACAGGCCAGACTCCGTTCTTTATTAATTTCGGCATGCATCCTTGGCAGTCTTTCATTGCTCCTGGATATGACTCAGTCAATCCCAGTGCCGAGGACAGGCTCGAGAAGCTTCGCATGCTCCAGGACGATCTTCAACACTATCTCCTCCAGGCCTAAGCACGTTATCGTCATCATGCAGATCAGCACTGCCAGGATGCTCCTCATTTTGCAGTATTGGTGATCTTGTTTGGCTCTTGCATCGGGATTTGCCGACAGCTCGCCCTTGTAACAAGCTCGACTACCGGCGCTTAGGTCCCTATCGGATCATTGAACGAATTGGTGATGCCACTTTCCATCTGGAGCTTCCAGGTCGAGTACCTCCACCTCCACCACCAGTCAAGATGGATGATCATGAGGAATTTGAAGTCCGAGATTTTGGACTCCAAGTTTCTATGACGTCGTCTTTATTATTTGGTCAATTGGGAAGGTTACTCACCAAGTGATAGAACCTGGGAGCCTGTTGCGAATCTGACTAATGCTCCTGATAAAGTTGCGGAGTTTCAACGACATTACTTGGATAAGCCAAGTTTGAGTACTCCAGCTCCAAGGACTCGTCACCGTCGTAGGAGAGGGTTGGATAAGCCAAGTTTGAGTACTCCAGCTCCAAGGACTCGTCACTGTCGTAGGAGGGGGATGGTGTGACGACCATACGGGTATTCGTATCGTACGAGCATTATACTCGTATATGGTCGTCACATGAATGCAAAAGAGTAGTTGCACTGGACAAGGTTTGAACTCGCAACCTTCTAGTTGGAAGTCGAGCACCTTTGCCAAGTGCACTACCAATACTTATTGAAGACACTTTATCACCTTTTTCTCATATGTAGGGCTGTTCTCAGGAGGTTCTAGAACATTCTAGAACCTGCATGCATGCATGACACTTGGCGTGATCTCATCCATTGGAGTGGCGCGATCCTGACCGTCGGTCTAGATATATAAGGAGGCATCTCCTTCTTGTCGAACCATTCCGGTTCAACGCCAGTCTTGAGCCTTCTAGGCATCTATCTCGTGTTCCTGCTTGCCTTCGGGCCATTGTACTCTTGATTCCTATTCATATATCAGATTCTTTGTCGATCTTGGCGTATTTCTTCTGTATTTTCCACGTATCTTTCTTGTTCTCGCGTAGGTTCATGACAGTAGTGTTTATTGTGCCTGTATATATTAGTCACTTTCTTCTATTTCATGATTGATCTTGGCCAACAAAACTCACTTATCACTCTAAATATTCTAAAATTAGATTATGAGGGATCCCATTAGATGATGAGAAATCACTTCTATACATATATATAAATCTATGGGCAATTGACTTTAGATTTTTGTATTTCTCTGGATGCAGTGTTTCTTGTGCATGCATATATCAGTCAGTTTCTTCTATTTCATGATTAGTCTTGGCTAACAAAACTCACTTATCATGCTAAATATTCCACTAGGTTTTGAGGGATCCCATTAGATGATGAGAGATCACCTCAACACGTATAAATATATAGTGGAGCATTTATAAATATATATGGAGATAGCCATTATAGTAACACTTTCACATAGTAGTACAACTTTATTTCACATCAGTCCAACTGCTTGTGTACAGTTGACTGCACCTTGTTGGTGGGTCCCTCTAGTAGACAATCAACCACTTTGCTTTACAGTGCACCCATTGACTCAAAGACGTTGGAAAAGTGCCGGAATCTTAACTATTGCGAAGATGGTATGACTCGGGCCGATTCTTTGACATGGGAGGCTTTTCATTAAAGTTTCTATTGGGGCGATGGGATAGAGTTCTTTGGCAAAAGTTGCTGATTTTCTACAGCCTATTCTCGCCACACCAAGAAGATATTTTTGGTATGGGTTTGTCATGAAGAAATTAAGGAGTGCAAACTTGTGAACTCTATGTATCGCTTGTTGCTTGATAATTGATGTTCTTCCTCCGCCTAATAAGTGGTCTCTTCAACTTCCTCCTCTTCAATGGCGGAAGGTGTGGTCTTGGGCATGGGACAAGCTACTTCATCCTAAAGTGGCGCTTCTTTGGTGGCGGATTCTTCATAGGTGTCTCAAGGGTTAATGTGCTTGTCCATAAGTTTAACCCTAGAATATCAAATCGGTCCTCAGATGCAAGCGTGGATCTCGAGACCATTGAGCATTGCTTTTTCATGTGTGAACACCTTAGATGCGAATTATGGACCCGGTTGTTTTCCCTTTTCGTGTTTCACTAACAAGTCAACAACCGCTTTTGGCAATTTACCCAAGTACACAGACGAGTTACAAGGCCGGGCTTTTCATCTAGCGGCCAGATGGTTGCTTTGGACTATCTGGAAAAAGACGAAGACCGGTAATCTTCAAAGGTCCGGATGTGGCGATAATCGTGTTCTCCAAGAAGCTCAAGGTTACATTGTAAAGTCGTATCATTGTTCTTCACTTGCCCCTCGCAAGAGGCGATTGATTTTTGAGGAGTTGTTGGATGTGCACTCTTATGCTTAGGCAGGTTGCTTCACTCGGTGGGTCTCCGCTTATCCGCTGAGATTTTATTCCTGTCTCTGCATTTATACTTGTATTTGACTCTTTGATTGAATAAAGTCTGACGTCCTTCAACAAAAAAAAAAAAAAAATAGTAGTACAAAAAAGAACAAACAACAGATTTATTTCACTAATTATATGTTATATTTTACTAGTGTTGGCAGAGTTGCTTGGCCCAAATTTACTTCACAAACATCTGCCCTACGTATCAGGTACAATAATACATTAGCTAGCTCTTTTTCTAATTGTTCTCTCTCATGTTTTCGAAGAGCAGTATGTTGCAGATCGGAGGAATGTGTTATACAACCTTCTCCCTCTCCCCCTTCTTGCATGGCTGATATCTGGCCCTCGATGCTTGGAATGGAGGGCTAGGATTGTGCTACGTAGGGGAGGCTATATAAGGCACCATGTCCCGCAAAGGGCTTAAAAAAATCATAAGTTTCTTTTTCCTTCATATAGAATGAGAACAAGCAGAGCATTTGCTTGTTCTTTCTTCTCATTTCTTTGCCACAGGCAATTTTTTGACGGACTTGAGGACATGAAGGTTGCTCAGATTTGGCATTTTCGGAGCTCAGGTCTTTCAGCTATGGCACTTTATTTTGAGCGGGGGTTCTTTTCTTTTTGCTCGAATCCTGGAACCCTTCTTCTTTCGCGGTAATTATGTTTGTGAGAAGGTTCTATGGTAGATACCGGATCTTGCCACGACCTTTTAATGAATCTACAATAATTTTTTATTTCATTGATGCAAATTTTTTGTCTTGGATTCTGATATGCTTTGACTCCTATTGGACTTGCAACATTGACTGCCAGCACAATACTAAAAGCATGGGATATACAACGTTTATTGAAATCACTTGGATTATATATGGTGACAATATTAGATAGTTTATTGATTCATTCCTTTATCATGTTGCCAGTGCTAGCATGTGTGTTCACACGATTAACCTCTATAAGGCATTGAAGTAAAATATGCAAACAGTTCTATGTTACAGACTTCCTATTCCAATTTTTAAGAAACAACACAATGTTCATTTCCATGCAGGAATTTTCTTCAATCATGTCTTTACTACTGCGAGGATGCCAGTTACAATGCAATTTGCAGAGATATAGGTATGCAATGAGAACATTACGAGTTTTGTTATTCCATTGGGAACAAATATAAACCATGATGGAATAGCCTTATATAAATCAATATTTGTCTTGTACATATGCCAGGTATAACATGACATGTCTAGTTATACTTCGACTCGCGGTGGGAAGGAGTCTAGGAATCCCGACCAGCATGGTAATGGTCTTCTTCTTACTTATATGCCACTCACTCCTCATTTCATTATGTGATGTCTAGTTCGCAAAGATTCTTCATCTACGAAATTGGCTTGATATCCAAGCACATGGCCTGATCTCAGTCTTCCCATACGCAAACTATTTGTTTTTGCAATTATAGCAACGTTGACAGTGGTTGGATCGACTCCAGTACCAAATGCTACACTGGTCACAATGGTTACTACAATGCAGGTAGATTTTGCACTTTCATTCATGTGCTGGCATACACATTTCTTTTACTTTACAGGCAATTAATTCTGCTATGGATGAGTTACAAGGACCTTCGCGGACATATGCGACATTTGGAGCAACTCTTGTGCATGTATAGTGGTTCATGCATAGGCTAGATCTTTGGAAAGCATAAATGTTCTTCCAGCCTCTGTAAATGTTAAATGTTCCATTGGGCTTACCTTAAACAAGAACAGATAATTGTTGCTTTCATTCGATGCAGAGAGTCAAGACTTTGAGTTATAAATGGTATAGCTATTATATTATTATGAAAGTGCTTTTCTAACCTTCTAACTTATGATTTTTACGTACTAGCCAATCCTACAAATAGTCAAAACTGACGTTGACCTGTATCCTGGCCACAATTGGAGAAAGAGAGTCAAAGTCTTCAAGGTGATTAGAGAATAAATATAGTACAATACATTTATTCTCTATCTCGTATCTTCTGTTTATTTATAAAACAATAGTTATCAAGTACATGCTATAATATCAATATTACTCTTTGTTCTCCCTTGTTCGGTTTAGTGGCTAGTCCATTGGTTTAGCAATTATTAAGAGACCTTGTGTTCAAGTCTCTGGGGGTTCATCATATGTCCTCATGGATGCTGCCAATGTGGCATGACGTAAAACTACTATCTATGTATCTATGTATCTTTGGATGTTATGTTCATTTATTCGGTATGAATCGTCATGTGATAAATGTGGAGCAGATTGCATCCCTAAAATATTGGGAACCATGGACTGTGCAATGGCTTCTAATTAAGAAGTTTAAATTTCATTTCAAGAAATTATTCTTAAATCTTTCTTTCTTCTTTTTTAAATACTTTAGGCTGTGTATTTCGTTGGAGCTATATGAATGTAGACGGAATTAAACGAAATGACACTTTAGGAATATCTTAATTTGGCGTCAATATTCAGAAGCTAAAGTTGGACTATAGTTGGCATATAAAATTTGTAATTAGACATTAGATTCTGCTATGGTGCGCTTGTAGCGATTCCTAGAAGATGTAAAGAAAACTTATAAGGCATTTTGTGAGAAGGTAAAGGGAATTTCAAGAAAGAGTTATCACTAAAGCCGTTGCAATTTCTCTCGATTGATAATAAACAATAAAGTTAGGAACGATAATGACCTCCTACATCTTGTTAGGAATGGTAATGACCTCTTACATCTTGTATGTTAAACCCTTTGAATGTTTTGCCTCGAACCATTCATGCAGTACCTATTCTCATCCTTGGTAGATGATCCAAGGTGTATTATTGTGGCATATATTAAATACTAGTTGTATTGATTGATCAAGCTTGCTTCTCAGGCTGGGTTGCCCCAGTTCTCAGGCAACAAAAATATACATCTAACAAACTAGTTGCATCTATTTCAATACAAGATTCACTTCATGACATCAAGAGCTTCACTTACGTGAGCAAATCTATTGAAGTTGGATTGGCTTGAATTGCTTAGCGTTACCGTTACCGACGCAATTTTATTTGATGGAAGATCGTAACATGTATGGCCACAACACTTTAGGCATTGGGGCTGTATAAAATGCTCTCTTTTTTTTCCTCATTCTTTGAGGGATAAAAATAAACTTTAACTACTTTGAGAGATAGATACAATGACACCAATATAGAAAATACTTGATTTTTGTGGTATAACATAAAAAGTCTATCTATCTATCTATCTCCCATGGAGATCAAATGGTTTATGGGTCATTGTTATATTGTTTAGTCTATGCTCAAAGATAGCATGCCTTGCTAACTATGGTAAAATGTCTACGAACATGTTGCAGTTTGGATAGACATTCAAACAATACATGCCATCTTGGTTGTCATCATGTTCTAGCTTAGTTATCCATCATTTGCTGGTCAAATATGCTCTTGGAAATTATTTGTTAGTTACTTCTCTATGTAGAATGTTCAAATCTCCTTCTCTCTTATTATATTTGTAAATGGACTAAAGTTTTCTTGCAATTACGAATGACTTAAACAATTCTACCTTTCCGTTTCTCCAATTTATTGGGGTCTTCTTTTCTTGGATCTTCATTTTTCAGGAATCTATTTCACAATCAATTCTTTGTTATCTCCTTATGGGCAAGAAGAGATAACCCAGACATTTGTCAATTTCCATTTGTTGTCAATTTTTTGTGCATTGTTCATATATCACCTCGAGCACATCCAGGCGCCAACAACTTCATCAAACCTCTCTTTTGCTTTTTCTTTTTTTCTTCTTTTTTTTAGGAATCTCGTGAAATATATTATACTAGTCAAAATCATGAGCTTGATGGATGAAATTGACAAGTTCTCCAAGAAGGATAGACTAAGAAAAAAGGGCATTGTATTGGAAAGCCTCATTGGTATATATTTTGGTACTTGGATCAGTTTGCCACTAGGATTTTACTCGTGTTGTTGCCCTAAAATGAAAAGGAAAAAAGGTACATCTCAATTGCGGCTTAAATATTTCAACATTGTAGTTATGCATGTAGTAGTACGCTATGAAAGTTATGTGATGAAGACATTTTTGACAGAACATTTGTCATCATATGAATTATTAGACCGACAGATAGCGTAATTACAATAGGGATGGGTATTGGACACTGACACTGGAAATGAAGCAAAGAAAAGGGATTTTGGGGAATCCGAACACCTCCCATAAAATAATATGATACAAAAAGGTCGTCCAACATCAAGGGGTCGCCCAACCTCTTGACATAACAGAAAAAAAAACATGAATAGATGCCGAGACATGGAGTTATTAGCCTTTGGACTAGCTCCATCATTCCCTTGAAAATAACTCCTCCCAAAAGCTTATATGTGGGAGGCCATATATTTGTAAGTCAAGCATCAAGCAAACTAAACTAAGCAAATGAGACAAATGACTAGGCCCAACACCCTCTATCGGGGGTATATCATAAGCACGCAAACTAAGGAGGTAGAATAGAAATGCAATCACTTTGTTTGGATAAAAATAAACTTTAATTACTTTAAAGAATAGATACAATACCAAAATGAGACGGGTATCTTGCTCGACCATTGTTACATTGTTTAGTCTATGCTCAGGATAGTATCCTTTGCTACCTTCTTGTGGTCAAATGCCTTCCAACACGCTGCATTTTGGACGGAAACTATCCATGCCACAATCTCCTAACTTAGTTGCTTTAGCCATCCCAAATTTGCTGGTCAGATATGGTCTTGGAGATGTTTGAGATTATTTGTTGATTACTTCTCAGTGCGGATTCTTCAAATCTCCATCTCTTCTTATTACATTTGTAAATGGATTAAAGTTTTCTCGCAATTAACAATGGCTTGAGTAATTCTACCCTTTCTCCAGTTTTATTTTACAGGACCATGATCTAATCCATAGTCTATTACTTGTTATCTCCTTGTGGGCAAGAAGAATTGAATTCAATTTATCATTCAAAGAGATAATCCAAAGTTCCACATATTTGTCAATTTTCAATACGTTGTTCATATATCACCTCGAGCACATCCAAACTCCAAGAACTTCATCAAATCCTTGTTCCTTTTCTTTTGCTTTTTCTTTTTTCTCCTTTTTTGTTTCTCTGTCATTCCAATAGTCAAAATCATGATCGTCCACCATGTGACAATTTAATTGCTTGGTTCGAATTCGACATGTTGGCTGTACTTCAAATCAAAGCTGAAGCATCATTTTCCATTCCAATTAATCATAAATTCGACAAAGTCGCCAGTCACGTGGGGACCCTGGGAAGCTTTTGAAAAGTTTTTCAACCCATGAATCACATTGTCAGAAGCCTTTTTGTCAGTGATTCAAAAATATACTGCTTATCTGTCTAGGATCTACACCTACCTTCACTACAGCAGTGGCTCATTTAATACATTGTGGCGGTGTCTTCATTGCAATCTGTTCTTATACAAATAATACACTTGGATCGGAGGCTGGACACTCCCTTTCTAAATATGTGAAGAAAACACAGCCACCAAGACTAAGACCCTCCTTGCTTGTTTTAAAAACCTATTTCTTGCACTCAGAACATGTCTGATTCTGTATTCACATGATATGGCTTTCTTCTGCAAACTTTTACATTCCGTGACTCCTGCCATCCTTCTTTTTGTTTCAATCTCTGCTTTCTGTTCAGAAGCAGAAAGATTAGCTTCTGCTATTATTATCTTTGGAGACTCTACTCTAGATGCTGGAGTGAATAATTATCTGGAAACATTAGCCAAATGCAACTTCCCACCATATGGCAGGGATTTTATTACTAAAACACCTACTGGCCGATTCTGCAATGGCCTCATCGTTACTGACTACATTGGTACATGTCCATTCTTATAATCATAGTCTATACCTATGTTCCAGTGCTGATAACTGCTGTTTTTCTCGTGCAGCTGAATTTCTAGAACTACCATTTCCACTTGCTTATTTGGACCCTGCGGCTGAAGGAAATGCAATATTAACTGGCATTAATTTTGCATCAGGGGGCGCAGGATTTTATGAAGGCACTACCAGAAATTTTGTATGGATTTAATTTTTCAAAAGAGCTTTTGTCCTCCTCTATTTCACTCATCTACCTTCTTTCTTTTCTTCCAGGGAGGTGCAGCCTCATTAGAAACACAGCTGAAATGGTTGGATGCCTATAAACAAAAGCTTATTGGAATTCTTGGCAAAGAAAATGCTTCTAATATTTATTCAGATGCCCTTTTTGTTCTGAGCATGGGATCCAATGACTATATCAACAACTACTATGTCAATCCTATACTGCAAAAGGAATATACAATGCAGCAGTTCAATGAGATATTGCTTCAAATCTACATAAAATTTGTACAGGTTAGCAATAATAGAAAATTCTATAGCTACCAATTTTTTATTGCTGAAATATTTTGCTGAATGCAGCGACTATACAATAGCGGCGCCAGAAAGATTGCAGTAGTCTCGTTTCCGCCACTGGGTTGTCTACCATCTCAAATAACTACGTTCGGAGGAGGGAGTTTGAATTGTGTAAAATCTTTTAACCAAGATGCTGCACAAATGAATGAGAGAGTGATAGCCACCACAAAAATGTTGAAGCAAAACCTACCGGATTTGAAGCTGGAATGCTTAGATACATACACGACCCTGCTAGACGCTGCACAAAATCCTTCTAAGTATGGTGCGTTCCGGCAGGCAAAAACCTCTGTTTTGTTAGGATCATTTTTTTGAAGGAATGAACATTGTAAGGAAATTAGTACATGATTAGGGTTTCCTAACTAGGGTTTGATATTCAGGATTTACCTATGGGAACAAAGGATGTTGTGGAACTGGAAGATTTGAAGGGGCCATTACTTGCAATGCATTCTCCTTAGGGACTTGTTCCGATGCCTCAGAATATGTATTTTTCGATGCTTTCCATCCAAGCAGTGCCATGAACAAAATCTTGGCTCAAAAGCTTATCAACGAAGGGTTGCCTTTGCTAACCTGACATTGGTTCTTTCCTCCGAGGTTTGTTTAGAATTCTTTGGATGTGTGTGCAGGATATGTGCAAGCTGGGTGAGCAAATTTTTGAGGCCCAATTACATAATGGTATATTCAAAGGGGAGAAATTTCTTCCAATTTTCAAACACCATCTCATGATGGTCTAATGATCAAATGTTGAGTTTTGAACTTCAATATGTTACTGCTAAACAAGACTACATTATTGCAGAATCACTTGAAAGATATATTAATAATGGTAGAAACATAAAAATTGCCAAGTTAGAATCCCATAATTCTTCAATTCTAGTAACTTCTCCTAGTGATATCTTAATAGGGGAAGACGAGTTTCAATGGTATATCATGTGGATCATCTTTGATTAGAGTGTATTGGTAGTGGATAGTGAGAGTCTGACAATGGGGTGTCATCACATACTCAGCCAAATCTCCAGGACTATATTGTGTTAACGGTCTACTTCCAAACCATCTAATTTCCAACTCCTACATTATAACTTTAGAATATAAGATTCTCATGTCGATAACTTGTATGTGAGGCTATAATTCCAAGAGTAGTTTCAAGGGTATATCATTTCAGTCATCTTTTATTAGAGTGTATTGGAGTGGGCAGTGAGAGTGAAAGATTGGTTCCACAATCTATGACATAAAAAAAAATAGCACATTTTTAAGGCTTGCATGGTGCAGGAAAGAGAATTCATGGAAACAAGTTAATGAAGCAAAAAATAGAGAGAGTAATTGCAGTCAAAATAGCACTTGACAAGTTTAAAAGGTTTTAAAGATGGTGGTTGGGAACGCTTGACCCCAAGTTGACCTCAACAACACAATCTAAGGAAATATAGTTTGTTGGAAAGGTTGGTGCACAATCTACAACATAAAAAATAACACTTTTTTTAGAAGAAGAAACAAGTGGTTACATGATGCAAGAAGGGGAATTTATGGTAACAAAATTAATGAAGCAAAAAATAGGGAGATTGGTGGTAGCCAAGGTAGCACTTGAGAAGTTTGAGAGATTTAAAAATGGTGATAGGGAGGACTTGATCCCAAGTTGACCTCCACAACACGACCTCGTCACAAAGTATTGTTAAGTATTAATAAGAGCTGGTGAGCAAGACTATCAAGAAATGTGAAGCATCTCATGATAAGCCTTTGCCTAGAGTTCTACTACTACAAGTTGATAAGCGTGTGTTAGAAATCTAAAATAGATATGTTTTAGCATATTTTGGCATTGTGAATGTAGGTTACGTATGCATACATTACGTTTTCTCTCCTTAAGGTATCGTATCCATACGTACTGTACATTATTCATTTTGTGCATTAAATAAGAAAACATTGGCCGAATTATTAGAAATAATTGAGAAATTTTTTGAATCTAACTATCCATAGAAGTTGATCAAGAGAAGTTTATTGGCCATACTAAGCCATTGCCTTTTAGGTTGTGGAATGTTCCAAAGTTTCAATACAAGTTTAGCCAAAGGAGACTAGTTCGAAGCCAAAGAAGGGCATGAACTGTTAAAAACAAAATATAGATGGAAAGTATTGTTGACAATGGGTGAGATAGAACCATTGCTCCCTACTTGAACAAATAAGAGAACATGATAACATTAAGCATTTCGAAATACATAGACTTATGGAAATTTGGCTTAGGCTGATTTAGACAGACTTCTAGTTATGATGATACCTTTTATTCAATATGAAAAGAATTTATTAAAATAACTTAATCAAAGCCTTTTGGCCTTGTTTGCAGTGGGGGCGTTACAACAGGGGGAGGAGGGGGAGGGGAGGGGGGGGGAGGGGAGGGAGGGAGGAAGAGGAGGAGCGTAACAGTCCCAATGTTCCCATAAAAGGGGCACGCCCATGCCATATGGAACACTTCCTTAGAATTTAATATCAAATTATAGTGGGGATGATGATACCTTTCTAGTTATGATGATACCTTTCCTCCAACGTCTTTACCAAACACAATTCTTTCTTGTTCTTGCTCTATTTCAATATAGCTAGCAATTATGGACGCTACTAGGTATTTGCATCCTTTCCATTAGGTACTTTGCTAGCTAGAGTCATTATGGGTGTGATTGGAATCATGTTATTTCAAGCCGTGGATGTATGATCTTATTCTATGTGTATCATTCATAGCATTTCATGGAAAGATAACATTCCAGTAGGTAAATTCCTGGCCTAAAAAGTGGTTGATGCATTTATATAGCATGCTCCTACTTTAGAGGCCCTTTCAACATATTACTTATAAGCCAAGCCCACCGCTAATTGGATGAGCATTCATGCAAGCAAGCTCTAGTCCAGCCTAGCATCGATGGGAGTATGCAATTCCCGATGTGATTACGCTAGCCTCGCTAGTTGGGATTTCCATAAAGGGCAGGGTGATTAGGGTGTCCCCCTGGTGTGGAGAGGTTAGAGGTAGGCTTGTCTCTTATCCCCATGTGGATTGGGTCTTAGTGGAGTTCTATTGGAATCGCCTTATTGTTCTCCATAGGATCCTTAGACTTGGGTCCAATGAGTCATCAAGACAGATGACAGCGAGCCTTGGTCTATTTGGGGTAGCACTATAAGCTTTGGTATGAGTGTTTGTGTGTCCAAGTCCAAGGTCCCATCTCCAACATCTGTGGTTGATCGTCTCCTCAAGGGATTGGGAGAAGGGCAGACACAAGTGGATCCTTAGACTATTGTATTATAACTTACCAATCAGTCATTAGCTCTCTTGTCTTTAAGAAAAGGCACTGAGACTGAGCACCCAACTCCCCTTTCCAGATAAAGTCTAACTTTTAGGGCATTTTGTGGGCGTACTTTGAAGTTAAGATATCTATCCATTTTCTCTCTAGCTCATTACTGCACCACACATAAAAATATTAAAATATAAACCAACTATTTTCAAAAGGACAACCCTTCAATGCATACCTCATGTGTCATCTTATTTGCAATAAATTATTTATGGGTCTTGTGTATTTTTATTGATTCAAGGTTATACGTGCCTTGGCCATCCCCACAACTCAATTACACAAATGTCAATACCAAATTAGATTACCGTCATAGTTTTCAAGGTTATAAATCCCCTGGCCACTTTTTACTTATGGTGTGTTAGATGAGATGTTTTTGTGGCTCCGGAAGGAGAAAAAAAAAAAAAAAAAAAAGGGCAGGCTTGGGAAAGGGATAGGTACACCTTATAGTTCTTACCCCTTGAGGAGCGCCATAAGGAACTTCTTTATCTAGACAACTAATGAGGTCGAACTTAGCAAAAGTGAGGAAGTGATTCAACCGTACTTGATTTTGGTTGATTTTGGTTGATGTGTCATGCGACGTGGGCTAGAATTCAAGGAATACTTGTACCTCAAGTTAGGAAAGTTTGCTAAGAAAATAATGCAAGGTCAAATTCGTCATGGGATTTCAGCTACATGGTAGGTGGCTATGTTGAAAGTTTTAATGAACAATTGCCAAATGGTATGCAAGGTTGTGACCTATTGTATGAATCTCGATGGGGATGGGGCCTAAAAGCATTGTCCCTACCCACTTTAGCTTGGTGTAATTTTATAGTCTTTGATATTTTAGGTTATTGACGTGCCTATAACTATTGTTCCTACTCTTTCATTTTGGTTTGATGTATGCTTTGATGTTTAAAATGGTAAAGATTGTCAACAAGATGAAGGTAAAAAATTTAAGCCTTCGATTAGTGACGAGAAATTAGTATTGATGACTGTAAAAACCAACTCTACTTATGTATAGAAGCTCAATTTTGAACCATTTTTGCATGGCTTATGGCCTGGAATAACTTTTGCCACAAGTAGCATACATGCTTGCCAAAACTTTGACCTAAACTTGCTAAGACTTTGACCTATGCTTGCCAAGATTCTGGTGCAAGTTTGTTTATATATTTAGATAATGTGATGAAATTTCCATCCCATGTTGTGAATATAGGTTTTAGTCACTTTTGTCATTATCATAGACAAAGCTGGCAATCAAGTCTTGTATATCATAGTTCGAAGCGAAGTTATTTCGTTAACAATCAAGCAATATTTACAATTATCGTAAAATCACATGAATAAGAGTAATTGAGCAATGAGTGATCTACTGTCACGTACATCACTTTAATAGTCAACAAGAGTATTTAGCAACGAGTGATCTATTGTCACCTACATGGGATTGCAACCAAATGTATATCCCATCACAAGATGTATTATTATAAACAAAGCTGGCAATCAAGTCTAGTATCTCATAGTTCAATGCGGAGTTACTTGGTTTCTAAAGTCAACAATCGGGCAATATTTTTACAATTACCATAGAATCACATTAATAAGAGTAATTCAGCAATGAGAGATCTAGTGTCACCTACATTGCGTTAATAATCAATAAGAGTAATTCAGTAACGAGTGATCTAGTGTCACCTACATGGGATTGCAACCAAATGTTTATCCCATCACAAGATGTATTATCAATGCCAAAACCCATTTTTTGTGGCCCCATATGCTTAGGGTAATTCAATGTTGCACTCACGCGGTTTACCGTTTAGAAATAATGATCAAACCACAATGAAAACAGCCACATTAATTGAAACTGCGGCCATCTATGGTGCTCTTGGTCAACCCTTTATCCCGTCTTCTTTTAGCAAAAAATATGAACAAAAACATTATCTGACCTTACAAACCTTAGTTTTAAGGGATTCTCTTAACTCAACCAGCAAGGTGATCCATGCATTCTTCTACAACAGTAAACTTGTCAAAGATTTCATGTCAAATTGTTGATAAACTGCTTTAGGGGATTCCGATGACATATCTATACTCTGCAATAATGGCGACCTTTCTGTTAAAAGAGAGAAATAATTTCGCCCTACATTGCTTGTGGACCTCTTTGCATCTAGATAATTGACAGCAGCAATGTGGATTTCATAATGACAGGCCTCCCATTATATCATTTCAATGTCTTACTGAATAGTGGACACTCCCATTAGGACTGCACAGCTCTGATCTAAAAAAGCCTCAGAAAGAGCTATTGCATTTGATATTATGCATTGATATTACAGGCTGCCAGAATATGGCCATCTTGCAATTGATTTTTCAGCAAATACTAATCTCTGCTAGTCAAATCGAGGGCCTCCCTTTATCTTGGACATGTATCTTATCCTTCATTATTTTAATATAGAAGTCTGCAATTCTTTCATAAGGTTATTACCAACAGCTGCATATTCAAAGGGAATGGCTTTTGGATAAAATAATGTTGAAAGCTTTACAACATGCTAAATAGTCCTTACTGTACAAAAAGAAATCTAAGTTGATAAAAGTCACTAGCTTCCGGTTTTGAAAGCTAATTAAATACTACCTTATTTGTTACAGCATTGGAGCTAAACTTACTTAGTTATTATACTACATGATCCATTTCTCCACTGCAATATTCTCTTCCCCAGAATAAAAAGGCATAGAGAAAAAAGGTATTATGTTGGTGATGATCAATTCCATATATTTTTCCTTCTCAATCCAGAAAAAAAAATCATGTAGACTGCATGAAGAAGGAAGCGACCTTGGTGAGCGATATAGACCAGGAAGAGAATGGAGCTTAATCTAGAAACAAATTAAGATGGATTTCTTGTAAGGCCCATGGCGCTCTGATTCCACAACTAGCAACTTTTCCATCAATAATTTATGGATTCTATCAGAGGTATTTTGATACAAGGAAGGAGATCTGGCGTTAGCTTGTCTCACTAGGATGTAGTTTCAAAGAGTAACAAATGTTGAAGAAATTGCCTCACTTTCGTTTTTTGCTACTTCCGGCCTTCTTGTTTGTTGGTTATGTATATGCTTGGGTTCCTAAATCTCTTGCTCCGGTCGTATCTTTCTTGCAACATCTTTGCATCCTTCATGGACCTGAAACGTTTTTGCATATTAACCCAGGTGTTCATAGCCTATCCTTATCAACATCCTCAATCACTTCTTCTTTTAATCCATCGGCAGGAGATGTATCTGCAATTGACAGGTACAATTAGAAAAAAGGAAAAATAAATCTACATTGAATAAATAGACCTTTATTCATCTCATTCTTAGTAAATTTTGCAGTGAATTTGAACACATCATTTTGGCAAATAGTTTCTGTATTTGACACCTTTAACAGTATCTTGTATTTAGCATATGATAGCGAGGGCAGCAACCTAACCACATCCTCATCAGTGAGATTTAACTGCCCCTAATATCCGAATAACCGAGCTTCTCTGATGTGTGAAAAGGAAGTACCCCTAATATCCCAATAACTGAGTATGAATGAAAAGGAAGTAACACTGCAGCTTATAGTACACATTCTATAAGAGTAAAGATGGCTTTAAGACAACAAGGAACTTCTTTATCCTAACACTATCTATGAAAAAATGCACGGTATGGGACCCAACAATAAGCTCGTCTTTTGGGTTCAAACTTTCCAATTACATTACATGTTCCCGGTTAGTATATCAAGTTAGCTTCGATGCTTTGTCTTTGTTTGGCGAGAACTTAAATGTCTCTACACATTTTGCCTAGAGACATTGGATAATGTAAACATATATTTCAAGTCTTTGTTTCCACACAATGCCTAGTGGGGTGTAAATATGGTAATGCTACCCAAAAAATGCAAGGGCACTTAAAGCACTTAAAGCACTTGTCCGGCGCCCGACCAAAAGTCATGCAGTAAATGCTTCTAAGTGTGTACTTTGTTCTCGGCTAAGTTAGATTAATAATTATCACCTCGATACTCTCCAATCTTTGCATTTTTGATCTTCGTGTAATGTCAATTTTTTTTTTTTTGAGATACATTACATGGCGGTTTAAATGTTGGATTGGTTTCAATAGAAGTATGGAGAAAGTTAGAGCCCCAAAATAACAAACAAAGAAAATTGTGCTCCTTCAAAAAGTAATGGAATTGCAAGGATAAAACTATGGGGTAATGGAATTGCATGAATAGTATTAAGAATTGTTTTTTTATCTGAGAGGCGAATTACAAGAATGTATTAAGATTGCTTTGATACAAAAGGATCTCAAAACTCTCTCTTAACAAAGCTTGATCAATAATGTAAATGACGAAATGTGAATGCCGCATAAAGACTACTCCACAACAATATAGAACAACAATGATCATATAAAAAGGACAATGTTAACCCACTATTAGTGAAAATTGACCAACTTTGAGAGGTCATTTCTCCCGCCAAGCTCAGATTTAATTGATTTAAACTGCAAGAGAAAGGCCATAGTGTCTACTTTTAGATGCAGGTAAAATCATCAAAAATTATTCATTAAAACTCAAGATATCAAATTCTGAGTTTTGGTATATTTCTGTGACAAAAATAGCTCAGAACACCTTAACAAAAAATCAGAACTTTGAAAGCTTTCTCCCTCATAGCTCAGATTTGAGTGATTTAAATTGCAAGAGAAAGTGCTAAGTGTCTAGTTTTAAATGCATGTGAGATCACTCAAAACCCCAGCATGTGACTCAAGATATTAAAGTTTGAATTTTGTATATTCTTGTGACATCAATTTCTGCACCTTTGTAACAGAAAATCAGCCAAAATGTTTGAGAGGCTCGATTTCTCCTCCTCTCAGAGTGGGCCAGCCGTGATTTTGATTGCAAATGAAAGCCCGGATGACCTAAGTATACTTCTAGATCAAAATGAAATCGCTCCAAATAGATTGGTAGAACTCAAAATATCAATGTCTGAGTGGGGCAACCAATTTTCCCATTTGGGAAAAAAAAAAAAATCGGCGATCTAGGATACAACATTAGAGATGCATAATACATTGAAAGAATGGAACAAAAATACTCTTAAGAAAAACAAACAGTTTTCAGGGGATCTCTTCATTTGATTTGAATCCTAAAAGCTTCTTACAAGTTAAATGGATGCTTTCAAAGAGAGCTTCAATCGATTAACCCACAATTCAATCTCCAATGCAGAGTGATTGAATTATCAATCTAAATCAAATTGCAATAAAACATTGTTAATTCACCTATGATTTCTATGCCGATTTGAACTCTAATTTGTGTTCTTATCGTGAAAATGAAAACTCCATCAATCTTGTCCAATGAATGGGTTCCCTTGAACAAGGAACTTCCGCCCTAACAAGATCCTGAAAAATCCTTAGCATTAGGAGGTCTCCCAATAAGATCATCCATCTCATGGATCCTTACCTCCAATTAATGATCCATCCTATTTAGTATATCAACCCCAGCTTCCAATGAATGAAAAAGCACTTTCGAGGGGTAAATGCACCTAAAAGCACCTAAAGCATTGGATAATAGTGCTTTTATATTTCAAGTACCATATTTCCACCCAGTGTAACATACCATTTCAGATCGTAAAGCATGATCCAAAGATTTGTCTAGGCAAAAATCCAGTTGTCAACAATGCCACTGTAATATCGATGTCTGGACTAGATTCTGCATTAAAAGCCAAGTAGTCCTCAAAACTTGTCTGGTTTTCCCTTGGAAGGGTTGAATCTGTCATATGCAAACATCTAAAACAATAAGAAAAGGGGAAATATCTAATCTTTATGCTGTGAGCAATTGTGGGTTAATACATGTCATACTCTCCATCTTGCTTGTAAATTGTCTACCACAACCTTGTTTCAGCTTGGTAAAATGCTCCGCTCATGATCATCATTTGAACTCTTATCAAAGAGAAGCCTGTGTGTAAGTTTTTTCCTGTGATGTTCCAGCATAATATACGCCCCGAATACGTATATTATACTGCCACGTCACCCGTACATGTCACGGATGACATGTACTTGGTGGTCGTAATAGGTTGCACCTAGGGGAAAAGGGTTGCACCTAGGGGGCAACTTCGAATATTGTGCATGTTAAATAAACATACACAATTAATAACCCCATGGACCCCATTGTCAAATGGCTAAACCCCATTTGCCAATGTTTAATCTAACCCTAAGGGTTTCTATATAAGGGCTTCCCCTTAAACCCTAACCCTTTTCTTCTCTTTGCATTTTAGGGTTTTCATAGAGCTCCTTTCCCTTTTCGCATTTAGGGTTCTCTTGAGCCATTCCGGTCAAGCTAAGAACCAAATTTGCATTGCTCGGCTCTGTAAAGCCGCCTTTGCATAACAGCTCGTTGAGTAGCAGCCATCTTCAGCAAGATCAAGGACATGGATGCGTTCCGAGGGTGTGGAGCGGGTCAAGGAGCAGGTAATCAGTCGTTCTGTTGTGCAAAGCCGTCTTTGGGCTAGGCAGTAAGGTAGTTTAGCATATTCATTCAGCCATAGAGGCCTTATAGATCCCAAGATCATAAGCCCTAACGAAGGAATCTAACTCTAGATGTTAGATAGATAGATTAGATGATATTCTTCATTTTAGTTCTGTGATGATGTTGGTATTTCATTCTGTGACCTCCATGTATTGGGAAGGGGGATAGAGACCCTAGCAGCCTTGTAGAAGATGATCCTAGAATAGTATCATTAGTACCCAATTAATGCGGCCTGTGCACAGTAGCCCACCGGGTTGTGGGTTGAGGGGCTAGACTGGCAGAACAATGGGGTACTTGTCCCAACACAGAACGATCCCTCTGGTGTGTAAAGCCTACCGGGGATCCCTATGGACTAGGCTTAATGGCTCGCCACTGCGTGTGGACGAGGCATGAGCTCGACACCCGTGGTCTGCAAAAACAAATATGACACATGGATTGGGACAAACGGAGGAGAACAAAAAATAACAAAATAATTTCAAACAAACGCCCATGCTTCGGGACATCAATCGCAAGTTTTTAAATCTCTGCGGTTCTTTCACTGCGGTTCTGAAGCTTCGCATCGGGTATGATAGGGCCTTATTTTCCAGGGGTTTTGAATTTCCCCTATCTGGCTACCTCTTGCTCCGATGGAGGCAAAGAGGCTATATCGTCAAAACTCCGGCAGACAATTAGTTGCTTTTCTAATTTTCCTGACCCTACGATCAGAAAATACAGAATCGGATGGCTAAAAATGATTACATTAGCGTGTACGACATGTAGCATAGCTAAAGCTAGGGAAAGTGGGCAGCTCGGGTTAGGCAAAAAAAAAAAAAAAAAAATTGGCAAGTTCAAAAATAACATATGAACCATTAAATATACCATCAAATATTTAATATCCATTTAATGTAATCCATAGAACATAAATCTCATAGCACACCACAACTAAAAAGTTCCAATTTTTTTTGTCTTTATGCACCCATTGTGTGGATTAAAAAAACTGCTAATGTTTATAAAAAGCTATTGTTTCTGTAAGGATGAATGAATCTATCTACATCTCAGTCTATTATATAATTCTAGTTTCGAGCCAATGCAATCTCATTGTCAGGACATTCAATGCAGAATTTCTTAACGTATTGCATTATTTGTAAAACAATATTTTCCTTGATAAAAAAATAAAGATTCAAGCAAGAATGGCATATTTAATTCATTTTAAGCTTCAATTTTTCAGCAAAATTGATCAGCATCCTTTTAAAAGGATTTTATGTTCAGAATATAAGGAGAGCATCCATCTTTGTTGCCATCACCATAAGAAGAAGAAGAAGAGATTTTAACGTCACGCCACAAGGCAGCGTCCTATCGGACATGTGACACTTTACAACACACCCAGATGGGTCCTGCCCCCACCACTTTACATTGCTGAAGTGGGTCCTTCCCCCACCAACTTTACATTGCATGGCCACTTTCACAACGAGGTGTTGAACCCGTGACCAACCGAGAACAATTTTCCAAAATCTAAACAAGCACATACATTCAGATCCTATCCTTCAAAAAGAACTTCAAAATCTCTTGTTTTTGAGAAACATAAACATTTCCATTACCAGAATATACTAAAGCACTAAAACAGATTTCTTGAATCCAAAAATTCTCAACAAAAACCTATCTATTTACTACCAGATCCAAAATCTGTTAAATATTCACGTTATAATGTTATAAGGTCATTTGGTTGATTTAAGGCATAGAGGTTAGGCCGAAATTAGAATTCTCCTGGTCATGAGAAAGTCTTGTGTAGGTGGAAGGATGTGAAATCGGCAACATGCCTAGTATGTAGAGGTTTAGATAAACTTACATGTTCCGGATTGGAGTATACACTGATGAGGAAGAGATAGACGAGAAGAGGGAGCAGTGATTGTGAAGAACTGCCAGGCCGGATTGCAAGGTGAAGAATTGGCAGTCTTAAGGGGGAAAATCTGTGCTACAGTAATCCGTGCTACAATTGTTCAATGAAAAATATAATTGGATTATTGTCTTTTCTAATTGTATAGTTTGTTACCTTGCTAGCATATTGGTTTAATCGACAGTTGAAGTTATTCTCAGATTTCAATTGTCAATTAAAACCACCATTGGTATCAGAGCTGGTGAAAAATGGCTAGCAGGTATGGAGCAACTCTGTTATCCCAAGTAGATGTGTATGAAGGAGGTTTTGAATTCCAGGTGTGGAAAGAGAAAATCATACATGTCTTGGAAGCTGAAGATTTGCTGGAAATAGTTACATGGCGAGGAGAAAACGATCAAAAACTTGGCGGCCCGTGTGTCTCTTGAAGCTAGTTCATCCTCGCCGGAAGAATGATCACGATAACCACAACTAGTGAGGAGAAGGGACTAGTGCATCGGGTAAATTATCAAGCTAACTGCAAAAATTGAAAAAACAAAGGGATACTCTCAAGCAAGGTTGGTTAAGTCAATTACTGTTAAAGATCGGGGGTAAAAGCCAAAAGGAAATTTGGGACTACTTGCTTGAACATTTTGAATCGGGACCTCTTCACAAATAGATGTATTGGATAAAAGGCTGCGATAGATGCAACTTGTTGATAAGGAAAATATCATGGATTTCTTTAAGAATTGTGATAACACGGTTGCAGTTTGGAAGGGATTTGGTGTTCACATGATCTGTGACATCGGTGCTTAACATATACAAGATAAACTTTTGGACATGATAATTTGGCAGCGTTGATTAGAAATGTAGCAAAGACAAAGAGAGCAAAAGAAAGAAATGATCGGGGGCGGAGTTCGATCAAAAAGCCTTACGCCCGGAAGGATGAGGAGAAAAGCAGAGATACTTTATTCAAAGTATAGAGCTAGAGTGGTAATACTCAAAGAGGAGCGAGGTGGGCCTATGTGGGTTCAGTGATGGACCACTTCTATAATTTATATGGGCACACAAAGTGGATTGCCCCGCATCAAAGGCATTGAGTGCTTCAATTCTTGTGATAAAAAAGGACATATAGCATCAAAGTGCTCCACTCCAAAATTGAGTAGAGGAAGGGAGACGGGGGGGGCTAGCAGAGAAAGGAACATGACAAGGAAGAATCCTGATGTGAACTTGGCAGAGGAGGTTGGGCCAAAAGAGGAGTTTGATGAGCAAGCAGAGGTAAGTTTTACTATTTTGCCTATGAAAAATGAGAGCAACAAACATAATACTAATGAGTTGTTCATACTAGATAGTAGAGCTGAGAGATGCATAGCATCTTCTCCAAAACTTTTGAAGGAATGTGTTGCAAAGAGGAATGGGCATGTACAGCTGGGAGATGGCGGTCTGAAGCAGATTGAAGGCATGGGAATCTTAGAAGTGTTTGATTTAGATGGTAAAAGTGTAAATTTGAAGCAAATTCTGTGTGTGCCCATGCTTGTCAGAAATCTGATATCTGTAGCTCAGTTAGTGGACATGGGCTACAAGCTCAATTTTGACAAGTTGGAATGTAAGATCTTTTTGAATAATAAACTTAAGTTTGTAGGAAGACGTGTTGGAGATTTGTTTGCCTTGGATAAAAACAGTGCAATAAGTGTTAACATTGCATCATTGCCTTCACTAAAATTATGGCATCAAAGGCTTTGCCATGCAAATAAGGAAAACATCAAACTGATGGAAAAGAGGAAAATTATTCAAATTGGAGCAGATAAAAATGACTCTTGGATATGCAAGGGCTGTATGCTAGGTAAATCAGCAAGGTTACTTTTTAAAAGGTCATCAAAAATAGCAACAGAAATTCTGCAATTGGTATATACAGACTTGTGCGGTCCAATTAATGTAAGGAGTATGTCTGGGAAGCGGTATTTTATTACATTAATTGATGATTACAGTAGGAGATCAAAATGTTACTTTCTGCGAAGCAAAGATCAAGCATACGATGCCTTCAAGTTTTTTAAAGCTGAAGTGGAGAATGCAACAGGAAAAAAAATTAAATGTCTAAGATCAGATAGGGGTGGAGAATATCTTTCTGAAAGATTCAAATTGTTCTGCTTAAAGCATGGCATAAAAAGGCAGCTTACAGTTAGTCACACCCCTCAACAGAATGGTGTGGCAGAAAGAAAGAATCGTACAATTCTTAATGCAGTAAGGTCTATGCTCTGCCAAACTATTTATGGGAAGAAGCTGCAAGAACTGCAGTGTTCATTCAAAACATGTTACCATCTGCAAGTATCAAAGGAAAAATTCTAGAATCTCTATAGTCTGACAAGGATATAAACTATGATGCTTTAAAAGCATATAGTTGTCTTGCATATGCTCATATACCAACTGAGTTGTCGAAAAAAATAGACAATAGAGCACGGATAACATATTTAGTTGGATATGATGCTAATTCAAAGGGTTATAGACTTTACGATCCTATGAGGAAGACTGTTATAGTCAGCAGAGATGTGGTATTTGACGAGATGGTCTTGTATAAATGCAAATCCAGTGATGAAGAAAGAAAGGTCAATAAAATTGTGAATTTGCAAGGTGACGTAGATCAAATTATTGATGATGATGAAGAGATTATAGAGAATATGCAGCAAGTTAGACCAAATAGACCAGTTGAGCAGGCTGAAGCAGTTGAACCAGGAGATCAAGAACAAGTTTTAGACGAGAATAATAATGACATAGCTGGTCCAGTAGCTACTAATAATACAATAGACAAGAAGGCTAAGAGAAAGCGTACACGGTAGAAGTGCTAAAGGAAGACACAAAAATAAATACAGAGAAATATGGCAGCGATGTTGGAGGGAGAAGTCTCAGGCATAGACAAGAAGGATTCAAAGAATTAGAAGAAGATATGAGTGCAGATGTTTTATTTGCTCTAGATCTAGACGTGTCTAATAGTTATGATGAAGCAATTACAGCTCCAGATGCAGATAAATGGATTGAAGCAATGAGAGATGAGATGAATTCATTCATAAGGATAGACACCTATGAAGTTGCAGACATGTCTGAAAACAGAAACGTTGTAGGCAATAAATGGATATACAAAATCAAGTTGAGCACCGATGATACAACTCCAAAATACAAAGTTAGACTTGTGGCGCATGGGTTTTCTCAAAAAAAGGGTCTAGACTACGAGGAGACATTTTCGCCCATCGTAAAAATGACAAATATAAGAGCACTCTTGGCCATGGCTAATGCTTACAAATTAGAAGTACATCATATGGATGTTAGCATAGCCTTCTTGAATGCAAAGTTAAACGAGGAGATCCTTATGAAGCAGGCACCAAGATTTGAAGTTGAAGGAAATAAGTTGTGGAAATTAAAAAGAGCAGTATATGGTCTAAGACAAGCTCCAAGACAATGGTACAGGTGCATGGATGCATATCTCCAAGAGCAAAGCTCAGAAATGATGGAAATCTTTATGCTCTAAGAACTGGAAATGCATATTGCATAATCGCCTGGAAATGGATATTGCATAATTGCCTTGTACGTAGATGATTGCATAATGGCAGCTTCGAACATGGATAATCTGAATAAATGCAAGGGCATTCTAAAAGAAAGGTTTAAAATGGTCGATCTGGGAGAATTAAGAAAGTTTCTTGGAATTGAGGTTATCAGAGACAAGGAAAAACAGTTCATGCAATTGCAACAAACTAGATATGCTGAAGCAGTACTTAAAAGATTTGGCTTGCAAGATTGTAAGGACGTTAAAACACCTCTAGCAGCCGGACAGAAACTTAATGAATACGTGCAGCCACAAAATGTAGAAGAAAAAGAAAAAATGGATAGAAAACTCTATCGTGGGTTAGTGGGCTGCCTTTCATATTTATCATCATGTACGAGGCTAGACATTACATTCGCCGTGAATCTTCTAAGCAGATATAGTTCAAACCCAGGACAAATGTCTTTGGATTAACATAAAAAAGGGTACTTAGATATCTAAAAAAGGTACTCTAAATCATGGCTTATTTATTATTTGCAAAGATTTAAAACTTCTTGCATATCTTGACTCGAGGTGGGCGGGAGATTTGGATGGTAAAGAGATCCACCTCGGGTTTATTTTATTGCTAGATAATGTTCCTATCTCATGGAAATGCAAAAAGAGACGATTATAGCATTATCAAAGCGAGGCGGAATATCACGACCGCTTGTTTAGGCTGCCAAGGAGATTATATGGTGCAAAAAGATTGTTAATAGAACTTGGGATGAAGCAAGAAAACTCTTTGTATTATACTCGATAATCGAGTTGCATTGCCATGTGCAAAAATCGATCTTGCGAAAGGTCGAAACATATAGAGATTCAAATGCATTTTGTCGGGGATGTAGTTAACAAAGGCATAATTGAGATATGCTATATAAATCTGAGAAGAGCAATTGGCTGATTCTTGACAAAGCCATTACGAAAACAAGATACACAAATTTGAAGCAAATTGAGCTAGCTGCTGTTATAACATGAAAAGGGGATGTTAAATATTCATGTTATAATGTTATAAGGTCATAAGGTTGATTTAAGGCATAGAGGTTAGGACGAAATTAGAATTCTCTTGGTCAGTTGTAGGTGGAAGGATGTGAAATTGGCAACATGCCTAGTATGTAGAGGTTTAGATAAACTTACCTGTTCCGGATTGGAGTATACACTGATGAGGAAGAGATAGACGAGAAGAGGGAGCAGCGATTGTGAAGAACTGCCAGGCCGGATTGCAAGGTGAAGAATCGGCGATTCTTAAGGGAAAAATCGTACTTTCTACGATGTCGGTGCTACAATTGTTCAATGAAAAATACAATTGGATTATTGTCTTTTCTAATTGTATAGTTTGTTACCTTGCTAGCATATTGGTTTAATCGATAGTTGAAGTTATTCTCAGATTTCAATTGTCAATTAAAATCATAAAATCTCACCACTGCAACAAATCTACTCTGTATCTAGTGATAGCACAAAGTTTTCCATCAAGAACAACCCCTTTACATTCATCCCTATCTAGGTTCAAGCTAGGAAGCATTTGCTATATTGATGATCTGTGAGAGAATAGACCTCCACAGAAGAAAGGGCACTTTTGTCATCATCGTGTCCTGCGGTAATAAAAAATTGGCCATTTAATGTAGCACAGACAAAGAAAGTTCTGGCCATGTCCATATTGAAGCCTCTTCTTCAAGCCTGTGTGGGAAGTTGACAAGAAAGAGGAAGCCCCATGTGGAAAATCTGGCACTTTCTGTAGCCATCGCCAACAGCTTTGCCCTAAATTGCATATGCTTAACCCTAGTCCTGTTGCCGAAGGACATGCATTCTGCCTTGTTGAAGGAAGATCTTGCGCAATACAGTATGATCTTGCGCAATATAGTATGAGATGCTGCTGCTTTCGCCCTTCTTCTATAGCATTGAAAACGAACTGGCACGAAAGGATCTACCCGGCATAGCCATAGCCCATGACTGTGGGAAGTGGCAACTATGGGAGGGTTGCTTGGAAAGGCCCATAGGTTCTGGCTTGTACTTGAGAAGTTGAGAGCTTGTTCTCTAGGAGGTTAAAAAATTGGTTTCATTCTTTGTTCAATGGGAATTTGAAGCACGAGAATTTGAAGCTTAGTGTTGTGACAAAATAACATTGGGCTTGCAATTTGGAAAATTGGGTCAACTGCTGCAACATGATGAGGCTCTTCTCATGCCTGCCCTGATTACTGCAAATTCTTTTCTACTTCCCTGCTTTGATCAAACTCAGGGCTTAGAATCCAGCACTTGGAGCCAATCCAATCCTTAGCTACTAATGTTTACATCTGGGTTACTAATGACCAGAAATTCTCATTTCTATAGAAACAACTAATAGATTGATATTAAACCGGCCCTGCATTTCCTACTTCCACGATCTAGAGACCCAAAAAGATTTTGATATATACTTGACTTATGGCCATCAAGCTCCTTTTTCTTGTATAAGCCCTTATAGATCCTCAACTTAGGCCTTCCAAGCAGTGTATGGTGGTTCATATATATGGTATGGTAGGTTATTTCCAAAAATTTTGTTTCCCTTTTAAAAAATGGAAGGTTTTATTTATCTCTTTATTCATCTCTTTATTCGCACGTTTGCACAAACACAAGTTGACACTTTGAAGCAATTTGAAGGTGTCCACGTCGTTGCCAACTAGGACTTTTGTCCACGTGGAGAGCTCATAGTACAAAATTATTGTACAAAATATGACAATCATTTCACAATTTGAATTCAGATATAATGTTTTAGGTAAGATCAAGTGTTACCATAGACCAACGTGCTTAATGGAATTGTCATGGCATTTTCACCAAGTTTCTTTCGTTGATTTTGAAGCAAGGCCAAGTTCCTTTTCCATCCTTGCAACATGTTGCTGCCCTATTGCAATGGTCTGCGATGTATCCATTTATAGGTTTGTGACACTAGCATATCAACTTCCATTGCAACAGCTAGCCACTTCACATGCTCTGCTTCTCCAGAATCAGTATTTTTGGCGGTTCCAAGCAACTCACATTGCAACAAAACACCAAATTCTGATGAACTAGCTTTCTTCATATTCTTCACTACTGGAGTCTTCGTCCTCACTACCAGATGTAGAATTCTCATTTTGCAGAAACCCATCTATTCAAAATTCGATCTTCTTTCTAGAGGCCTACTAATCAACATGGGCAAAGCACTTTCAAGTTGCTTTTTCAAAGTCTCACACTTTTGAAATTGTGAATCCAGTGCAGTACATGCTTTTTTAGTGCCTTCCAAAAGCGTCCTGGTCTCTTATAGCCTCTGTTCCAATCCTCTCTCGTCCAGCTTGACTAAGATGATATCCATATTCCTTAGATCTATGTTTTGGGTTATTCTTTAGTCATGCTTTTCAGGACTGGAAGGCATATCTGCTGTAGGTTTTTGTCGTTCTTCCTCTACCTCAGGCCGTGCCATTTTTTCTAGTGGCTCAATGAAAGTTTTCAGGATACGACATTCTTTATTGTCAAACTCGAAGGCCACGCATTGCTTATCCTGCATTAAGGCTACTCTTAATGCTGTCCCAGGGAGAAAAAAATCCAATACACATCTGTCCAAAGAACGAGTTCTTTAATCATATGATCTATATATGACTTTTAAGCACAAAGTCCCCTTCCATTGCAGCCCAAGAAAATTTTGGTCTACCAGTAAGGTATTCTAAATACTCCTTGGTTTTAGCATCTGCATATTCATTGCCTGTTATCTTATAAGGGGAGTGCTGTCAAGCGCATTTGCAACTTGAGTAAGGCGAAGCTCCAATTTCGGTTGCACTGATAAGACCCGAATCTGACTTTTATTGACAAACATATGCATAACATAATATTGGAACTCCTTTACCATTTTTTTGGTAACCCATCCTTGTTTTTCTTATGCTCTCATAAAGATATCCAAACCTCCTTGCACTTGGTTTTGGCCATATAAATAGTTAGGACGATGCACCGAACTCAAGAACATAGCAATATAATACATCTTTGCTAACGTCATGCCGGCAATCCTGCTAAACAGATCCAGATATTCTTAAACATCCCAAATTGTGGTAAAGCTATGCATGCCAATGAAAATCATCGTCTCATTATCCACAATAGGTGCAAACACAGGAATACCCACCTTTGTAACAAGACGCTCTATATATCTTTTGTCATTTAATACATTTACTTCTTCTGGCTTGATAATAGATCTAATAACCTCTAAGAAAGCACTAGGAAGATTACCTTGAACACTTTCTTTGTTCTACTTGGCCTTCACGTAATCAAAATCTATATCTGCAATATCCAAAAGCCTTTGTTCATTAAGCTTTGGGAAGAAGTTCAACAAATCGTCAAAACTGGTATATTGCTTATCAGATACATTATTGGCATATGACAATACTTCCCAATGCAAATATCTAAGGCCTATGTTTTATCCTCTAAGGTCTCTTCCATTAGCGGCGAAACTTCCGTATCTTCATTCTTCAAAGGTATTTAAGAAAGATTTTGCTGAAAAAATCTTTAGACGGTCGATCAAGCAATTTGCCATGATCATCAACCAATTTCCTTCCAGTCCACTTATTGACAACCTGCATTAGTTTTGACAATGTCTCATCATGTATGAAGATGAATTGCTTCTCATCTTTAAGCTCCTTAACCTTTAATGTGGTAGACTAGCAACTTCAACAAAATCATGAAATAAAGTTGTTGGTCAGGATCATGGCCGCAATCTTGTTAAACATTCAAGTGCACAAGATACACCTTCTAGGCTGATGTGATTGCTGTGATAGTTGGCCCTTGGGATAGGCCGCCAAAAGCTTTATGCTAAAACCTTGGTTTGTTGCAGTTTTTCAATCAGAGACTTCTTGTACACAATGTTAGCAATAATTTTGTGCACTGGAATTATAACTGTATGTATTCCTTATCATAAAGATTTCCATTGAGCATCGAAGTTCTTCTCTTTGCATAAGCTTTGGAAAATTCGAGGCGGCATTCTATTTCACCGATCATTGTACAAAGAATTTGTGCAGCAAATATACTGTGATTTCCAAAAATAATAACAAAACATTTGCCGATGAGGTCCTTTGGCCATGACCACATGACCTTTTTCCCGCAAGCCATACTTAACTAAGAACTTCAATGGAAGAATAAATTTAACCAAGACAAATTCTTACATTGTAATAGGATCAAATGATACGACGTCTGTTGGGGACCTCTGTTGGACTCATTTTGAAACTCTTGACCAGTGTATGTACATGGTCATTGGGGAGAACCTTGTGAGTCATATTTTGCTAGAGCAGATTCACAAAATGCTCATAAACCATTTGGCCCTTACGGGATAGAATTTTTTGAACTGTTAAATTTTAATGCAGTCCATTTATTAAGTGTTTTTACTCCTTTGGCACCATAGATGATGTTTGCCAAGTTATGGTAGAAAAAGTGGCAGTGGAAATGTCAGATGATGTAGGCGTCATGGAGGTAGAAGGCCTTGTTGCATCTCCCATATCCAGCTTACTCAAATTAATCTTGAATGTGGATATTGTTTTGGAGGGAGGAACTTCAATTCTACCAGATTCATTAATGGGAGATTCATTAATGGGAGAATCAATCTTGGTTCGATAAGGTTAACAACGGTAGATGCAATAGGATTAATAGAGGAATTTATTGACAATAGGCTCTTTGCAGGTAGATGACTCACTAAGGGAAGCAAAGGGGACCACATACCTTTTGCCACAGCACACAACCAGTTGATATCCATGCACTATTGCAACTTTCTGTACTTCTTGGCCTTAATAGCACAAGAAGATGACTTCTTGCCAGTGGCCAATCCCTTCCTGCACTTATTAAAGCTTAGCAATATGGCCTAGTTTCCTTTTATACCTAAATAAACAAAGGAACCGTAGGAAGACAAGTTCCAACCATACCATTTGGCACTAGTTGGCACGCCATTACCATTGGCACACTTGTTCTGCTTGCTATCATCACGGGTGGATCATATTTCAGCCATCGCAAAATGTATTGCTGAGTATCCTCAATACTCCAAATAATGGCATCCTGCATGTTATTCTTGGTGCCTTTCCACATGCATGTTATTCTTGGTGCCTTTACTCAAAATCTCCAGGATTCTTTCCAGTCCTTATGAGGAGACATATGTCTTTGTGCATATCCCTTTTCATTTGAGGTATAGCTTGGGCAATTTCCATGTACTACTGACGACTATGGAGTAGTATAATCATATAGGCTCCACATCCGGACCTCAAAACAGGCCCAATACTACATAAGAAAACAAGGAAAGGGCTTAAGAAAAGTGCCATGCCATGGTGATCCGTTAGAGATGACTGCAAGGGGGCAACACGGGCACTTCTAACTAAAATTCTTGTGAAATAATAAAGCAAGGAAAAATATCGCGATTGCGATCCTTTATACAACCTAGAGAAAAATATACAAGCAAACAGAGCTCAGCTAATAAAAGTAACTAATATGTAATGGGTGGTTCACATGGAGGAGAGAAGGCCCCCTGAAATAAGCCTCTAAATCTGAAATGCAAGATCGACAAAATTCAGTTGTCGGGCCTCAAATTTACTAAGTTGGATCTTATGAGGGTCAGATTTACCAAAAGCGGAGGCGAAATTTTTGCCTGTTAAGTTCAGCGGCACAAACAGCCCTTTGCATACATCCAGCAGACAACATAAGCTAATTAATGAAAACAATAAAGCAATGAAATAATCGCGGCCGTGATTCTCTACACAACCTAGAAGGCAATATACAAAGCGAGGCCGAATCTCAGGGATGCGGTTGTGATCGCGAGCTCACCTCCCTAATTTGAATGCATTTAGTGAAATTTTGGAAAGAGTCTTTGGTTAAAAAAACAATTAAAAATTACATGACTTGTCCAATGACATAGAGCGAAATAATTCAATGAAGGCATAAAAGTCTCAAGGCACTCGAAGAATCTGAGAAAAGCTGACATATAGTGTTTTTATAGGATTATTTGCAATAAATCGCGAAAACTATCGATTTAAGCGATCCGAGAGGCGGTTGGGGAAAGAATAAGTGCAGCCACCCGCGATTAGTGCAGCGACATCATAATGGTACGATGAAAAACATCCTCAGCACATGGCAGTTTGATATTATGCTTACTTTTGATGTGAATAGTTTTTGAAATTATATACTTTGACAATGACATTGCTCTAGTTACATCAAATCATAAAGACCATAAAATGCCCACAGTACATTGAGTCAGTTGAGACCGTGATTGTCGTATTTGGAAGCATAATGCGTGTCTTGCTGAATACTTCACTCCAATTTGAATTTATATTTGAAATCTGACAAACCGAAGGCTCATTCAAAGGTCAAAGAAATTGAGGTTCTTGCTCAAGAAGAATTCTAGGCATCTAGATGAATTCTTGGTTATAACAGTTAATAACCTTACGATCTTCTTCTCTCGGTTATGGTAGAATTTGCTTTGGCAAAATCGGTTTCCATCTTACGCCATCAATGCGGCTTCATTTAAAAGTTTGCTCAGTTGGCTATGTTTCCTCATGTTATTATGCGGTAATGCGTTCAAGAGAAAATAAATATATCGGGGAACTTTGAAGCGGCTTGGTTCACCATGTCCATTATTGATGATTACATAAATACAATTATAAGTTATAACTTCTTCTGGTGAGGAAAGGTACTTTTACCTTGACAAATCTTTTAATTACGTACCGGTGAAGTTATTGTTTGTACTAGATTCCTCATTATTATAATGTGGTGACACGCACGGCGTTGAAGCATAGAGCGTGAAAGGTAATGTTAAGGCGATGAATTACAGCATATTTCATTTTACTTTGTGTTATATATTTGGGGGTTATACATTACGACTTTCTTAGCTCTTATCACCACAAGAAGGATTTACCGTTTGAAATTATGTTCCTATACATTATGTTGTAATTCTTCGTACAATAGCAAAGGACTACACTCTTGTCACCAAGTCAAATTTGCACAAGCATTACATTGTCATTATTATTATTCTAATGTGCACAGAAGCATCACACATTGTCCCTATTGTTATACAGTAATTTGAGTGTTATGCTAAATGTGTGTGTTATAGAAATTTGTGTACCTCTTGGTGCATGCCTTTAGTAATGTTGGGCTATGTGACTTACATCTAGTAAAATTTGAAGCTGCGGATTGTGAAAAACATTCTCTATATATATCAATGAAGTTCTATGATATGCGGAATTGCCTATGATCCCGGTACTTAAAGGTGCATGTAACTAGATAGAAAGCATGAGAGGCCAAAGATGAAGCATATATCTTGAGCAAATCGGATGATAATGAGTTAGGATCTTTTAGTTTACACAACAGTGATTGTTCAAAGTTCTCCTAATTAAACTTCATGTTGAATGTCATTTATAGCAGGACAAAATTCATACAAAATAAAGAGTAAAGGTTGAATGTGAAACATCTTTAGAAATATGATGCTTTACGGTTTGAACAAATAGCAGATATTCTTGAATATTAGAAATATCTTTAGAAATGTGCATGCTTGAACATAGTCCGATGCACAATGTTTGTAAGTCAGAAATGCACAATGTATACTAGCTCTAGCGTTCACAAAAGAAATTCACATTAGGGAATTGATAAATACTTTTCACATGAGTGAACCTACAATGTTGTAAAGTTCACATTAGGAATAGAATAGAATAGAATAGAATAGAATAGATAGGAGAATAGAATAGAATAGAATAGAATAGAATAGAATAGAATAGAATAGGAGAATAGAATAGAATAAATTTTTTTAAGCGTCCGCGAGGCCAATTGGCCTATGGGACCCAAACAAAAAGAAGCGACAAAGTGATAGCGGCCAGGGATTAAAAGCCGAATTTAGAGGAAAACATAGCGATAATAAAGAATATGCGAACATTTGTACAATTGTGTAGGGCAGTTCAATACCGTCCGGAGGATTACAACCCGATCGTGCATCCATAACCTTATCACGATTATGACCCCAACAAACCCAGCGGCGTAAGTAGTCAATAGCGATACAGCGGCTGGCGGTACTAGTAATGGAACATATATATGGCTCACCGGATATGGAGCAAGCGGTAGAGGCATGACATTCATCCTCAAAACCACGGTGGCAACAGCTGGCAAAGCCTTTGCTCTTTCATTTCCGAAGGCCCAGCATCTGTTTTCTCTTGGCGATGTGCCGTATAGAATGGAAGCCTCGGTTTTGCGCTTCTTCATGGGCGGGTGTACAAAAGTGGTGTGAATACCATTGAGCCTAGGATTGACTTTAGCTGGCGATGGTGTGCCCGACGCGTCGTCGAGCATCGCATCGAGCTTGCAGTAGCATCTAGAGTGCGACTTAAAGTACGCTAACGCTTGTTTCTTTGTCCTTACATGTCATCATTTTACTGCGCACACCCGGCGTAGAGAACGCGACTTGCTTGTCCTTCCAGCCGGATTTAGGGCATTGGGGACCCATAAGCCATGGCAATGAGTTAGACAAGCGTCAATATCGACCATGGAAGTAAATGATATATTTTCCAATGTGACCCGTTGAAGGGTAGAAAGCACATCTCTGGAGTAGGATCTGGTATGTGGAACTATGGACTTCACCCCAAGACTCGTTAAGGAGGTCATTCTAAGGTGTGAGGGATCTTTGAGGACCCACAAGCCTTATCCTAAAGGACCCGTGACGGGGCAGAAATTAAATTGTATTTGGTGGCCAGGGCATACAACTGCATGTTGCATGTGGCATATAATGCTTTCCAACGGTGACATAACCCTAATGGCGGCATCCCAATGGGTGGTAGTTGAGCTTCGATCCCCAAGTACTTGTAGATTGAGGAGCCACCTACATCTTAGGGAAAAAGTTCACATTAGGGAGTTTTCTTTGGCATTCTATCACAAATGTGAGACACGCCTAAAATTAGGCGACAAGTAAAAACTTTAGATGTTATAAGTTTATTCGCTCCTTATCTTCGTTTAGAAAATAGAAAATAGATTAAAAAAGGTTTATCAAGCTCAAATTACAAAGTGTGTCCTCCATTTCATTATTCATGTCTCATTCCTATGGCGATATAGATGTATAATTATTTAGCATTTTGGGCTAAAACCGCGACCTTTTGGGGGAGGAGGGACATTTACACTATCAGGTAATGTAATGCTGACTACCTCCGGTTGTTTGTCTCTTTTATCGAAAATGACAAGCGCCTTGTCTTGATGTATGGCATTTTAGTAACAAAAGAGCTCACAGTGTTGGAATATATAATGGAGGTGTATTTTAGGGTCTACAAATTTCATCACGAGAAACGTGCTCGATTCATTATATGAGCCTATCCTTGGGATGGAAGAGTTGTCTCCATGATAGTCAAAAAGAGAGACATTGTGGCGGTTGAATCAATGTTGATTAATGTGCTTTTCTTTTTCACACAATAAGATATTATGTAAGAAGCTGAACATCACGGGGAGCATCAAAAAGGGAGTACAATATTAGGCCTTTTGGTGATGTGTGTCATGTGTGAAGAATGTATATTAAATTTCATCATGAACTAAAGTAGGCTAATGAACTAGGACAACATGTTGAGCATAAGTTGGATCATTTCCAAAATTTTTAGATCTTTGAAGAATTGTTGCCTCCCACGATGCTTTATAAAGCATTGTTGTTTTCTCCTCTTGAAATTCATAAATGCAAAATTTTTTTAAGGCAAAAAGACATGCAAATCATCTTTTACTCCTGCTCCATTATTGTTTGAATAAGAGACATTTCTCATGTGTTAAAAAAAACTAAAGGGTTATAAGTGGAGGCATTTTCTCAGGTGGCCGTTCAAGAAACTAAAAAACGTATACAAAACCAATTAAATAATTCACTCTCTATAAATAAAGCGATAGTATCCAATGAATTTTTATTAATAAAGGTCATCATTACAATGTAGTTTACAAAGGACGGAAAGCCCACGACAGACCTCTTATTCCATCCTAAATGATGTGAATCGAAAATCTAAGTATACACAAATGGCTTCCTTTTTCTTCGCGAATTAAAAAGTAAAAACGATGACTTATTATTCATAAATAGCGTCTACAATGTTCTGTTCTAAAAGACCAAGGCTGGCGGTCGTGTCATAGCAACCATTATATCAAGATGATACATGGTCCGGGTGGAACTTGTCGGAGCATCCTCGAACCTTAAATACCATGCTCACCGAGCAACTTGAAGAGTGAAAAGCTTCATGAGGAGGAGCTTCATGGGCGACCATCGGCATGGCAGATCTGCATGCAGCCCTACTCCCACGGCCACTCCTTGCTGGATAAAAAATGCTTCTCCCCATCCCCATCGATGTCATGCATTGCTTGTAAAGATCATTTCTAGCGGTTCATGGTTAGAGTAACTTCCTTTCATCCCGGAGAATCCCTATGCGTTATTATAATACTTGCATTTCCTATTAATGGTAATCCCAAGCCTAGTAAAATGCATTCGGGGAAGGATGCTAGGCTCCTTGTCACCTAGAAGGTGGAACTTGTCGAAATTAACATTCTACGATCCGATTAGCAATGGCCAGTCCTAAAAGCAAGGCAATCACCCAGGTCAAACAAAATTATATGGTTCCATTCGGGTGTTTCATATAATTACGAATTACACGGATGGTTCCTATATTTAACGGCGGGGAAGGCACTTTCGACACAGAGTCGAAGATGCTAGGAGTAAAGCATCCTTTTATATATAAAGCAGTACACAATATATAGAACCATCGCGGTATTTTATTCATTGATGGGATCACCATAAAATTTATATGTCCATAAGCCCCATGATGCGTTTGTTCTCCTGATCAACCTCCTTGAATACGAATGTTCACAAACATCAACCAAAAGAATTAAAAGGGAACTTCGGCCAATGTCTGAGAGTCGGAGTTTAAGGGTCTGAAGCTACTTATGCGTTTCAAACTCCCTCGGGGTCATATATTTTGGCAATGATTGCGTTATCCGGGTTGTGATAACACTTGTAAGTGCTATCATCGATGATGATAGTGTTGTGCTTATTGTAATTGAAATGCCTCTCATAGAGCCGGTAAGACTTCTAACATCATTACGTTTTCCTTTTGTGATTGTAGGAGAGCCAAATGCACGCCACATGATCACGCCTTTCACCTTTCTTGCTTCATTATGGCCAGTTACTGCCGGAAGCCTATCGAAATACTAATCAATAATAGCGATTCGAGGATACTGCCGTCTTAGTTCATTTATAAATTACCACGCACAATCACGGCACGATTATTATTTTATGTATTTATACTCTTGGTGCTCTCCCCAGAAGTACTTTCTATTCATGTCAGGATAATAAAGCCTTCTTGTAGTAATAAATATGAAGTGTTTGTGGAAACTTTCAACATCTATGAACAAAAGTCATTAGTGCAACCAGCGAAATATTAAATACATAAAACTACAATATATTAAAATAGTTTTCAATGCTATAACCCTAACTTCGTGATACATTGTATTATTTATATTTTATGTATCTCGAAACATCATAATTATACATTAGGAAACTTGTAATAGTAAATAGAATCTTAACAATTTAAAGTCAAATATATTGAAAAGTTATCTCCATAGTACTTGTAGCAAGATCATATTTCTATGAATAAGAAATTGCATTGATTAATTTACATAACTTCCAACATGTGCTTGATGTAACTATTTACCTTCGTGCATCATAGCTAGGACCCATGCTCATTAATTTTCCATTCTTTGCTATCTCTCTAACAATTTTCCCTCACTAGGCCCGAGCCTCTGGCCGAATTGATTAAAAGATTGCTATCACAGTTAAGTAACGATTTGCCCTTTCTTTGTTTGTCTCTCACGCTCACGGTTTTGTTGGATTAGGATCATGAGATGCCATCAATACTTGACGGTTATAGTTTGGATCTTCGCGTCCACACATGCCATCCCTTCATTGCATTACCCTCCATTACATTACCCTCTATTTCTTGTCCAACTATTGAATTTGTTTTGCATTTGCGAATCTTCTTGTCCAACTAGTAGAATTTCTTGTTCGCAAATTTGGATTTCTTCAAGTTTTATTTAAAGAGCTTTCCATACTATCTCCAAACCAAACCAAACCAAGAAGCAAACCAAACCAAAGGGGCAAGGATTTTAATTTAAATGTGTCTTTGTGGTTTGTGTTAATAATGTTAGTTGTGTGTTAATGGTTTTGTGTTAATAAAAATGTTTGTCGGAGACATGGGATGGTGTGAGGGTGTAGATATAAACATTACCTAATATACTCTAATGATGGATGTGGTATATCATGGCCTCACAAATCTAATACAAACTAGAGTGCTCAAATTATGGAAATGAAAACATTGCATAGATTAGACATATAATATTATACCAATACCAATATTAATACATACAGGGTAGCGTAATAATAGAATTTATTAATAATGAACAAATCCTTTATTAATAATAATAATTTATTCGGAAATCCTTGTTGTTTTTTTTCTTTCCAGTTGCATACATCCATACATGCATATAGCTTTGGGTTAGGCAACCGTGTAATGGTAGAAAAGACACAAGCTGAGATCTCTGTCTTTAATACAAAATAAAGAGAATTATGAGACTAGGTAGGAACCCTTAACAATTGCGATTGTACAAGAATGACCAGTCTGTATGAGTTTGCACATAAACTTTTAAAACCAGGACATACTTTCTAAATGATTTATGATAATGGAGCAAATGGAAGGAAAAAAGAAATAGATAAACATGATGATGCGAGGAAGAGAGAGCATAAAGAGTTATACTATTGGCAAATAAACATAATTGTTTCTAGTTACACTATAGAGATGGTATCATTTAAATTTATCCAACCACGAGATGTGTGGGGAATTTGAAAGGCTTTCCACCATATTGAGCCAACGCTATGACTTACATGGCGGTGTGAAAAGGACTATCACTTATTGTGAACAATAAGGGCACCATCTGAACTTAACCTTTTGTAAAATGCTGGCGGCGGACCCGAATCCTTAGGAGATTCATTTCTGATTTATGAAGAAGCGATGAAGCTTTCAATATTGTGATAATTTCAGCGTCCGGACTACAATCGACCATATGGCCTGAACCAACTAGGTTATTCAAGTCAACCTTGTATTCGTTTTCCACTTTGTATTTACCTTGGATCTTTGGCTATGACAAAACATGCCTTAAAAGCATGAAATGACATAGGCATTAAGCGGTCTTGATCGAAGCGATCTAAAAAATCACGGTACCGTAGACCTAATAATCTTTGGAAAAACCTAGGCACATTGCTCCATGCTACCATCACGGAAGAGTACGTGTCTGGATCAATCGGCGCTATCGGGAGGGTGGAATCCCTTGCACCATCCACATGTCTATCTCTATCCTCTTCATAACTAAGACCATCTTCTTGGTTAAAGGAATTTGTTTGATACTACGATATCGGGGGATCCACTTCTCAATCTCCTTAAAACTTGTTCGCTACTGCGCTTCATAATATAGCTCTGCGGTCATTGATGCGGAATTTGGAATGTCTAAAGAGGCTCCAATAGCGAATATGGAACACCACTACCTATCTGCATCTTCTAACCATACGGGAATAGGAGCCGAGGTGGGAAAGAAGTCTGAGGATTGATCCAACTTCTTATTGGAGAGATAGATATGGTGCTTGAGCGGAGGCGTGGGTGCGGGGAGGCAAAAAAGGAGGATGCGTTGGGTATAAAGGAGGAATGGAAGAAGATCGATTGACGAAAATACATTGCAAGTAAATGGGGGTGTTAATAATACCGATTTGGTAATTACGCGCACCTACGATTTGATTGGCCTTTTGCTGGTTGCGAGGGGATACGGTTTGATTGAAACCTTGCCGGCAATCGCGATTCAATATGTCACCGCTTTCGGGGAGTTGCAAAGTCGGAAATATTGGCATCCTATCAATGGATTAGCGTGATGGGTTATCGGGTCAACTATCAAACAAACCTGAAAGATTGCCTAATTCCAAGTTGTCTGAATTTCATGAAAGGGCTTTCATTATAAGCCCACGGATTTTGCAATTAAAGGGGCTTTCTTTGTAAGCCCTCTAATCTTAACCATTGAGGAGGATGAAACAAAAATTGCACAAATTGCATGCAAAACTTGGTGCACTCTAGATGTCGCGATTGGTATGCCTCGTGCGATGTCGCCCATGAAATCATATGAAAACCATGCCAAAAGCGTGTATAAAAATCACAAAAAATACTGTTGTTATATGATACTGAATATTGATATTGATCCATAAGAACTTGATGATGTGGATCTTGAGTTAGATGATAAAACTTCAGATGTTCATCCCTTTTGGACTGAAGATTCCTTTCGCGATAATTGACTATGTGTGAATGTGTTGTGACGGTATAAATATCTGAGAACAAACTTAGTCACGAAAATGCTCCGCGATACAAAGCCTCCATTTGTCGTCTTTTGAGCTATTGATTAAATGAACACCAAACCTTCTCTATCCATCAAGCAAGCCTCTCTTGCAATGTTTCTACCGCGGTGACCTCTACTATTATGCAGTTGTAGACTTTGACAAGCAGTTTATAAAGCGAGGATAGCACTTCTTGAGAGAGTGTATCCTTTAATAGGACCAACGATCACGCCTATCATTGAGTAACTTAAAGGCCACAAATATAGATCTTTTGGCTGATGTTTCTATCTTTAGGATGTTGGATGCGGGATCATACAACGAAATCTCATCATCATTTTAAAATTCAAGGACAGCGTGTCTTGTACAAGGTTATCCAGTTGCTTTTCTTGATTTGAAACAAAAAGTGCAAGAAGCACAACGCATATGTTCCACCGGTTATACTTCCTTTATCTTAGCTTGATTCATGGTACCCAAACGCCTATTGGACTTTCCCTTCTAGCCCGAAGTAAGTACATCAATACAGCTTTGTATCTCATATGGGCTAGGAAGAATAAGAAAAGAGTATGATTCCTGCGTACACAAAAGATCAAACATTCTTAGAAAATAAAGAGAATAGAAAGAAGTTGCCAATTATTTTTTGCAAAGGAATGAAAAACATACAAAACATATCTAACTTCAACGTGTTGGAAGATAATGTAACAACGACTTTGAGAAAACGATGACAAAGCATGACACACATAATGCCTACGCACTAAATTACAAAAGATTATCTTTCAACATGTGTTGGAAGTTACTTAAGAAGAAATTTTGAAAAGAAAGAAGGTAAGTGCCTATGATGATATGGTATATATTATTGAAGAGTTACTCTACATGAAAGTTTCTGTAATGTGTTAGAGCTGAAATTCCTTGGGAGTTACTAGCATTATTATTGAGCTTCTTGGCGTGTTGGAAGTTGGAAGATACACACACTACATAAGAGGTGAATGAAGCATGCTAAATTGAAGAGCACATGTCTTATTATATGTGGTAGATTTCAAGCTGAATTTAGGTTGCATAGGCATAGCACAATCCAATGCATGGCTTAACATTTGACTTTTAGCACATGTTGGAAATTATGAGCAAGAACATTCTAGAAAATAAAGAAATGAAAACTCTACAATTCTATTATAAAGTTTCAAATAGAAAAGCATTGACAATTACCTCGGCATTGATATCGTTATCGAACCCAATAACATCTTGAAGTTATCCTTTTGCCGATACCATCAGGTATGTGTGTGACAATTAAGCATATGGACCTATTGCTTCGGTATGTTTTACTTCATTAACTTTCGCGGCCCTCGATCCCACATCCTTTCATGACCACATTATGCTTTCTAAAGTTTGAATGCCCATGATCTTTATCCCACAAACTCTCCAATTGATAACTTTCCCATGCTGGAATTCTTGAGGTTTGCTTGGCATTATTAGGTTGGGCTTTACACCAACTTTCACAATAGCTTGAGCTCATTCCATGATCTGCAATCTTTCGGGCTTTCATTCGGTATTCTTTAGTTGTCAAACTAGGAAGGTGTATTTCCTCAGAGGTGAACAACAACTTCCTTCAATATCACGCTTTAAATTATACGTAACTCTTGAAAGCTAAGAACATTTGTTCCTTTACTTAAGCAATTGTCCCCTAATTAGAGCATCATTTGTTTTTCCATTTCATTGGAAGCTGAGTGGATTGTACTCTTGAAATGTGACATAGAAATTTCCTTGCCGCTTTTAGAGAGCTCAGTGTCAGCTTCCCTCTCATTAAACGGCCTCCATAAATTTGTAATCCATATCAAATATTTTTCTTCCGTTGTAGTTATTGGATCTCATTCTTGAACTTTTGCCAAAAGTGAGCTTCTGACTTCCTCATAATTACATGAAATAAAATACCAAAACATTTAATAGATTAGATGGGAAGGAATCACATCTAATGTGTGTTGGGATTAAAGACATTGTTACAACCTTGTAAATTCCTTAGGTAGATTTTCTTGTTCCTTTTGGAGGACGAATTCATAATCTTCCATTGAGCCTAAGCTTGCTCTACTTTATCTTGGAATGGAATACAAATCTATTTTTATGTTTCGGTTAGTTTGTCAGGATATTTTCATCAATTTCAATTTTCATCAATTTCCAGCATTAGAGGTCTCATGTGAAAGAATTCGTCTTGCCGCATTCTCCCACTTTGCTTTAAACTCACATCACTTTTTTTTAGAAAGCATCCGCTGTCGCCATCATTGAGTGTTGTTACTTAAATGACAACAAATTTAATATTATCATTATACACTTCACTCAAATTTTTTATTTCATGGCTTGATTGTATGTGGATCAATTGTGAAGTAAAAAAGTCGGCTACCTCTACATAGAGAAAGGATGTTCCATCATTTGCTTTTCAAGCAGGCTTCACATGCTTTCAATTTGCTTCCTATAGTTCAGGTAAAACTCGGCTTACTTTTGATGTCAGGAACTATGCAATTCTCAACCCATATCATCAAAGGATTGGTAAAATAAAAGAAACATGAAGTATTTTACGAGCTTCGGATAAAGCTTCCTGTTGTTGGTACATGTTTCTTTCCCTTTCTCTTTTGGATGGGCTTTCCAGCATTCCTATCCTAGTTCATCAATATCCTTTTCTTCCTTGGCTTTCTAATACCATGGAAGCACTTTTCTTTGATAAACAACGATCTGTTTATTAAGTATCGATATCACCTTTCGGAAGATTAGATCAACAGCACCTTGTACTTTAGTTCTTCTCCTTGGATGAAGGTGGACAGGTGAAGACTCTTCATAAAGATTTTTACAACATAGCACTACGGGAAATTTTTTATTGTATTTTGTATAAATTTTTGGCATTTGTCTCTTCCTTGACAATCTTGTGCAAACAATGGTCAAAGAATATGTGATATCCCAATGCTACAAATCAGCCTTCGACATTTGTATTGTAATCGTAATTCCATATATAAGCTACAACTTATATTCCGTCATCGATTTTGTCATACAAAGAGGCGTCAGAATTCTCGAAGGATACAACAAACCCTTTAATACTTGCATCATTAACAAAACGTATCACCATTAACAGCCACAAGCATGTCAATTTCCATCTTCTCGGGAACTACCATCAATTTTTAGCAGATGCCATATACGTATTTGCTCATCGTCTAGTAAACAAATTTCATTGGCCGATTAGCAACCTTGTATGACCTCAAAACACCACATTACGACCCAAGAGATCTTTGCATTCTTGTGGTAATACCTGAGGTTACCAAGTCTTCGGAGATGAAGCTCTTGTCTTTGCTCACTATAATAATTCAAGCGTGCATGCATTAGGCTCATAGGCGTGGAAGCTGTGCATAACAAGTTAAAATAAATATAGTGAATCATTGTATGCGCACTACAAAATGGCCATGTTATCTTGCACATAACAAAGCGTTAGAAGCTCTTGATATGATTTAAAGGAAACTTAGATGATAATAACCACTTGTTCAACGATTAGAGATAGAAATAGAAGAGATAATAACTAGATTATATCGACTCTTCTCAAGGCGATTGTACAAAGATTTCTAACCGGTTAGACGTCGATTTCCGCAATAGTCCCGAGAAAAACAAAGGCAATTCAAGGGATTTAGGAAGGAAAGATCAAAGGCTTTTTCAACACATGATCTTCCCCAAAATACAATGGCATAAGGCTTTACATTAATGTAGGCAAGAAGAGCTGTCAAGAATAGGCTCGATTCAATCTTCAGCTGTTCAAAGGACAAAGCTCTTAGAATCGACTCCCAAGCACGTTTTAGAGTCCACAACGGTCGAATTTAAGAAACAACGACCCGAAACCGAATCTCTTATAACTCCTTTGCTCAATCATTTGCTTGATTGATGCGGATTGATAAGCGGGGCCGGTATTTAGTTTGATGATGCACGCAAAATGATGGCGGAGATACGCTCTGCCCGGTTGAGGATGCCGCGGCCGAGGCGATTCATTGATCTCATAGAAATTGCTATCGAGGAGTTTTAAACTTCCTTGTCACAATACCCGGCCTTTGCTATAGGTTTGGTTCTCTCTCTTTTGTTTAAGGCCACATTCTGTTGTTCTGATACGTGCTTATGCTTTTGCTAAAATATGGTTGCATGAACTTCCCTTTAAAATATCGCACCCTTGCAGTAAAGATAGTTGCATGTGCCTTTTCTCTCATAAAATATCATCCCTTAGCTATGGAAAATATAGTTGTATGTGATATTTAGTAGCCCTTATTCTTTTGCCCACAATGATAGTTTCCGTAGTACCCCTATGCCATAATCTTACGGACCACTCCCCTAGCATGCTCCATATGGAAGCTATAGAAAACAATATTTTCACAAAAGGTCTTGGCAAAATGATATATGTATTATTGGGCTACTAGTGCTAACAGATTACAAGACTTTAACTGTGCAGTTGAGAAGTTCCTTAAGGAAGAAAGGTTGCCCAACAAAAGTATTGCTTTCGGTGTTGGAAAATATATAAGGAGAACATCTAAGAAAGCCATCACAGTGATGCTACTAGCGAAGTCACAGGATAGTTAACTTCAAACCGTGTTGGAAGCGGAAGCTTTCAAAAGACAAGAGAAGTGGCGTAAGACTCGCCGAGACTACCTAGCCGCGAAAGTACAAACAAAGAGTTGACTAACCGCGTGTCGAAGATACAAGAGTCTTTGTCCGGCGCAATGAAGCATGACACTCAGGGCCAATGGCCACTATTTCGGCCACGTCCCGGCTTTGTATGTGTTGAAGAATGGCGATATGATAAGGACATGAAAACAATCACAAATGAAGCATCACACTTTCATTGGCATTTCTAGCTGACCGGGACAAATGCGCTTAACAAACATAAGCATTACAAACATGGCTACGGCACGAGAGTAACTTCCAACGTTTGGAAGTTACTTCTGGCTGGAAGATGACCTTGACTTTATATGCTAAATGTTGGAATCTAGAATCCGCGTAAGATGGGAGTTTCACAGAAAACCATGGACAAAAGCGAAAACACACACCAAGAAGGCTACTGTGATAAAGACATCCAACATGTTGGAAGTTGCGCGAAAGGGAATAGCGATTGACAATAGAACCTTAATTTTGCTAAATGTTGAGTAATGTCTGACTTCTAAAAACAAGGCGAAGCATGATGACATACATATGAGAATATTAGCACCTAAGTAACTTCCAGCTAACCGTGTTGAGAGATTCTTGAAAGTATAATTGGTCGCTTAGGTTTATTTAAACGGTAAATTACGAGATAGATTTCTAGCCAATGTGTTAGTATCTAAAACAAGGCAGTATGACATACATAGAGGCTATTATAACTTCCAACCGCGTGTTTGGAGATTCTTGCTATATAGTCCTTAAGTTGAAATTTAAACATTGAAAATTACGAGATAGAATTTCTAGCCAATGTGTTAGTATCTACACTTTCAATACATATTCAAAATGGAAGCCACTCTACTTTCATTCATATATAAGCGTTGACAATTTTCCAAACCTATTTATTTGATGCTATTTATTTGGAGACAAGCTCTATGGCGATGCGTGGTGATGGGAATTCCTTTAAGCTCCAACCCAATAGCGAAGACGGTTAGAAAAAGCCCGATGTCGCATGTGGCGTCATATATTGCCTTCTCTTCAAAAGTGAGATTCCGCTCGCTTTTCGGTTCTCTCCCCATTAAAATACCATATACGCAATTTTAGCAACAATGCCATGTAACTAGATGCACGGATGTTAGCGATGGCGAGAGACCTCAAGGATTTTCTGCTGTGTGGCGTCGAGGTATTACATGTGGGCAATGCGGCATGGCCCGAGTTTCATTCTTTTAAATAACGAACGCGCGCATTTCATCGCCCAGGAGCATGTTTGAGAGGGGAAGGTGAGGTTGGCCTAGAGCCTTCAAAGGTTGATAAACAAGGCCGTTTTCTTAAAAGGCGTTTGCCATCGAGGCTTGAGGAAAACGAGGTCGTTCGATGGCGTTCACGACCTATTAGGTGATGTCAATGGAAACGGCAAAGAAATCTCGAGCTAACTTCCGATCTGCGCAGCACCATATGTACTAAAACTAAAGCTAGAGAGAGGATGCTTCATCGGTGAGTATTATTTTCTTACTGACTTCATCGAGCAATGCTTGGGCTGATGAAAATGCATCAATCACGCCATGAATGATCTGTTCTTACGGAAGGCACGGCAAAGTGCGTTCACCGAGGGTCACGGGTTTGTCCTTTCAAATTTTCGAGTCATTTCTTTTTTGGGACAATCTAAGCCCTTCTTGCTTTTCACGTGGCAATAAATTCTAGGGTAAGAGCATGCTAGGGTCTACATGTTTGGAAACTGGAAAATATACGGGTAGTCAAAGATGATGATATGTTGGGTTCTTAACATCTTGTTGACATCCCTGCGTTACCTTACAACATGTATGTACTACTACTCTTGAACATAACCACCGATTTCTTTTAGTCAAGCTTGTAGTCTGGTACTTTAAAATACAATTATGTACTTGCATAGAAATTACGAAATTACCTTTTTGGTATTTTTTATGTAGGCCCTAGCGTAGCTCACCCTCTAAGATCTCCATCCAAGGCTAGAAACTTCCTCAATTGGGAAACCCAAACATTGAATTGTGAATACGCCATTCTAGATGCGATGTTGTGCGAGGAAGCCTTACAAGATTACAGACACATGGTTGATGTTCATGCGGCATGGGGAAGTTCCCTCATCAAACACTTTAAGGTATATTGCCATAGAAGATCAAAGGATTCATCCCATTATGAAGGTTTGTGTTGGGATAGCCGACGTGTCAATTGCTCGGATAGTCGAGGGACTTGATTTGGGATTCTCAAAAGGTGTTGGTTTCTTCGATTCGTTAGCTGGTCTTGGCCTACAGATATTGTTCTTCATTTTAGGGCATTCGTACCAAAATAGCTGCCGGTATTTGAGTGCCTGGATTCTCTGATTTAGCAGAAATTGGAACTAAAGTTCTACTTGAGTCATAATGCATATGGTAAATGCTTTCGATTGCATATATGCCAAAAGCTAGTCGTTACATGCACTACCAGGACAATCTTGGTGGTAGAATGATGATTTCAACAATTAGTGTTCATGTAAAGAATTACGCAGCGTGGAAGTCTGCATTTTAATTTATTAGCTGCTTTTGATATGTATACAAGTTTTATTGTTGTGTTTTTCTATATGCATTCCATTTTTATGTTTCTCATTATTATCGCATTGAGAGAATGAGCTAGCGACAATTTCATTACTGCGATCTTCTAAAGTTCGATGTAGGACCTCGAAAACAAAACGAGGTCATCACTCATCGAGAAGCGGACTGAATTTTGTGAATCTTGATAATAATTAATAAAGCTTTTAATGTATGAGATGTTGTCTTATGTTTAGAAAAACAAAGTGGGAACTTACTTGTGATTGTCGTCGATGCTTGAGGTTCTAGCACATGGATCACGGGATGATGATGAGACATACTACGATATCTCGGTGAGAGAAATATCGCGCGTTTAATGCAAAACATCTTAGTAACAAATTCGTTATGATCAATATTCTTCTATTGTAGGGTACTAAAGAACAAAGCAACAAAATCACGGCGGAGTTCAAAGTGCATGTTCCGGCTGTCACATAAAATGAGTTGGGGAAAATGGAGCACCATCTTGTAAGAAGAAATGGCAGAACCTATAAAAATAAAACGTAATGGATCGATATACTCTTATTTAAGGCTACACACTTCCAAGGATGAGCCTTGAATACTTTCTAGCACCGGTACAATTTCCTATACGATTGAGTGTAATAATCGCGATCTTGGTGCAATAAGCCTATCTATCTGAGGAAGAAGAATTGGAGCTATGGAGCATTCAAGAATAAACATTTAATTAACCTCATGTACAAGCTCTTAAAACAAAGCACTTATTAAAATAACATTCGAACTTCTAGAAAATGATATTTTTGATGGACCAACAAAAACAATGGAGCTATCAACCTTTTTAGATAAACATTCGATGATGCACACTCAAAATGCACAAAAGCACAAATTAAAATAACATTCTAACTGGCAATGGAAATTTAAAGAAAGCTACATTTCTGAAAATCCCGCAATTTTGCTTGAGGGTTCCCGCCCACTTTCTGCGTTCGAGCTATGCCACGTATCTGCCAATCGGTTGTTTTCTTTCTTAACCATCAGATTCTTTATTTTTCGTCGTGAGATTAGGAAATTAGAAAAACAAGTATTTACCAGCGAGTCGTCTCCAGTTATTTGATCTAGATCGCTTCGAGGGATTTCAACGCCATTCTAATCTCCACCTTCTGCGATTTCTCTTCTATTTAATGGCCAAGCCAAGCCAAGCTTTGAGATCTGCAAACTTAGGGTAGCCATAGCCAAACTTTGGAGTGCCGTTATTTAGTCTTACACTAATTTCGGTTTTACGGCTGATACAATGAAGTTTGTGAGTGAGGGATTGGTACTGTCTAATTCGGTCAATGGCTGCTTGGTGGATGACCTTTAACTCACCGGACGGTGGCGAATCAAGGAAGCATGGGGATTAGAAGCCTTAATAGGAGCGAGGACCGACGAGCAAGCTCTTTCACAGATTCAGCACCCGGAGGATCACGGATAGCCTAAGCAATGCGATATTAAAGGCTGCTTGTAACCGCGGATTTGTAGATATAGCAAAGGAAGCCAAAATTGTTAGCGGTGATGCATCGCGAGAAATGGCTTTTGGCATGGCAATTTTGCTCACGATGTTAAAGAACAATGCTCCAGCGTCATTTTTGCTTGGGACTTGATGTTGTCTAAAGCGACAGAAGAGATGAAATAGTCAGGTTATGTCTTCATTCGTCGAATAGTTTTGTCCTCTACAGCATCAAAAGCATTTAAGGATGCACCATTTTCACATATCCGTGAAGCCCCAAGTGAGCTGGTGCGGAAAAGCCCATTAAGTCATCTCCTTCCTTATTGGTTTGGGTGCATATTATTCACAGGTTACTCGGACATGTCGAGAAGTATGGGATAGGCATATTTGCCCTATATTCCTTGATGGACGTACATAGCGATCCTGCGTTTGTGGGGTATATACAAGTTTTTGTATACTATATATTGAGTTTTGCAAAATACTATAAGGTTTAAGGAATGTATGCCAATGGTGTTAATTTTGTACATGTATTGTAAGTTTTAGGGGCTCTCTCGGCGCTTCGTAGCCCAGGTGAATATGCAAATAAAGGGTTTTAGGGATGTTAATTTAAATGTGTATTGGATGTAATGGTTTGTGTTAATTAATATTGATTGTAGTGATGTGTTGGTTGTTATTGTATATATATTACTACAAAAAGATTTGGGCCCTTGGGCCCTATTAATAAAACCTTTGGGCATTAAAAACTTCCGCATTACCAACTTTAACACTTATGCATGTAATACCGAAGAAACACTTGTAATCTAATTACACCACAAACTCTCTCTGCATTTTATAGTGAGGATGAACAGCAAAATTGATAAATGCAGCAAGAGTTGTTATTTACCATTTATATGTTCCTGCGAAAGTAAAATTGGATCAAATAAAAGCTTTTGACATTGATATGCTCTACAATAATGTTTTATTCACAAACCATTGCATGAACATCAGCGTTATCTGCGTGTAACAGTGAGGTTCGTGGAACCGATTAATACTTTCTCACGGGTTGCACGGCTTTGGTTTAACAAGTGAAGAGAATGCGATAATTTGGTGATGTGGAGTAGGTCTCTGTAGCGATTAGGTGAAACAAGATCAAAGTAGAGGTTTTGAAGCAAGCTTGCTCGTTAAGCGTTCCACCGTATTGCCAATCTGATTTCCTCTTTCACAATGAAACTATTGTTTGATCCACAACTGATTTTGGATGTGGTGCATCTCTAGCTTAAAGATAATGCATGACTCACTTTTACACGGTTGATTAAAGTTCCAAACCTACAATATAAATGCATTCTTGTAGCCCTTGTTTGACTAATGCATGATTGAGGAAAAGGCGTGGAATAATCATATTTGTGTGCCTGTCCGGTTTGTTGATTGAAGGCTAAATGTGGTACACTGCCGAACAATCAAACTGAGGCCGAATATCCAAGAGTTGAAAGCAAGCAGAGGGCTAAACTCTCTAAACTCTTTTTGAATGCTGCGGTAGCGAATCTTACGTAGGAGGAATAGCTAAAGGGAAGGAGACAAAGAAATGAGTTTTGCAGCACTACATTGTAGAACCGGAAGGGAGAAACAATACCTTGCTGGCCCGAAGAAACATTAAATACCTTTGTAAAGTGTGAGCAAAAATCCACATCGTGGTAGCAAAAATCCACTCGACAGCAAAAAAGGAATCCAGGGCAAGAACACATGCGCATGCACACATGCACGCACACATGAACTTGCACTTGCATGCCGTACACACATGCGTACACATGCATGCGTGCACATGCACATGCATACACATCTTGTAGGTGTTCATGCACAAAGCAACCCTGGGATTGTTCCAACCAGCGAAATCAATGGCCCATAAAGGGTGCACTCTAGAAATACTATTTAGTACCTCCAGCCGAATACAACAATGAAATCATAGAAAAACCATGTGAAAAAAGCGTGTAAAAATCTAAAAGTAACCCCATTGTACTGAATATTTGAGTAGTTCTTGGGCTCTAATCAATTGGACTATCATTTAGTATTAACAAGTTTTGATTACGCAAATCTACGTTTCATGCACATATTCTGATGAAAGATGGGTCTCTCAACTTTGTCGCGCGTGTGCGGTCCGATACATTTAGTACCTTGTTTCACCTTTTTTAAATTCTTTTACACTAGAAAGGTTATATGGCTTCCATGTTTTGCTTCCTTGTCATTTATGAACTTTTAGTTGAATCTGCTCTCTCATTACGACTTTGTCAACCTCATTGCTTCTATACGCTAATGCCCGGCTGAGGATGGAGCTTATCTTGGAACATCTATATTGAATAGTGCCATTGCAATGCAACTCAATCTGCTGATTGTTCTCCAATAAATGATCGTATCCATCCTTGATATCTATTAATTGTATGGATGATGTTGCATGATATCTACTTGTCGATTGTCGCGGCAGCGAGCTCTCCACTTATTGCGGATGCCAACTCCAAATCCTTTGTCCCTGCGGCAGTTGCTTTTCGGTGATACACGTAACGCACGCAAAATTGTTATTTTCCTGCACTTTGGCTTTTCGGTGATGCGTAATGACAATCAAATAATCACGGAGAATAATAGTGTTATGGGACTAAGCTTATTTATAAGGTGATGTACATTCTTGGACAACGACTTTTCCATTGGGATGAAATTCGTTGATGCGCATATTAGTTTATCGAGACTTTTCTGCACCCTGACCTCGAGAGCGGCCTGACCTTGGATTTGCAAAACCTGATCAAGTAGTCACATAAACTTTTACATTTGATCATTTCTTTAAGCGTTGTTCTTATGATCATACTCTTCGATTATATTTTGCATCGAGAAGGCATTACGATCAAGGATCACTTTCGACCACAGTTGAGAGAAAGGTTGTAAAGAGATGGACCTCATTTTCAGAGTACCCGACTCAGGCGAGGGACTTTGTGGTTTTAATTAAACCATCATCTCCTGCAACAGCGGGAATGAAGGTAAATCTGATTAGTGCTTAAAGCACATGAGTCACGAGAAAGTTCCATGACTCATTTGCAATTTTTGGGTTTATCTTGCTTTGCTATAATTGCGTCATGGAAGCATCGTTCTATAGGTGTTTCATCTATTTGGCATCTTCGAGGCATTTTATTCCGATCTTATGGGATTTACTGAGCGTTCCACAATTTATATTGATCCTTACATTTACTTGCTTTGAGGGTCTATTATTTATAATATCGCCAAGTTCAAAACAAGCTCAATGGACCAACCATGTAAGGCCGGCCTATATTAGTTCACGGTGGTTCAACAACTTCTAATACCACAATGATTTGGTTGTGGCAGTCTTCCCTAATAATGTGCATGAGAATACTTTCTCATATGCTCATGGCGAACCTCTTACTATTTCAAGAATAGATCTGCGGAAACATTAGCGGCTTCGAACAAACAAATAAATCTTTGGTTATGAATCTCAAAGTAATGGGATGCCAAAAGGTTCCTACGGAGTGTGGTAGATGGCCTCTGATGCTGTCCCTTTGCATATGAACACTCAAATTGAACACCACTTTAAACGAAAGTACGCTAATGATTTGCCTGCGTTAGATTTGATGAGCAGAGGAGTTCATGAGAAATAGACTCTAAATCATAACATGTTCTTTTCTCCAAAATATCAACAAATAAAATTTTGGGCGATGTTTTCTAAAAGAGTTTGTCATCTTGTTCATAGAATAATAATTCTACATAGATCATGTGTGATCTAACTGACGTTTAGCGGATGTTTTGTTGTCCTAATCATTAACACAAAAGTCATTCAAGGAATATGCATCGATCTAACTAAGAACCTTTTGCTTGGATGTTTTGTTGTTGTTGTCCTAATGGAGGTAACACAAAAGTCATTCAAGGAACATGCATGCTAAATATCCGCGAAAACATGGGATGTTCCTTGCGAGAATATTAAGCGTTCCATTGGACTAGGCTTTGCCATTGTAGGTCTCGGTATCGGTGAACAAACTAGCACACATTCATATTTTTATAATTTTTTCCTTTACTCCAACCACCTTATGCGCTGGTTGTATTTTTGGGTTGCCCCTAGGGGGCAAACCCTTGTTGTTTATGTGCTTGGCATATCACCGGTATATGCGTATCTAGGTATATCATATTGGCTAGCTCCAAACCTCTATTTCTGTAAGCTCGGTCCGGATGTAAGAACTCTCCACGACTCTCCTTTAGCGGGTGGGCAGCGGGGATCGACCATCGAGAGAATCAGCGATATAGGCGGCTCTTATTGGCGAATTGCCTTCTTTGGGTTTGAATCTCGCCCGATCTTAGGTCGAGGGGTGTTGGCGGGGAAAATTTTGGATTGTTTTCGTTTTAATCCTAGAGTTGGCGAGGCGCATTTTACGCTTTCATCTTTCTGGCGTGGTCGATCACAAGCGGCGAAGGTATAAATCTTGGCGCTGAGATTTGGTCGGCGTCACATACATGTTGCTATGGATCGCGGCTTAGATGGCGCGGGTATTAATTAAAATATTTGTGTTCGCGATATCAAGGTGCATCGATTTTCTTAGTTAATCACCTTTACGTCACGGATAGTGGTATGTATTAGTGCGGCGAATATTTGCGCCGATCCTTTTTCTCGGCTGATTTTTAACGAATTTGTAAACCTTTGTCCTTCGTATCGCCGTATGGGTGCTAAGTTGGACATCTACCATGTAAGAGCATACTCTTGCCCACCTACTTCGGGGAGCTTTTATGGAAACGCTTGCATGGTCTCTATACATAACCACATTATTCAAGGAGCGTGCTTCATGCTTCATTCTTTATTGATCTTGCGGTTTCTCGATGCTTTGCAAAGGTTTGTATGCATAATGGCGGGGCTTTCTTGTCTTTGTTATTCTTTGTTGTTGTTGATTAGCTTCGAACTATGAAACCATATATGGCTTTTAATTTGTTATGAGTTGATTCGTGAAGCGGGTAGGCATTAAAGGTTCAGTTGCAAGACAAGGCGGTGGAAGCAAAGGCTAAAGAACTGCGGTTACAAAGAAGCATAGAAGCATCTTACCTGCGAAGGTGATTTGTGAAAAACTTTTGCATGCTTTTAAGGTCGAGATGCAGGCTTATGTGAACCGAGGTAAACATAGACAGCCTGCACAATGAAATGTGCCGTGTGGAGATATGGTATTTCCGGTGGTGAACAAATCCTTCATATATGGCGTTTCACCAGGCCCGACTTGAGTATGCGAAGGCGGGGCGGGGATTAAGGAAGGTGACTTTCATATCATACAATGATGCACATTGCATTACTTGCTTGAGCCACCAGCGCTATGGCATTTAAGAACACAAAGCATAAGTAGAAAAAAAGCGTTAATGCGGCATTCATGTCGATTTGTAGGCGTTATGGTTCGATCATTTTTTATAGCACTACTTTCTCTGAGGCTAGCCGTGAATTCAAGGGATTGAAATGTTACATTTTCATGTAGGCATCTTTCGGCAGGATGGGATTTTGGCGGGGAGAAATACGAGGGTAACACAAACATGAAATTGTTTCTTATGAATCGCGGCAATAATGCTAGCGCAACTTCATTACCAACAAGCGGTTAGTTTGTCTTGTTATATGATTCCTACTCATTAGAAGCAATGGCCCAAAAAAGAAATTATTATTAATTCTAGGTCACTTTTGCATGAACATGTCTAGTTTAAAGCGAGAATTTTGTAAGCAATCATCAAATCTAGCATATCTTGGTCCGTCTACCCCATATTGAATTGATGTTTTTATAATCTCAAGTACAATCAAGAGACTCTATAAGGAGGGTTTAGTTAGGAGGAAAATGAACTATAGTTACACTTTGTACTTGTTCTATTTTTTTTATATTGGGATCATTGCATTATATTAGCTCTGATTACTCTAAGCAATGCATTTATAGAATTGTTTTGAGCAGTAAAGGCAGTCCTTATCTACCTAAAGCTGTAGCTGGCAGACTTGCCAGTGCATACTCAAAGCTGGAAAGCGTAACAAAAGTTAGGATATATTATCATCTCCTAGATATCACCGGAATCAAGGGTGTGAAGATCGATCTTTAATTATTCCAGCATTATGGACATATATCTTTGGTGTGGAAAACAAAGGTAGGTGAGCATTGTTTAAGCAGGTATTCTTCTCAATTAGCACGGTTTTACTCCTAGGAGGAGGTGTTCATTGAGCAAAGTATTTTTATTAGCTTCATCTTTCTTGCGGGGCGGCCTTATTGAAGGTTATATGGGCGGGTGTAGATGGTTTATTATCGTGCTCTTGCCTTGTCTCATTATCCTGAGAAGAAGGTAATAAGCGAGTAAAATCCTACTATGTACGATTCATACGTATTGCGGTTGCATTCAAAAACATGCCAATATAAGCTAGCGGCAGGGATAGAAAATTGAAGATGCGCTAATTTTCTTTGCCCTCATCACATGTTAAATATGGCGGGGAGAATGGTATAATAGTTGGCATCTTTTACATGGATGCATGTCACATGTAAGGGGTTTCTCCTTACGGTAGATCATACATGCATGAGTCAAAGTTGGTTGTGTCAATGTGAATTCACTTAATATTTATTTCTAGGTGATTTTGGCAGCTACCATTGGTTTGTTTTGAGTGCGAATATCTGTTTGGTCTACACCAATGACTTTGCTTAGGATGGCATGGAAAATTGTTTGAACTAGATAAGATTTTTTCAAGACGGGAAGATGAACCTCTAAACTTTGCAAAAACATGAATACATTTGCAAACAAAAGACCCGCAATTTTAGATCATCCATGCGTCCTCCTAAACTGCTTAGGCGCATCGGCGATGGTATTGTCATGTAGGAAGCGCCTCGGCGGATGGACTCAGCTCTACGTTTTGTTGAGCCCGGTGCATTATAGTAATGCATCAATAGATGTTTTCGTCGGTGTTGTTACTTACGTGTTTGGCAAAATTTGAACAAAGGGAGTGTGTGAGCACATTTAAGAGTTACGTTTATTAGCTCACCTTGGTTTTATAACAAAATAATATACATGCATCTTTAGGTGCATAAATTTTATATTTATTGGTTAGGAAGATTGACAATTACGCTTGTTAGGCTTTTTAATATGTTGTCTTCTTTCTTATCTTTGTTTTTTAAACATGTGCTTTAGCGAATTATTTCTTACATTTTATTACGTGAAAAGATGTCTATGATGATTCTTACGATTCTCATGTCCGGTTTTTGAGTGCCATCTTTCTTTGGTTAATATATATATTATCTGGTTATTTATTTAGAATAGCCTTTTTCTCGATGCTATGGCTTGTAAAACCAAGTTGATTATAAAGGTCGTAGTTTCGTTGAAGAAGTATCAAGTATGGGCTGTCCTTATTTTGTATTTGCTTTCCCTTAGCGCCTTTTAATAAACATGACTCTCTCCACATATTATTCTTCTGAGTTGACTATACATCACCCCAATCTCTCAATCAAATTTTTAGAATTCACATAAACTTCGGCTTCAAGAAGTCGGGTTAGTGTCATAATCTTTGAGTACTTCTGATTGTCATTTCTTAAAACATGCTCCAAAACCAAACCAGCAATACTAGAAAAACCTTTGCATGACTATGTCACGAAATACCTAACATTCAAATTCACGAGCAAATGCAACTCTAGCAAGCAAAACCAAAACAAAATTAGAGAAGAAACCTTGAAATCTCATGTCTTAGTTAGGCTATAACATTAATAAAACCAAATCCAATAAATTAACTTAAAGGATAAATTTGCTTATATATTAGCGATAAATTTGCAAAGGACAACTAAAAATTCCTCACACATTTACCCACCTTCAGTGAACACTATATATGCTCGTCTATGGTGCTTGAGCAATGGCCAGATGTCTAAAAGCTTGAAGTTTGTCGGATATGGTCAAAGCGGTGTGAATGATGGCGACATTCTTGTTGATCCTCTGGCTATGCTTGTAGCGATGATGTTGACCATGAGGGCATCTATGTTTAAATCTCCCATGAGGGTGATCCTAGCGACGTGGCTCCAAGCGTGGATTGCGTGTTGAACTCGGCAATCGGCTCTAGCGTAATCAAGGAATGGCATGCTCCAGCCGTGGTGCCTATATATTTAGGTGTGTAGCATGTGATTCGTGGTCGCGATCTCACCGAAGCGCGTGGCAAAAGGATGAAATCACAGTACAAAATGTTTCTAAGTTGGTGTGGTTGCTTTCGAACTGTCGATGTCGTAAAGTGTGGTGTTCACTTGCGCATTAACATTGGCGAGGGAACTTATGCCAGTTGTCTCAATGGATCGTCATCGTTCACCGTCTCTTAGTAGAGGATGTCGACATCGTGGAGAATCTGCTAGTATGTAGTGCGATGTACTTTGTTGCGGATTAGCATGTTCGGCGTTATTTACCTTGAGAGTGTCGATTAAGCGGATTTGTCGAGATTGGGCATAGTCATCGTCCACGGCATCTCTTTGCATTCTTGAATCTCTTACATGTCTATTAATGTGATGAAGTTTTAGTTTGATGCCCGAGATTGCTTCAGAACAGTCGCCATTGTCTTCACTTTCGCTTGAGATAGCCATTATATATGCCATTCGCGTGCATGTGCATGCCTACGGGGTTGAAGCATAAATTTCTCTTTGTGCTACCAATGACGTGTCTCTTAGGTTGGAGGGCGTCTCATGATCTTATTGCCTCGTTTTTTGCTGCACGGTTATGGCCGTCAACTTTTGGATTGGCGTCCATGTTGGCGCGATCCTTGGAAGTAGAGGTGTTTCGACCCTATCTCGACGGTTCCTTCTGTTCGCGGGCTTCATGAATAATATCGAGGAGTGCCTCTGTCTCACCCACCATGTCTTGCTATAGATACCATCGACTACCATTGACCAATGATGAGGATAAGTCAATGTTGCTTTCGTCGGCTCGCTGAGAGCATAGTCAGTTTCACAGCTCTGGCTTTGTCTCTCAACGTCGTCTTTTCAGTGCGGTAAGGTGGGTTGATGTTTCTTGGACAGCCATCCTGCGTGTGTGTCTATATTTGGATGATGAGGGATGCCTTGCTCTGTTATTTTGGCGTACACTTTGTCATTGTGCTGCGTCCTTGTCTGGTGTTCTTATGGAAGACATCACGGAGGAAGGCAGCGGATGTCGCTAGGTGTTGGCGGGATCGCAGTGCAAATTCACGAGGTGCAAAATCCTTCTACCGTTTGCTCGATATCTCATATGGGACAAGCATATGCAAAGGAGAAGGTCGTCTCCTTGCCTCACGATCTCGGTCCTAAGCTCATAGTACACGAAGTCGATTTCCATGAGTGGTACAGTGCAGGTGGGCCGAAGCCTAGTGGATTCGTCGTTACGGCATCAGGGTCACAAAAATTCCACTTGTCAAACGTGGCTTCAATTGGTAAAAGTCAATTTGCAATCCGACTGCCCCAAGCGGTATGAAATCGCTGAGTGGCCTTAATACTGTGGCAGAATCCGCAAATGAGTTAGTCACACATGCACCGTTTCGTGTAGGCTTAGCGGCCGGGTGTTGGTATAACTTACTTGTTACCGAAAATGCATCGACATGGAAGAGGAGGTGGCTTGGAGCCATTGAGATCTGTCTATGACCGGCCGATCCTACGCCTCGTGATAGGCATTCCTTCGGTTTGTGGCGTCGCCGGTCATGGGCATCGTTTATTCCCCAAGCATTTGTTGGTCTTGTCTGCGAATCTTGGGTCGCGGTGATCCCCAACGTTATCACGATGCCGCGTGTGCAGCGGCTATGACAACCGATGGCACGTTCAATGCATCGGGGAGGTCTTGTTGAAAAAGCGGCTTTTGTCCCTCAATGAGACCTTAGCGTAGCCTTGTGACTTACCCACACCATAGCGGTAAGAAGCGAGGTTGTACTGTGGGTTGGGTCATGTATCTTTTGTACATGATATAAAGTGCGTGCGATTAGCAGGCCCTTCATTAGCGTCTGCACCATTGTGTGGTACACATACTCCATGATTTTGATACGATTTTGCCATGGAGTCCTCTGCACGCAATGGGCGAAGGGTGAGTTTCTAATAAATGATGGAATCAGTCGCATCATGTAACTCTTGAGGGAGACCGGTTAATGCAGTGTATCTCTGCGAGCTGCGCCTACATCAATCATCCATAAGCCGAGCCTGACTTCATTCGATGGTTGTTCTATATGGTGGTAGATCTGCCGTGGTATCCCTCTCACTAATATCCAAATCCCGTTAATGGAATGTTAGCATTGTATGGTACATGATTTCTTCTTTACCATGTGTATGCACTATGGTAGCTCGTGCTGCGATCCGGAAGATCATGTTAGATCTGAAGTGCACATGCACAGCGAGCCGTGCGCCCATCCTTCTATGTCTTTATCCTCGTTAGACGCTGCATACCTAACTTCACGGTAGCGGCTTCGGATTGCGTCACGTCCCTCCTCATTTTATTCACAAATTGCCCATGCTCATCTTAATAACATGGCTGCTCGCGAGGCTAATGTATTCGAGCTCCGTGGTTAAGCCTCTTATACTTGTCGATAATGTTGGAGGCGAGGATATCATAACTATTAGGATCAAGCTTTGCCGGCTCTTTTAAAGATCTTCAACACCACGGATCTATTAGCGGCGTATTCATTATCAATGAAAATACGGTTAAGCGTCTTAAATTGTCGGCATGTCGAGAACATTACGACTCGAGTCAGAGGCTTATCCTGTGACGATATGATTCGCGTTGCCCTGGTGTAAACGTATCCTCTCAAGCGACATCTTGGTTATTAATAACGCAAGTCTATAATCTTTTCAAGGATCGCGGACATGCTTTCGTCTAAGGGCTTTATGAAATCGTATTAATACAGGGCATTTGATGATATACAAAATTCTGAGGAGCCAATTCGTTGACCAAGGGCATTACAAAAATTTATGAAGGCTTCGGGGATATGTCATGAAATTAGGTCAAAACATAAAGAATTATTTTGTAGTTTTTCCTTCAAATAAACGTAATGCATATTTCCTTTTAGCAAGATCTATAGCAAAGGTGTTTGCGAAGTGGCTTTAAAGAAGTAATCAACAGGCGATATTTGCATAGTTGGTGATTAACAAGCACTATGGCGATGATATGGAATTTTACCAGGTAGAAATGGTTGCTAGATACTTGTATTTCACTTTTAACTAATCATGGTTTATTACGATTAATATTGAATCAACAACTTTTTGTACAAATCTTATGTTAATAATAAACGAATTTCAAGTGAATATCTCAAAGGGATATCAATTAAAGAACTTTATGTTAGCTCGAAATGTGAACTCTGAAGTTATATTTTGTTTATTGACTACCCGACTAGCAGAGGAAGACAATTATCGTGAATAATGAATTAGATCACGAAGATTACTGTATTATCAAGCCAAAACAAGATTATCCTAAGTTGTGTTTCATTTTGCATCCTTTTTCTTTACATAAATATTGGATAAAACCTAAGTTGAGTTTAATAATGGTGTATGCAATCTCCAAGAACCCTAAATAATTTGGATTTGATGCTCTATTTATATGGACCGCATTGACATAGACAACTATTTATTCACTCCATTACTTCACCGCTCATTTTGCGTTGATAAAAATCGCGATATGTTGGTAGTAGGTAGAATCTTTGCTTTTCGGTTGAATTTGTAATTTCTGAGGAATCCGGAGACTATAATGTTGTTTTCTTCGGTGACAAAATTATCATAAGATTCTTTTTACCACGATAGTAAATATATTGAAGTTATATTGATGTGAGACGGTTGTAGTTTAGTGGTTAAATTCCCTGCTCATATCTGATGCTTCCATCGAGCAGTCCGGTTATCCTCACGCCAATGCCTTGGCTAACATGAAACGTCCGCAACATGAGATCCTTGCTAGGCCGAAGAGTCGATGGGGAAGAATGGGCGTGTCATTCATCTGTCTCCCACCGGGACCACCACCTAGCTCGCGGAAGCACAAACATGAGCACATAGCATCAAATAACATACATATCCTACCACTACCTGAGAGGAACATCACCATAACATAACATATGTAACAACAACATAAGTAACATCAACGGGAATCCTACCCAAGGCTTCGGATTCATGGGGGATCGTGGCGGCAGGTCGAAGTCAATCGCGACGAAATTCGCTGGCAAATGGGATTGGGGCATAAGAACATAATGGGTAGTCCACTCCATCAGCCCCTCCAGTGTACACTTTGCAAAGTAGGTTGAAGAGTCTTGGGGCCAGGGCCGCGGGGCGCTTCGCCAGTCGCAGTAATGAGGCTACTGGCGGAGTTATCTCCCAGTCGATGAGCCGAAGTTCTCCTCCCCTCTAGAGGCATGCCTGCCCATCCGCAATGGTGGCTAGAATTGCTTTGCCATTATTCGACGAACCTCATTGAAGGTGGCATCACCCAAGAGGTGTTCGAGCTCATCATGGTCTCTACTTCCCACATACAAAGGAGAGCATAGAATGGAACATCATCATCATCGAAATGGAATAAGATCATCTATCTTACCTAAATATATACAAGGTTAGTTCCTTTGTTGTTATTCACATTTGGTGATCTTAGGATCTCACCACAAAGTGATCTAACATACTATCCTATGGCATTGCGGGGCTAAAGAGTCGGCTTTGCAAAAGCGAGGAATCGCCGGGTTACACGATCCTTAGAAGCACATCGGCGCTCCAGAATCCGTCCATGCCTTAGTTCTTGTTGAAGCGGTTGCTCTGATAAATCCCAATAATGTGCAAAAGTAACCGTTAGTTGCTTTAGCGGTCACGAAATGGCATTGCCTTGGCTAGAATAGCTCGAGGAAGAAGCCATTATCACGAAAAGGAAAAAGGTTAGAAGGATTTCCCCTTTTGTTCCTTATACATGAACTTTTAGGGTTAGGTTAGAAGGGACCAAATGGGGTATTACCACAACGAGGTTTAATTACGCTATGTTTTAATATACATGTGCAACATCGAAGATTGCCCTAAGAGCAACTCTTTCTTGCTCTCAAGCACTTGTCATGGTGACATGTAAGTGTGGCGTGGTAGTATAATGAAAAGCGTATTCGGACCGTGTATGCGACAAAAGGATGTCGCTAACTTCGACGGGGGCACATGTGTGTTGACAAGCTCAAACACTTGTTTCTAAAGGGCGTATTCCATTATCTTATTCAAGACCCTAAAGGCAAGTACATTGGAAGGTGGCGGACTACCTTAACATCACGAAGCTACGTGGCATTCAAGATTAGCCGAGGACCCGATGATGTGTCGGATTGGTTTCGAGATGAATTGGTTCCCAGACGATGGCGTGAAGTAGCAACACTCACAAATGAAGTCTTCCCGATACACTTCTACAAAATATGCAATGTAGCCAGCTATCTTCTCTTACTAAAAACTAAGCCAAAATTGTCTTGGCTTTTACCTTCTTTCATACAACTCTCCACTAATCACACATCCTTGCATGTCGGTTCGAACTGGGGAATTAGCGAATATGGCGGCGAAAACAAGGTTGTCAAGGCGTGCAATGCTTGCAACATAAGGTAGTCTTGGCGGTCGACCGTGCAAGAGCGGCGACATGATGAAAGAGTTAACAATGTTCGACATCGACCTTTGAGGATCAACCAGCTACATGTCCTGATGGTAGGAGCATTGCTTGATAAATTCCACCGATTACCCATTAGGGCGTAGCTACAATGAAAGGATCTCGATCATTCAGCCAAAACATCTTGGCCGAAGATAAATACACATTGAGCTCAACCCGCGGACTCCAAAATCATTGCCGCCGGCCGGGATCTAGGCTCAAAACGCGATCCATAACTATACAACAACGAAGAACAATCCAGCCTTCATAGCTTTACTTGGCCGCAGCTTCCATGTATTTCATGCTGTTAAATTCTTAGCAACCTTCTTCACTTTAAAGTTGAATTCTTCCTTCATACCCTAAACAAAATTCATGCAAAGCGATTCATAATTCTTAACATCTTTTGCACACACCCACCCCAGTCTCTTATTCCTCTATTTTCGATTCTTAGTAGCTTGTTTCGTATGTTATCAATAGTACTCACGATGTAAGCATGCTTCCATTACGATTTAAAGTAGAACTGCAAAGCGTGCACATCCATTCTCTCGCTTATTACACCTGCCATAGCCGCATATCCTAGTTCCATACCAAGCACCAACACTATTTTACCGCTAGCGGCTCAAATCCCAAAGTCCATATGTCGACTACATCCTACTACAACAACAACTCAACACCTAAGCCAGAACATACTAGTAATGCAAATCGCGTAACATCGCTCCTGAAATGTGATGTCAAATATGGAAATTTGATTGAATACTCTGTTACATACCACAAGCTAACATAAGCCATTTCATCTCCGGCGTGGAGGCAATACCGTGCTGACACTGTTTTTGGCAACCCTCAGGTCGCGGCTTTCTGTTTTTATTGCCATAGCAGTCTGTTACCGTTCTTCCGTACTTGCTATTCTTTTGGCTGGCTTTTCTTCCTATGATACTTTTTAGCTGGCGCCCTTCCTATGATAACCTTTGTTTTGTACGTTTTCGCTTGTGAGATCCTTGTTCTGTACTTGCATCTAGCGTTTGTTCTTGGCTGGCGCTTTCCTTCTGTACGAGCATCAGTGCAAAAATGAAAAAGGAACAAAAAGTAAACGAAAAGCAAGAAATAGAATCATGTAGATTTGATGTACGATCATGCCATGTAAGCTTTTTGGTCAAATCCGCGGTTACGTTCTGCTATTAATGTGTAACAAAAAAATATATGTAACAGCACTCAGTCAATCGATGTTTCATCAATGATGCTTCAGAGATTGATCAGAGGTAAATCAAAGACTGCAGGCCCCAAAGGGAATCGAACCCCAGCTAAAAACCAATGGCCTTGGTTAATGAATTCAATCTATTCTTGAAGCTTGAAGAAATGTTATTCCTGATCCTGCTATGATCTTGGCACAGCAACAGGTTCTTCGCACTTCTTGACAACCCACAAAAGAGAGCCCACAACTGGTTGAGAGATTAGTGCAAGCGAAGAGATCAAACACAGCAAACGAGCACAACCCGAAAAAGCAAACCAAAGAGGTATTTACCGCGGGTGGATCTTTCTTCTTTTGCCTAACCCTCTTGCATTTTATATAAACCACAGAGAATCAGGGCATGAGTCAGGCAAGAATCAGAGCTTTGGAGCGAAGTGTTTCTTCATTCAAAGCTATAAAATTTCTCAATGTTTCTACTATGGCAAAATGGAAGCGTGGTGCAAATTCTTGGCTAAGGTCGATGCCGCAAGCTCAAGGCCTGATTCAATTCCAGCAAGGTGAAGCTTCAAACTCCACTGTCAAATGGCGCTGCAAATCGAAGCAGGAAGAGTTGGCTGATTTTCAAACCTAACTTGAAGCCTAACTAGTGGCCAGCTTCCCTACAGGACTGACCCGATTTTCACCGAACCATGTTCTCTGCAAAATCTTCACTGCTGAAACCAACTACTGTGTTTTCTGCGTTTCCTCCCCAAGAAATCTCCTGGCCTAGTTCCGACCAGATCGGCCCAGCCACGATGGGCCAGTTGATCTGGTAGATGCAAAATCTTCAAAATTTGGAGGGATTGCATGCCATTATACAAGTCGAAGAAGGTCAGCGAAGGTCGCTGTGGCACTACCAAAACAAGGCTGAGACTCCATTTCATAACATCAAGCTGCCGAAGGGCTGCGTTTGTTTCCTGCAAACCCTAACCCCTACTACGGATGCAAACCAACCTATTGCATCCTGGTCAAGCGTCAAAACCACATTCTCTGTGTAATTTTTTATATTTAGAAACGATTTCCTAGTAAATAGGCCCTTTTTTTTTTTTTACGCTGATTTTTTAGATTTTGAAGATACGACTTTACGATGTTTAAGGCGCACATGAACCTCTAACACATGTTTGAGGTGCATGCTGGAAATAACTCTTCAACATATGTTTTGAGGTGCATGATTAGTATCTAGATGTATTATTAAACAAGCATATAAGTTATGTTGCATCATTTAACATTTTAATTAATTTCATTCTTCTTATGTACCTAACGTTTGTTCCCGATTGGGATGTTTGGTTTTTAGATTATTGAATCAAATTGCCCCACAGTAATGGCTTGTCGGGTTAGATGCATGCTATGGCCACCCCTTCCCCGCTTTTCTATTGCTAATTGGCGAAGATTGGTGTTATGTAACCAAAGTTAGCACCTCAACATGTTGGAGTTGCAAAAACAAGGGATTCCGCGGACCTTATGCCTTTTAAAGGTTTCATGTGGGTGACCACCACATTTTTAATATAAGCTGAATCAATTCGTTTCAAGTTGGGAAAATACTATAGGCCCTTTTTTTTTGTCTAGTGTTAAATTGACTTGATGAACTTGATGATAGAATGGTGATCATTTACTAGAATGTATTGAGGTGGCTAAAGGGATGATAACGTATATTATTACTTAACAAGGCGCCTCAAGACATGTTAGGTTAAATATACTCAGCAGCTCTGCTAATATGTCTTCAATAGGGTTTATGTGTATGGCGACATTTTTAGCGATAAAGCTGTGAATCAGTTCAGGTTTAGCACATACTATGAGCCTTTCTTGGTCTATTCTTTAGATTGGCTTGAAGGGATTTATTTGTGGTAATCCGCGATATTTTCTTTGCTAAAATTCTTTGTTCTATGATGGAAAAATGTCGACAATGGTAGATTTGCTAAAGCTTGTATGCAAGCGAAGAAGGCGGAATTGCTAAATGGAAATCTCTCCTATATTGAGTTATCATACTGATTTTGCAATGACATTATAAGCGGATACACTATATAAGGAGCCACTAATTGAAAAGCTCGACGATTAAGGAATCATCACAAGGCTTATGGATGCCTCCACTGAGACCCAATAGGCCTTTTATCTCAGTTTAGGTTTGCTGTTTTCGGCTATAGAAGATAGCGTTGATCTTTGACGGTTGTTGCTTACATGATTTTGTCGACGTAGCTACGACCTTGAAGGTTAAAAGGGCGCTCAAGGATGAAAAGTATTCCTTTTCATGCAAGAAGAATCATGGTCAAAGCTGTACATTGTTAGTGGGCGACATGTTTGGTGATGATCGTAAATTGCCGGATAAATAAAAGTTCTTTAACAGACTTTCCTAAAATACCTTGAGGAATGAATAATCGCAGAATCGATAGCCCGATGGATGAAATTCTCGAGCAAAGTATTTTTTGAAAGTTCAATCGGTTATACGAGGTGTTTGATTGAAACCAGGCGGCGAACATCGAGAATCTTTGTCATTAATGCATCGTGAAGTGTTGTCCCTCGATCAGCTGGCTTATCGAGAGAGCAATCTGAGGAGTTTTGAGGTCCCTACATGTTTCGATTTTTTACGAACAATGATTGTTGGATATAGGCGACCGCAGTTTTTGATTATATTAAAAAGCCAATTATAATAAAGATTAGGTGTAAAGGCAATCTCCCGGTCGTTTTGGAAGCCATTATCGCCATCATAAAGCTAGAAGAGGCAAGGGAACATAAAGAGAAGAGAACTTGCACCATGTCACCCAAGACATGTATTCCCCATTTACGCGTTATGCGAAAAATGTCTACAATGATTATTATTGACGGCGCATGGCAGTTTCCGGCTATAGAAAGTTAAAAATGCAGATTTATTTGTAGCAAGTTAGGACATGACGAAGCCAAAATTTATCATATGTAGATCAATGATAGTCCCTCACGGCA